>SKCR01010129.1:0-459487 GCA_019454045.1 Zanthoxylum bungeanum
AATGTTTTACAGAAGTATTCAAAAGAAATACAACCGGAAATTGGCGCTCTGAGCACCAACCCCAACAAAATCTCCCATTTTCTCTAGTGCTAATAACGATTGTATCTAATACTCATCGACTCCACGTGTTTATCAAACAACTTCGGAGGTATGGCCTTCGTCATCGGGTCTGCTACATTATATTCACTTGGTACCTTGCACACGACAATATCCCCTCGTGACACAATCTCTCGAATGATGTGGTACTTGCGTTCCACATGCTTCGACTTCTGATGCGCCCTCGGTTCCTTTGCTTGCGCAATGGCTCCAGTATTATCACAGTATAACGGAATCACATTCTCGATACTTGGGACAACTCCCAATTCTGTGATAAAGTTCTTTATCCACACAGCCTCTTTTGCAGCTTCAGAAGCTGCAATATATTCCGCCTCAGTGGTGGAATCTGCTGTCGATCCCTGTTTGGAACTCTTCCAACAAACTGCACCTCCGTTAAGGGTAAATACGAATCCAGATGTAGACTTTCTATCATCGGGATCCGATTGGAAATCAGAATCCGTATACCCGTTAACTGGCAGTTCGTTTCCTCCATAAATTATTAACTTATCCTAGTACCTTTAAGATACTTGAGGATATGTTTAATGGCCATCCAATGGTCATTACCTGGATTGGACTGATACCGACTAGTTACGCTAACAACGAAACTGATATCAGGCCTCGTACATAACATGGCATACATTATGCTACCCAAACACGAAGCATAATATTGGTTAGACATTCTAACATTCTCATCTTCTGTTTGTGGACACATCTTCTTGGAAAGATGAATCCCATGTCTGAACGGTATATTTGCTGTCTTACAGTTACCAAAACTATACTATTCCAAGATCTTATCTATGTATGTTGATTGGGATAACCCAATCAGCCTCATTTGTCTATCTCTATAGAGTTTTATCCCTAAAACATAGAAAGCTTCTCCCAGGTCCTTCATGGAGAAATTCTTACAGAGGTACGCTTTGACGCTTTGTAACATACCTAAATCATTCCCAATGATTAGGATGTCATCAACATATAGGACTAAAAATACGACCATGCTCCCACTGGCCTTCTGATACACACAGGATTCTTTCGAATTCTTGAGAAAACCAGACGATCTAATAATCTCGTCGAATCGAAGATTCCAACTTCGTGAAGTTTGTTTAAGTCCATAAATGGACTTCTTAAGCTTACATACCATGCCTGAGTTTTCGTTGGACGCAAAACCTTCCGGTTGTTCCATATAGATTTCTTCATCAAGAAATCCATTTAGAAAAGCCGTTTTGACATCCATTTGCCAAATCTCGTAATCATGATACGCAGCTATAGAAAGCAAAATCCGAATAGACTTAAGCATTGCTACTGGCGAAAAAGTTTCATCGTAGTTGACGCCAGGTCGCTGCGTGTAACCTTTTGCTACCAGTCGGGCCTTG
The DNA here is from genome assembly GCA_019454045.1 of Zanthoxylum bungeanum. NCBI lineage: Eukaryota > Viridiplantae > Streptophyta > Magnoliopsida > Sapindales > Rutaceae > Zanthoxylum > Zanthoxylum bungeanum. Next base: position 1,467 of record SKCR01010129.1, read on the forward strand.
TAAGTTTCAACCTTACCGTCAGGCCCGCGCTTCCTCTTGTAAATCCATTTACAACCGATAGGAACAATTCCTTCGGGAAGCGGAACCAAGTCCCAAACTTGATTCTCATGCATTGAGTCTATCTCGGATTTCATGGCACTTTGCCATTTCACGGAGTTGATGTCCAACATCGATTCTCTTTAGGTGAAAGGATCTGTCTCTTCAACTAAAAGAACATCCAGACTCTTTTCTTGTATCAAATACAAGCGTTCAGGAGGTCTAGATACCCTTTTCCGACCTACGGAGTGTGTGTGTTGAAGGTCCTTCATCTACTTGAACTTCAGGTTCCTCCGTTGGTTCATTTTTTTCAGGTTGGACTTCATGAAGCTCAACCTGTCTATGATTACCTCATTCTGAAAAAAATTCTACTTCTAGAAATTTTGCGAAGCGAGCTACGAACACATTTCGATGCTCGGTATCATAGAAAAAATATCCCCTCGTATTCGAAGGATATCCGACAAACCTAAACTTTTTCTCTCGAGGCGAAAGCTTATCTTGCTGAGTCACACTGACATAGGCAGGACAACCCTAAACCTTAATATAATTAAGATTTGGTCTCCTACCGAACCATATCTGATACGGAGTCGTAGGAACAGCTTTTGAAGGAATCTTGTTCAAAAGATGTGCGGCTGTTAAAAGAGAGTAGCCCCATAAATAATAGGGCAAATCTGTGAAACTCAACATTGATCGGACCATATCCAATAAAGTCTGATTTCTCCTCTCAGACACTCCATTGTGCTGTGGAGTACCTGAAGGAGTATATTGAGCGAGAATCCCATTCTCCTTCATATAATCCATGAACTCACCACTCATATATTCGCCGCCTCGATCAGATCGAAGTCATTTAATATATTGTCCAGTTTGTTTTTCTACTTCATTTCAGAACTCTTTGAACTTTTCAAAGGTTTCCGATTTATGTCGCATCAAATAGACATAACCGTACCGTGACAGATCATCGGTAAAGGTAACGAAGTACGAATAAACACTGTGAGCAGTCTGACTTAGTGGACCACATACATCAGAATGTACGAGTTCCAGTAAGTTAGTGGTGCGGTGTCCAACACCAGAAAATTGGGTTTTGGTCATCTTACACTGAATACAGGATTCACAAGTTGGATAGGATTCAATGGTAAGATCTGATATCAAACCATTCCTAACCAATTGGGTAAGGCGTTTAACGCCAATGTGACCAAGCCGCATATGCCAAAGTTCAGTATTATTAATTACAGGTAAACTACGTTTATTAATTCCAGTATTTAAAATATCTTTTGAAGTTTGCAATGTATAATGACCATGCTGGTTTGGACAACTAAGGATCTGAATATTATTTCTATCATATAAATATAAAGAACTGTTCTTAATATTAATACAAAAGCCTTATGTATCCAATACAAAAAGTGATATAATATTAGCTACACATCCTGGTACAAAATGGCATTCATTTAACAAAAGTGTCCCATTCGGCAATGAGATCTTGCATACTCCCACTGCAACTTCATCCAAAGAGTCTCCACTCCTGAATCGCAACTGCATCTCTCTGGGCTTCAGCCTCCTACTTTCCTTCAGCACCTGCAACGAATTGCAAATGTGAATGGGACAAGCAGAATCTAAAATCCAGTTGGATGTAACGGCTTCACAAGCCAAAGATAAATCAATAACTGGAAAAATAAATGTACCTGATGTAGATGCTCTATCTCTCCTCAGCTGGGCGATGTAATCAGGACAGTTCCTTTTCCAATGCCCGACTTTGCCGCAGTGGTGGCATTTGTCTTCAGAAGCCCTCTTGGGCTTAGCTATGTTTGCCTGTTGTTGAGGACCAAAAGCCTTCTTCTTCTTCCCTTTATTCTTCTTTCCCTTTGACCAAGTCTAGGAAGAAGCGGAGGGAGAAGTAGATCTCGGAGGGCGAGTCGGTACTCCCTTCTTAAGGTCCTCTTCTGCCGTAAGCAACATCCTATGTAGCTCTTGGTAGGTACAGACAGTCCCGTTCATGTTGAAGTACATCACGAACTGGCGATATGAAGCTGGAAGTGAACCAAGAATGACACTCCTACCGAGAATGTCATTTAAGATGAGATTATGTTGCCTCAATTGATCGATCAAATCGATCATCTGAAGAACATGTGGGCTAACATCTTGCCCTTCATCCAAACGCGCATGGAACAGTTCCATTGCGACTTTGTGAACAATCACTTGTTCTTGGTTCTCAAACGATTGTCTCAATCGCGTCATCATACTATATGAATCTAGCATACCATAGTATTGTTTCTTGAGTTTCGAAGACAGTGAACTAAAGATGTATGACTTAACCCTTAAATCATCATCCTTCCAAGTTTCAAAAACTTGGTGTTCCTCCTCCGTTGCGTCCGCACCCACAGCAAGGGGCAACGGACCCTCAAGAACATATCCCAGCTTTTCGGAATCGAGGACAGTCCTCAAATCCAATTCCCAGTCGGCGAAGTTCTCAGCGCCTTTCAGTTTGTTCGCATCAAGCATACGCACAAACTGATTTGTGGATTGTGCCGCCATCGCCAATCTATCATATAGATCACGAAAAACGGTTAGCAGAAATTAAGCAGTTTCATATAATATCAAAAGCATAAACTAGATCATGGGTTTTTAATCTAAAAATGCCCCTCCCACTAAATCATGCAATACTGTAATCCCCAAACAGAATACAAAGATTTAATAATTAAATTAAATACAAATAGTGAAAAGTGGATCCCGTGAATATATTTCAGCTCACAGCAGAGGCACGGTCTCGCCTACGTATATTCATCAAGTAGACAACTCATTTGTCCATCACTCAATAGTGACTCATGGGTTTCCGGTCCTGGTCGTTTCTCGTTGTCGCTGCGAAGGCAGGCCCACAAGGAGACGTACCAAGGTTAAACTCGTCAATGATAAACTCAAGTTACTTACGTAATCCTGACAGCTAGGGCACGTTCAGAATTGCACTTTCGCTTGAATTTATCTAGTATCTAATATACATCCGGTATAAATAAATCTCTATCGGCTACACCCTCACAGCAGAGGCACAGTCTCGGATGTAGTCACAGAGAAGTATTCATAAACCGTATTGACAAGACGGACCACATAACATGCATCAAATACATAATTACATTAAAACCTTATTAATCAGAGATTTTCCGCTAAGTGTCATACACCCTAAATCTAACCAAATTAGATTATAATAAGCATGTATAAAGTCAAGAAAACATGATTAAACATTGATTTAATAAAGGCTAATCATTTTAGGGGGCCTAGAATCAGACTCGCTCTGATACCATTTTGTAGGGGTTTTTAGGGGGTAAATCCGGTAACGCAGCGGAAGCGGTGGAAAATCAAATTTTCCGATTTCAAAACTTTTTCTCGGATTAATTAAATAAACATATTTATTTAATATTCCAATAATCAAATTATGAAAATAAAATTCAATAAATCATATTTAAGTGAATTTACAGAATTGCCCTTACACTTGGTATTTTGTTCATTTTAATCCGAAATTGATCAAATCAATTTTGAATGATTCTAAATCATTTCTAAGATGAACTTAGCATGTTCAAAACATCAAAACACCAAGGCAACACAAAGAACCCAAAATTGGCCATTTGGCCGAGAGCTCCAAAGGGGGGGGGGGTATGTGCATTTTGTGATTTCATGATTCAAAACACATCAATATGTAATCCAATCAACGTGAAACTTTATATGCATCATATACACATCCTTATACACAACATAAATGAAAAGCCCCAAATTTGGAAGTGGTCATGAACCCTAATTTTTCAATTTCTTCAAATTGGATAAATTAGACCAAATAGTTTAAATCAATTACTTTAATCATCATTCTTCCATCCAATCAAAGTCTCAACACAATGAAACAACTCAAAATCAAATCTAGGTCATCTAAGAGTGGGTCAACAACTCTAGATTAGCAACAAGGTTTCCAAAACCATAAAAGAATACTTATAACTACAATAGTCATAAGCTTCATTCATCATACATGCTCAATACTTTTAAATATCAAATACATATATTCATTTAGGATATTAGTCAAATATCTCAATTTGAGTATTAATTAATGTGTATTTAAATTAATCAAGTATTAAATGTAAATACACAATAATTAAGTAAATGACTATCGGGTCCCTTTAGCATGTATCTTGCGTTTAACCTTTAAACGACTTTATAAATAATCAATATTATTTATAAATGTTGCTCTAGTGCTCTACGAGTATGTTTAATTATTGAGACTCTCTAGATTCAGGTATATCCGTCACGAAATTCAATTTCGTGTCCATAATTTATCCACCCGTAAATTATGACGATCACGGATAATCTCGCTGAATCATACAGGTCGAGGTCATGGCAAATTTATAATTCCTCCGTCACAGGTATCCGGATAAATCCCAGAGATATAGATGTAAACATCAAATCTCTATGGGGATTATCCAGTCGACTATTCTATTAGCAATCTCTAAAAGAATGTTTAGAACTAGCTTCTAAACTTTACCACGGGCCCATGGTTTTATCTGATTGCTAATCATATGGACTACCTATGCTCTGGTACACAGAACTGACGGATCTTATCTTGATACACATAGGACACCTTGAGGATCTATCTACACCCAACGAACAAGCGGAGGTCTGATCTAAATAGATCGGTGACGTGACTGCCATCTAAGTGTAGAAGATGTCTTATGTGCCCACAATGGCATCTCAAGTCTAAGAATCACAAGTGCTACTCAACCCGAGAAGATTCTTATTGACGTTGGTGTACCATCCATTAAGAATCTTCGGTGAGTCGTTCAGTGTTTATCCGCTATAAACACCCACACGTCTATACTAGTATCCAAGACTAATGGTTCATTAAGAAACCATTGGAATCATATATTCCAGTATACGACATGTACCGGTCTCAACAGGTTTACTTTAATGTCAGTTGCGACGCTTTTGCAACAGTACCATGACTAATCATTCTAAGGTCATTACGTCTTTACCATATAAAAAGATAGATTATATTATAGAAATTGCATATATTATTCATAATAATAATGTTTTACAGAAGTATTCAAAAGAAATACAACCGAGAATTGGCGCTCTGAGCACCAACCCCAACAGGTTTAACACCCCAAGGTAGATAAGTAGTGGAAATGATATGTAATGGTGAGTTTATGGACAAAAATCTCGAAGATGCACTAGATTGCCTAGAACACATAGCAGAAAATGTGTAACAATGGGACATAGTTGGCACTTATGAGTCGTCTGTAAAACCACAACCATCTATTAGAGGTATGTTTAAACTTAGGGAAGACCATGACCTTTCTGCTAAGTATGCATCTCTAGCTAAAAAAATTGAGGCATTAGAAATGAGGAATAATAATCATGTTAAGTCAGTTCAAAAAGTCACATGTCAAATCTGTAATTCAAATGAACATGTCACACAAGTTTTCCCCACCTTTCCAGCCCTGCAAGAATGTCTTCATGACCAAGTCAGTTCTATAAACACTTTCAATAGACCAAATCCAAACCCATACTCCCAAACCTACAATTCTGGTTGGAGAAACCATCCAAACTTCAATGGGAGGAATGATAACCAAACACAACCATCGCAACAACCTCCCTAGGTATACCAGAATCTCTGAAATTCCCAAAATTATGCACCATATGTCCCAGCACCTAGGAAAACCCTTGAGGATACCTTGCATGCATTCATTGAGAAACAAAAAGCCATTAACTAAAATTTGCAAACATTGATTGACCTGAAAGATATTTTTTCCAAAATCACATCAGCATTGACCATTCATGAGAAAGGTAAGTTTCCTGCACAACCACAGCCAAACCCCAAGAGTCATCAAAACCCTCACGAGGGTAGTTCTGGTAGTCAACACATAGATCAAGTCAAATATGTTATTACTCTTCGCAGTGGTAAGGTCATCCACATACCTATTCTTGAACCTCTCAATGTTGAAAATAAATCAGATTCAAAGGGTAAGGAATGAGTTGATGAACCATTACCTATTATTGATGATAATAATTTTTCTCATGCACCTCAATTTCCTTAGGCATTAAAAACAAAAAAAAATTAAACCATTCCCCAGAGATATATGAAATATTCAAACAGGTGAATGTCAATATTCATTTGTAAGATGTCATCCAACATATACCATCTTATGTCAAATTTCTGAAAGACTTATCCACCGTTAAAAGAAAACATTACGTAAGAAAGAAAGCTTTTCTAGCTGAACAGGTAAGTTCCATTCTCTCAACCAATAATGCATTAAAATACAAGGACTCTGGTTGTCCAACTATTTCATGTATGATTGGAAATCAAAAAATTGAACATGTTTTGCTTGATCTTGGAGCCAATGTCAATTTGCTTTCATTTTCGGTTTACCAACAACTTAATATTGGAGAGTTAAAACCAACCTCAACTACTCTTTTACTTGTTGATAGATCAGTCAATATACAGAAAGGAATTGTGAAAGATGTGTTATTAGAAGTCGATAAATTCATATATCCTCTGGATTTTATTGTCTTGGAAACAGAACCTGTAGCAGACAATTATAAGCCAATTCATGTAATACTTAGTCGCCCATTTTTAACAACAGCTAACAGTTTAATTAATTGCATGAATGAAATCATGAATTTACCTTTTGGCAATATGACGTTGGAGCTAAATATTTTTAATATGTGCAAACAACTATACGATGAAGACAGTGAAGACCAGAGCATGGAACCAATTGAATCAATTATGGAGGAATATATTCAGAGAGTTTATTTGATCCTACGAAAATTTGTACAGCTAATTTTCTTGAATCAAGTACACAATTAGATTAAGATATTCCTAATGATTTTTTACTTGATTCTATACAGGTACTGGAAGATGATGGAGAAAATCAAAATTTTGAGGAATTGGGAATACTGGAAGAAGAAAAACATGAGGAAACATCCAATTTGGAATTGAAGACTTTGGTAGAAGGATTGAAGAATGCATTTCTTGGAGATGAACAAACCTATAAAGTGGAATTTTCTTACTCTCTCACAAGCGATCAAGAAAGAAAAATACCTCCAGACTGGAGCCATAAAGACATAGAAGAAACTCTCACAAAACTCCACAATCATTTCCCTTCTTTCCCCGAAAATGCTCTGATGAAAATTTACAAAGCACACACCGAAAGAATCAGGCTTCTTATGATCCAAGGTATTCCTAGTGATGTTCGTTGGGTAATTGAAGCAAGAGTCCACTTGGTAGGATCTATAAATTCAGTTCGTCATTTATCTCTTCGTCACATCCAGATAAGAGAGAGAGCAAAAATGGAGACAACTTCAAGAAGACGAGTCACTAATATCTGTGTGTTTTATGGAACTAGCTCTGGAACTAAACCATAATTTTTTGAGGCTACAAAATAATTGGGTAGAGTTATGGAAGAAAGAAATGTGCACTTAGTATATGGTGGTGGCAATCTTGGATTAATGAGGTGTGTTTCAAAGGCCGCGCAAGAAGGTAACAGTCAAGTTTTGGGGATCATTTCAAAACCTTTGACAGAGGAAAACCTCATCGAAAAATCAAATGGAAAAGAATACATTGTGTCAGGTATGTTCGAAAGACTTACTAAAATGATCATTCATGCTAACGCTTTTATTGCTTTACCAGATAGGCTGGCACGTTAGAAGAAATATTCACAGTTGCGTCATGGACGAACTTGAACATTCACCAAAAACCCATTGGACTACTTAATGTTGATGGATTTTTCGATTTTCTTTTTGTATTTCTTGAGGATGCCAAAAGAAATGAGTTTATTTCAAAATCTGTAAAAGATATCTTCCTAACTGCAACAAAAAAAAAACTGACGATCTAATTGACGAACTTTTAGCTTATGAACAAAAAATCGACCCCATTCTTTCCAAGTTGAACTGGTCTGGTAACGATCGTGGCATGAAGTTTAAAGTGGACTTGAATCTTAATCTGTAATTTTATTTCTTTTCTTTTAAATAGTCGTAGACTCAGTTGTCAATTCCACACTAACCAGGTGATGTATTCTAAACTCTACTTCTTCTTTTTCAAACATTGGGGGCAATGTCTCAAATTGGTTGGGGGGGAGTGGATAGTTGACTAGATAATTTTTATTTTCATGTTGTGTTTTTCTTTAAAAAAAATGTTTTCATTTTTGTGGTGTTATCTTATAAAAAAAAAAAGTTTTCTTTTATGTTATTTTTACTTTGTTGTTATTTTGTGTGTAAAAAAATATTATGTTTTGATTTTCTTTTGTGTTTTCAAAAAAAAAAATTACATACAAACTAACAACAAATTGTTGACTAACCAAGTGGAATTGTTGTTCAGAGATGGCAGTGTAAGGAGTTTTCGCTTCTGAGACGTATCTCAATTTGATTCGTAACAAGTTATTTTGGTTTCCTTCTTTTTGAATCATTTAAATTTATGAATTATCCATAATATTCTTTAAATTTGATCTTCGTATGCTCATCTGACATGTATTATCAACATACACGGTAACATATAAACATGGATTGTAAGTGAAAATTTTATGATATTCAGTTTTCTAGTTTGTTGGAGGTAGCACCTAAAGGCAGTGGAATTAGTGTTTTTATTCAAAAAAAATCTAACCATGCTCTTACTTAATGACCGGACATCTTGCCTCAGTAAATATTGATTGTTCACGTAAAATGGTAGAGCTTGAGTTTGTAAAAGAAAAAAGAAAAAAAAGTAAAGTGTGTGAATAAGTTCAATTCCGTAGCCTCGCTAACTCGAGCAATTAAGTCTGTATGGGTGTTTTAACACTTAGTGACCTAAGGCCAACTGGTCTGAGAGTCACTAGCCCAAAGTTCGTTACATGGGTTAAAGAGAAAGCTTAAGGAAATCAGACATTTTTTCTTTTTAATATCTGAGATTCGAGCAATTAAGTCTGTAGGGGTGTCTTAACACCTAGTGCCCTAAAGTCAACTGGTTTGGGAGTTACTGGCCCAAAGCTCGTTACAAGGATTGAAGATATATTGTTATAAAAAAAAATTGTGTATTTATAAATAAACTTTCATTGCCAAAAAAATGTGAACTTTAATGTAATTTTAGGACAAAAATATTACTATCTTTTCAACAAGACCTGTAAATATTGTGGGCATAATAAATTGTTTAATACCCTATTTTATGTATGTATAGAATAAGGGTAAAAAGTACATGAGAATTTACTTGTTTGATCATTTAGAAAAAAGAAAAGAATTATTAATTTGGATAAGAATTTATCTTCTTAAAGTTTTTTTTCCGCTTAAATTACTAGGGACTAGAAATAAGCTAATTGAGGGGTGTGATGAATACTAAAAAATACACATTTATTAAAAGAAAAATCATCCATTTTACACTTGCAGTTTCATTAATCCCCTTAAATTTGCATAATAATTAAATTTATATTTTTATTGCGATTTTTATCTTTTATGTATGTGAAATAATACTTTGGATGCATATCTAGAAAAATGGACTTGACATTTGGATTCTGTAGGCTAGAAATTTAATACGGCTTTCTAACAGTGTACAACTTTGGAAATTTCAGCCCTGCGCAATGTTCGTATTTTAGCCATAACTTCTTACTCCGATATTGGATTGAATTGATTCCAATTCCAGATGAAAGAATACTCAAGATCTGCAACTTTACTGCTGACAAGATTTTCTAATTCTGAAGTTTTTAAGACCGAAATTGACAAAGAAACCAAAGTGTGTTATATGTAAAAGTCATTGTCAAATCAAAACAAAAATTAAATAAATAAAAAATATTTGTCAATTTCTCCACCAAACATTGATAGAGCATTTGGTGGAGCAATTGATGGAAGCAATTGCCAAATACATGGTAAGAGGTGCAAGCAACTCTATAAATAAAAGTACTCTGCACTTCATTTTATTCAGTTTGGATTTCATAGTTTATTCTCTGAAAATTTGTGGATTTTCAGCTCTTCTGTGTTTTACTTTTCTAAAGCTTTCTTGTAATTTCTTTTTCTTTTAGTAATAAAATTATGTGTGTTTTTATTCAATTTATGAGTAGCTAATTTCTTTTTTCTGGGGAAAAAATGGTGAAGCTTTTAAAATGAAAATATATATTAATCTCACTTATATTATAATATATAAATTGTAATCTAATGATTAATACTTAATTGAAATATGTATTAATTATTGACAAACTTTGATACCGCATATATGACTGATTTTATTTATTTGGCATAATTGAGTACCTAACTAGACTTGTTATAGACAAAAGTTATCACCGCCTTTATGGCAGGTTTTATATGTTTTGGTATAATTAATTCCTGAAATAAATTAATTGGGTAATAATGATCATTTATATATTATAAAAAGTGAGATTTCTATATTTAAAATATTAAAAGTGGATCACATAACCCTAGTATTTTATTTTATTGATGAAGTCCAATTTAAAATTATCTAATCACTTCAAACAAATCAAACATTTTTATTTTTACTCAAATTATTATTTTATTTTACTAAAGATATTCCCTGTGGATCGACCCTGATCTTACCAGATTATTTTATTACTTTGACACTCTTATACTTGAGAGTAAAGAACCTCTTTTTGAGCGTGTCACAAAGAGTCCAGTATTTCATTCAAGAACAAAGCATATAGGGGTACAATACCACTTTGTTTGTGAAGTAGTGGAAAAAGGCAGTGTGGACTTGTTGAATGTACACACCAATGAGAACCTTGCAGACGTAATGACCAAAACTATCAATATAGACAAGTTTGAATGGTGTAGATCCTCTTATAGCTTAGCAGAAACGAAAGCAACTTGAAGATGACAAAATAGAATGGATGATGTGGATACTGATTGGTTTTCAATCAAGTTTCCAAGTAGGAAATTGTTAAAGTCAATTGTTGGCACCGAAAGGTCTGAATTATTTTTTGGGTGGCTCCCACATATAATAATTAATAATAATAAAATATATTAATTATGTGGGTGGGTCTCACTGTTGGACAATTATGACCCATAGCATCACTATTTTGTAAAGGACATGGTGTTATTGTACAAAATTAACTATGTGACAAAGGAAATTACTCTTTTATCATTTTGTAATTAGATTACTCGGATATATAAATAATAAAAGTCCTTATGATTAGTTCCGGATTAATAAGATATGAGACAGTATTAATCCACGGAAGGTTTAATCATTAAATATCCCTAGTCATAGTATTATCGAGACTGTACATCGATAATGCGGAATAGGCTAGTATCACACTTGTGCGCGTTATGGAAGCTTGACAACATAGTTCTCATATATTTAAGTATTTGATATTTATGCAAGTGTGATAGGAGGTTCTGTTTACTGATGGAACAGGAACAGCTTCGCTCTGGATAGACCCATCGGAATCCCATTGGTAGTATGACTATGTGTCTATGGGAATCCGAATCAGGGTAGGTGTATTTGGTCTTAACCTGAGACTTGCATCGCTAATACTTGTGACAATCAATATACTTTGGTTTTGGTCGTCCGGGGCTTTAACAGGTTCTGTGTACGCCTCTTCTGGGTTTACTGAGAATCGTAGTGTATTAGGTGTGATGTCAAGATGTAAGTATCACTTCAGTCATATGGAGATGATGATCACGTAGGATACGGAACTAGTACTCTTAAGTACTGCAGTCATCGAGATAATATGACTAGGTCATGATTATTTGATTATAGAGACTAGTTGCCAGTGATCCGATATATGCTTCGTACGGGGCAGACACAATTCCAGCCCCAGGTCTAGCATGTGACATCCGATACTGGATCATAATACGCAATACATTGTATACTACGCCTGATACAGATTATATATATTCCATGTTGAATATATTTCTAGAGAATTGGGTAGGCACGGTGCTTTGCTAGAAGTCAACCATGTCTTGTAAATCGGTAAGAACGTGGTATCAGGTACGCACGTGTTCGGATAATCCGACAACCGGATTTACTGCCAACATATCCAGGGATCTCTTGGGTCGCTTCCCAAAGTTTCACCGATGATATTTGACTCGAACAGAATTAATCTGGGATTAATTATGAGAGAGAAAGTTAATCTGGGATTAATTACGGCAAGAATTAATCTGGGATTAATTTGGAATTAATCGGCAAAGTGAATTTAATAGTGAAATTAGATTTTACTATTTAATTAATTGGGCTAAAATAATATATTAGATATATTAATTGAAATTGGATTTCAATGCGGAATTAAAATTGGATTTTAATTCTTGCGAACAAATTAATTTGGAATTAATTTCCAAGCGACTTTCGTAATAATTTTACGAGGTATTATTATTTAATTAAATTGGATTTAATTACATCGCAACGGAAAATTCGTTTAATCGGATTAAATGAACCCGAGCCCGAAGTGTGTTGAGCAAGCCCAATTGAATTTTGAATTTAAAGTGGGGCCCACCAACTTACATCAACTTGACACTTGACTTACATCAAGTAGTCATTAGTGTGATAGAGGTATTTGGCTTTATTAAATGTGATTCATTTAACTTACACAACACACTTAAAAGTAACTTTGGAAGTCATTTTATATTATATTAGATTTTGGAAATCAAAAATGCACTATTCATTCTCTCCTCCAAGAAAAAACGTGAGCTCTTTTCTCCCTCCATGGATTTTTGTTGCAAAAATTCAAGCAAGCTAGCACTTAAGGAGACAAATGAGGTGATAGGGAAACTAATCCTAGAGTTTGGAATTCAATTTGAAGGCTTGGAGCTTCTATTACATCCTTGAAAGATTTTGAATCTCTACCTATCATTGTGAGTATTTCCGCAACTCATCTTTTATTCACACACGAATCACTCTTAGAGATCTTGTGGCATGTTCTAGGAACACTAACAATGGTATCAGAGTATCCTAAGTTTGATTTGAAAATCTAGGGTTCATATACTTTAATTTGAGATTTTGGCTTGGAGCTTGATTTGCCTAAATTGATGGTTGAGTTATTTTTATATGATGTTGAATTGGATTTGTACATTGTTGGATTTGTGAAATATTGATTAGATAAAAAATCCTCAAATTCTTAGCATGGCCGAATGTATGCCCTAGGAACACTCATGGTAATTTTTTGATTTTAGACAATTGGATATGTTTAAAACATCAAATAAATCTTGTATGTTGATTTAATTGGATTGAAATCAAATTGAGTATTGTTTTGTGCCATATTGCCGTGGAGTGTGAATCATGTAATATATTGATTTTGCTTCAATTTATGTTGGACATGAATTGGAATTAAAGAGCGTGATTAATTGGATTAATTAGTGTTTTGGAAATATTAGATTAGTTGATTAATTATGTTAATTACACTTGAATTGAATTAATAAGTAATTTGGAATAATGTATTAATTTAATTGTTGTAATTGGGCTTAATGGGCTTGGTTGGGCCAAATTTGGTTTAGGACAATTGGTTTGGATCCAATTGGGCCTAAAACCATTTCCATAAAGTCCAAATATGACAATTGGGCCTTTAAATAATTTAATTGGGCATAATGGGCCTAAATTGATTTTTGGCATAGGGTGATTCCTAATTGGGCTTGGCTGTTGGGTTTCTCTAAGCATCCCAAGATCATATCAAGCAATGAAATTAACATGTGAATACTCGAAGAAGTTGCGGAATACTTACATCGATCGTTTGAGGCGATGCGTCGAAGAACAAAACTTTTTCTGCCCTCCTTGGAAGCTCACGGCAGTGCAGTAATTTGGCCTCCAAATTTTTGGTCATGTCCTCCATTGGTGCTCCAAGCTCCAAGCTTCTCAAATGGTGATTCCAAGCTCACAAGTGGGTTTCCCTATCACCTTAGGATGAACTCTAATGTGTGTGCTAGCACTCTTGATTTTGCAACAAAATCATCATCTTACTTCTCTTTGTTCTCGGCTTTGTGCCAAAAATTTGAAGAAGAAATTGGCCCTAGGCAGAATAGATGAAGAGAGAAAGAAGGCCACCTTGGCCGAATTCCATTGAAGGAGAGAGATAATGAATTGTTTTGTTTTTGTATATCTAATACACAAAACCAAAAAGTCAAATACCAAATATTAAATAAATGGTAAATGTCTTTCAAGCTTTCAAAATCTTTTCCAACAACTCCCATCAACTATTCACATCACTCAAAGTGACAAGTGATTTGACGCTTGATGCGACTAGTGATTTGACGCTTGATGTGACTTGCGGGCCGCACTTGAATTCAAAATACGAGTGGGCCCGCAAACACATTCCGGAATCGGGTTCGTTAATTCTGAATTAAGAAACTTTCCGTTGCGACGTAATTAAATCAAATTTAATTAAATAATTATGCCTAGCAAAATTACTATTCACGTCGCTCGCGAATTAATTCTAAATCAATTCGTTAGCCTGAATTAAAATCCAATTTTAATTCCGCGTCGAAATCTAATTTCATATAATATATCGAATATATTATTTTATAGATTAATTCCAAATTAATCGTTCTCTCTCTTTAAATAGTATTTTATCCCAGATAAAATTTCTCCGCAATTAATCCTAGATTAATTTTCTCTCTCTTATAATTAATCCCAGATTAATTATGTTCGAGTCATACGTCATCGGTGAATCTTCGGGAAGCGACCCATGAGATCCCTGGATATGTTGGCAGTAAATCCGGTCGTCGGACTATCCAAACACGTACGTACATAGTACTACGTTTTTACCGATTTACAAGACATGATTGGCTTCTAGCAAAGCACGGTGCCTACCCAATTCTCCAGAAATATTCTTAAAGGAATATATAATCTTTTTCAGGTGTAGTATACATAGTATTGCATATTGCGATCCAGTATCGGATGTCACATGCAAGGCCTAGGGCTGGAATTGTGTATGCCCCTTACGAAGCATATATCGGATCTCTGGTAACTAGTCTATATAATCGGATAAACATGACCTAGTCATATTATCCCGATAGCTGCAGCATACAAGAGTACCAGTTCCTTATCCTACGTGATCATCATCTCCGTATGACTGAAGTGATACTTCAATCTTGACATCACACCCAATACATTACGATTCTCAATATACCCAGAAGAGGCGTACACGGAACCTGTTAAAGCCCTGGATGACCAAAACCAAAGTATATTGATTGTCGCAAATATTAGCGATGCAAGTCTCAGGTTAAGACCAAATACACATACCCTGATTCAGACTTCCATAGACACATAGTCATACTACCAATGAAATTCTGAGGGGTCTATCCAGAGCGAAGCTATTTCCGTACCATCGGTAAACACAACCTCCTATTACACTTGCATGAGTATCCAATACCTAAATATATGAGAACTGTGACATTATGCTCCCACAACGCGCACAAGTGCAATACTAGTCTATTTCGCATTATCGATGTCCAATCTCGATAATACTACGACTAGGGATGTTTTAATGATTAAACCTTAGTGGATTAATACTATCTCATAACTTATTAATCCGGAACTAATCATATGGAATTTTATCATTTATATATCCCGGTAATCCAATTACAAATGATAAAAGAGCAATTTCCTTTGTCACATAGTTAATTTGTACAACAACACCATGTTCTGTACAAATAGTGATGCTACGGGTCATAATTGTCCAACAATCTCCCACTTGGCACTCAAGTGTCATACACTTGAACTATGTACTGGTCGCTCAAATTTCTGCTAAGAAATAGCTTTCGTCAGCGGATTTGCAAGGTTATCATCTGATGCGATTTATTCGATCATTACATCACCACGATGTATGATCCGAACGAATCAGATGAATAGTTAAAGTATATACTTGGATCGTTGATGAGACCATTAATTCTTTAGCCTGTGATGTAGCCTAGCTCAGCTGCTAACAGAACTACTCCTAATATAATTAGGAATTATATAGATCCAAAGTGCTTCTATTGCTGCCTCAGCTGCAACAATATTCCGCTTTTGTTGTTTATTCGGCAACAGTATCTTGCTTGGAAGATTTCCATCTCACTGTTCCGTTATTCAAACTATATAGTACCCTTATTACGACCTATAGTCATTTTATCGGTTATGAAACTTGCAACTATGAACCTAGTCACTTCAAGTTCTCATTCTCCATAGCTTAAGAAAGCATCCTTAGTTCATCTAAGATACTTAAGGATGTTCTTAACATCAATCCAGTGACTATCACTTGGATTGGCCTGATTGTGATTCAATATGCTCAAAGCATATAAGACACCAGATCACGTATATATCTTTCAATGTACGAGTTCTCGGAGAGTTCCAACAACTTTTAGATCTATCCCAGTAGATCCTTATTCCTAGAATAAAGGTTGTCTCTCCCAAGTATTCTACAGATAATTTTCATGAAAACCAAGCTTTCACCGATTATATTATGGGAATGTCATTTCCAAGAAATGATATATCATCATTATATAGGACAATCATTGTCAGTGCGCTCCCACTAACCTCCTTATATACACAAGAATTATTTTCGTTTTGAATTAAATCATATTCCATTATGATTACATCAAAACGATAGTTCCAAGAACGCAATGATTGCTTCAATCCATAAATGGATCGATTTAACTTGCAAACCTTGTTTGCATGTTTTGGTACGACAAAACCGTCAGGATGTTGTAAACATCCTCCAAAAGGTTTCCGTTTAAGGAAAGCGGTTTTGATGTTCAGCTGCCATATTTCATAAATGAAACATACATCATTAGCAAGCATTGTCCAAATGGATTTAACCATGGCAAAATGTAAAAGGTTTCATCGTAATCGACACAATGTTGATAACGATACCTTTTCACTATAAGCCTAGCTCAGTACATTGGTATGTTGCCATCCATGTATGTCTTCCTTGAAGACTTATATAGTACCAATAGGCACAATGCCTTCCGGTACAACAACCAGTGTCCAAACTTGGTTGGTATACATGGAATCTATTTCGGATTTCATGACACTTTCCCATGATAGGGAGTCGATACCTTGTATCACTACCTCATACGTAGCCAGTTCGTATTCCTCAATAAGATTGACATCTTCATGAGTTGAGATCAGAAACTCATACCTCCCAGGTTGTTTTCTGACTCTCTCCGACTTACGCGGTTCTTGTGTATTCGAAGATTGTGGTACAGTTTCATCCCTGATGTACTGTTTGTGTTCCATGAAGGAATCGGTGCCTGGAATAGTATTACTCTGATTCTCATCGAGGTTTACTTTCCTCCCACTTACCACTGCATATGGGTATTCCTCTTAGGAAAACCGCATGGAGAGCGACAATTAAATTGTTCTCTTGTGAGTTGTATAAGTACTATAATTTGGTTTCCCTATGATAACCTACAAATTAGGCACTTATCCGATTTAGGTTCTAGTTTGGTATCATCTAAACATATGCCCAG
Source organism: Zanthoxylum bungeanum (assembly GCA_019454045.1). Classification (NCBI taxonomy): domain Eukaryota; kingdom Viridiplantae; phylum Streptophyta; class Magnoliopsida; order Sapindales; family Rutaceae; genus Zanthoxylum; species Zanthoxylum bungeanum. Next base: position 18,879 of record SKCR01010129.1, read on the forward strand.
CATTCCCAAATCTTCAGGAATTAGAAAACCATGTTTCTTTCCTGTTCATATCTAATATGAAGTCTGTCTAATAGATTTTCATGGAATCTTATTCAAAATAAGTATTGCATTGTTTAATGCGTATCCCTTGAAGGAAAATGGTAGCTCAGAGCGACTCATAATTTACCTTACTATGTCCAACAAGGTTCGGTTTCTCTGTTCGGACACACCGCTCAATTGAGGTGTTCCGGGAGGAGTCCACTATGAAAGAATACTATACTCTTTTAAATAGTTGAGAAACTTATTGCTTAAGTATTTTCCACCACGGTCTAACCATGACGGTTTAATACTTTAGCCGGTCTGTCTGTCTACTTTGTGTCGAAACTCTTTGAATTTATCAAAAGTTTTCGATTTATGTTTCACAAGAAACACATAACCATAACGCGATGCCACATCCGTAAAGGTTATGAAGTATTCATATCCACCTCTAGCCTAGCTAGACATGGGCCCACTTACGTCACTATGAACGAGGGCTAACAGATCGTTGACACTTGCACTTTTACCAAGTAAAAGGTGTTTTAGGCACTTTGCCTAATAAACTAGATTCGTAGACATCATTTGAATAGAATCAAATCCGTCCTAGTATCCACTGTTCAAAAGTGTGGATATACGAGTCTTGTTAATGTGTCCCAGAAAACAATGCCACAAATAAGTCTCATCTGATTGATTCAGTTTGAGCTATTTGTTTGTCATGTCATACGTTTGAGATTCATTTATATTCAAAATATAAATACTGTTATTCACATCTAATGTGTTTATCTCAATATCATCTTTATAAAATAAAACATTTAGTGTTCTAGAATATAAAGGTATACCCGCAACGAGTTATACTAGATAAAGAGATAATGTTTCTAGTTTAACTAGGTACAATTTAACAGTTTCCTAATTTAAGTACACACACGAAGAGTAGTTCCTAAAATTAGGTTTCTACGGTTAAAACAGCGAATCTCGTCCCGTTTTCGACTCGCAGATAGATCTCAACTGAAGTTAGTCTCCTGCTTATCAGTAGATTCTGCACATTAGTACATATTTATGTACCACATCTAGTATCAAAAATCCAATTTTGAAACTAGTAGTGAACATGTTTATGACAAACATACTTGAAGTCGGAGCCTTGCCCCGTCTTCAATTCCTTCACGTCTGCCTTGTCCATACGGTAGTCATGCTTCCATTGACCCCGTTTGCCACAATTTAGGCAGACATCTTGGGATATGTCATTTGTCTTCCTAGAAGACTGTGATGATTTTGCCTTTGCCCCTTTTAGAAGCTCTGGCTCTGCCTCCTTGAGCACAGCCTTCAACTCTCCAAGAGTTTACTCTTGGTTCATAATAAACATGCCCCAGCTTTCGGGTAGAGACTATAAGATCAAATCTTTGGTAGTCTCGGCCACGTAGGTAATGCCCAACTAACCTAGCTGATGATGTCAGCAATCATCTGCGACACCTAATGCTTGACAGATGTACCCTCTGAAATACGCAAGCGAAATAGCTTTTTTTGTAATTTATACTTCTAAGATCTAAGAATAAATTTATGAAGATCTTTAATTTTATAATCATGGTACAAGGATCTAATCCTTAATTTTGATGACAAAATTAAAGTGTCATTGCGGTAAGCTTAAAGGATTGAGCACTAAAGTTATCATCACCATGAGTCATCCAAAACTCATGCTCCACTATTTGCTCAACTCCGGGCTTAGGCCCGAGATGTTTCTCTATCAAATAGAATAACTTCTCAGTTCCCAGGACTATCCTGAGGTTCTATTCCCAATCTGAAAATTAAAGCCGTTTAAAGACATTTTCTCCTAGGATTATGTTTTAAACGATAATCTTTCAGTTATCTTGATTGCTATAGTCCAACTATCCAATCAACGATTTCGGGTACAATTGAATATAATGATTACTATAGTCAACTGTTTAATTAAAACAACAATTAAATATTAGTCCAACTAATATATTTATTAATAAATAATGAAAAATGAAATGAGCGCGTATTGGCAAGTATCTAAACGAAATTGCAAATTTAATACTTGCCTCCCACTATTTTTCGGCGAGCCTCTAACCTTCTGTTGAGTACTCGGGAAACCTAGTTTCCTAGTAGGCTAGGATCCCATTAAATAACACACAACCTTGACTTTGGCCAACAAGTTGTATGATATTTAACTAGGTAAATCTCTAAGATCAATTGGATCTCATCCAATTCCTAGATCCAGTAGGTGGACATCCAAGTCCGAAACACATATCTAATATATGCCAATATATCCAATATATTCCCTAACCTTTTTCCTCTGAATCAACTAAGCCTTGACTTTGGCACAACAAGCTTAATGATTCCAGTTAAGCGGGACCCATTGACTTTGGAAAGTTTTGTAATCGATGTCGATGGACAAGAAGTGATCTTGACTTTGGCCAACAAATCACAACTTGGACAAGACATGTGATATGGAACAAAGCCTTCATGATTCAAACACATCCGCGATGGAAAAAGGTCTTGACTTTGGCCAACAAACCAATGCCAATCTTAGATCTTGAGAAAGAATCACTCAATGGAAGGAAAACGCTTAATATTTTTTGAGGGTTTTTCTCGTAATTGGCAACCAATTAATTATCTTTGATTAGGTCTTATCATTCACTCTTAAGCATGCATTCTAAAAGCATAATAAGGCGCGGTAAATAAATTAATAATGATATGCGGATGGATATTTAAAACATTTTATTCCTAGAACAAATCTCTCCATTTCCTCTCTCCCGCTAGCATTATTCTTACTTATACTCAATTACATAACACTTCTAAAGAAACCTCATTTACATTGAGGGGAATACGTGAGAAGAGAAATACAAAGAGTCAAGAGGTAATAGGTTGGACACGCAGGTCCAATTTAATAAATTCTAAATTTATTACAATAATTTCCAAAATTGCCCTCACCCATCTAATATCCATCCGATATACATTATTCATACATCACATCCATGTATTCACACAAAGCATGTTATCAATCAATCTAATCCAATTAATTAATATTTAATTAATGACCATCCAATGTTCAAACGACGATTTGATTTGCGCGAGTCCAACTCGTTTAAGAATAAGTACTCAAAGTACGAATTCTTGAATTATATCAAACTACAATATTAAATCCAATTTAATTTGTATTCAATACTAATTCTTTATTTAATTCCAAATTAAATAATTACATTTTATTAATGACCTTTGCGACTTAGATTCTAAATCTAATCTTAACGGGTCTCAAAGCCCAATTAACATCCAATGTCAATTTAATTAAAGTCCAATGGACTTTCAATTAATTTATAAGGCATGGACTTTGGCAACCAAAGCCCAATAAGGAATCACCATTTGCCAAAAATCAATTTATGCCCATTAGGCCCAATTAAATTATAAAAGGCCCATTATATTATATTTGGACTTTATGGAAATAGTTTTAGGCCCAATTGGATCCAACCAATTAACCTAAACCAAACTTGGCCCAACCAAGCCCATTAAGCCCAAATACAATATTTTAGCCCAATTCCAAATTAAGCCCAATTAATTAAATTCTAAAATTCCAAATTTCAAAATTTAATTAATTAAAGTGTATTAGCCAAAATTAATTATTTAAATCAATATTTTCAAAATACCAATTTACACAATTAATCATGCTTTAAATAATCAACTTATGTCCAACACAAATTGAAGCAAAATCAATCCCAACATGCTCTTAAGCTCTCGGCAATATGGGACTTTTTATATCAATTTTGATTTCAATCCAATTAAATCACAAACTAATATATCCCATGCATTTTAAACATTTCCAATTGTCTAAAATTCAAAAATCACCAAGAGCTAGGGTTCCAACACATATTCGGCCAAGCCTCAAATTTGGGGAAAATTAATCCAATTAATTTTTCTTCAAATTGATCATGCACAACTCAAAGTTAACATATTATAAGCATGCTCAAACAAACAATTTGAATAAAACATGCTCAAATAAAAAATACCCAAATTAAAGTTAAGAACTCTAAATTCAATTTCATGTTTAATAACCGCTCTGATACCATTGTTGGGTTTTCTAGGTCAAACCAAGATCAATTAAGCAATGAAATATGTGAATACAACAAAGTAATAATGCGAAAAATACTCACTTTGATCGGATTTTGGATGCGTTGAACACAAAAAATTTCCTCCATGGAATTCGACCAAGCTCCATGTGTTGATCTTCAAGCTTCAAGCTTTGAGTGTTGATTCCAAGCTCAAGGATTGGTTTCCCTATCACCTTTGAATGACTCCTTTGATGTGCTAGCATTCATGATTTTTGAATCAAAAATCAAAGAGAATGAACCCTAGGTTTACGCCCAACTTGAGAGAAAAAGAAGAAGGCCATTCGGCCATGGTGAGAAAAGAGAGAGAAATGAGTGTTGTGTTTTTGTTTTCTAAAAACCTAATACCAAAAGTCTTACAAAGTTTTGGTATATGCTTTTCCAAAAAGCAAAACAAAACATTTGGAGGGGAAAATGGCATTAATTGCCCTCAACAACTCCCATCACTCAAAAGGTGATTTGTATCACATCACTCAAAGTTGATGTGACTTCCATCACAAAAGGTGACTTACGATGTGACTTGTGGGCCGCACTTTAATTCAAAATGCGAGTGGGCCCGCAAACACATTCCGGGCTCGGGTTCGTTAATTCCGAATTAATGAACTTTCCGTTGCGATGTAATTAAATCAAATTTAATTAAATAATTATGCCTAGCAAAATTACTATTCACCTCGCTCGTGAATTAATTCTAAATCAATTCGTTAGCCCGAATTAAAATCCAATTTTAATTCTGCGTCGAAATCTAATTTCGTATAATATATCGAATATATTATTTTATCGATTAATTCCAAACCTTGTAAATCCGCTGGCAAAAGCGATAACTCAGCATAAACATGAGCGACCAGTACATAGTTCAGGTGTTAGATATTTGAGTGATTGGCTATAGGCCAAGTGAGAGATTGTTGGACAATTATGATCCATAGCATCACTATTTTGTAAAGGACATGGTGTTCTTGTACAAAATTAACTATGTGACAAGAGAAATTGCTCTTTTATCATTTTATAATTAGATTACTCGGATATATAAATGATAAAAGTCCTTATGATTAGTTTCAGATTAATAAGAAATGAGACAATATTAATCCACGGAAGGTTTAATCATTAAATATCCATAGTCGTAGTATTATCGAGACTGGACATCGATAATGCGGAATAGGCTAGTATCGCACTTGTACGCGTTATGGAAGCTTAACGACATAGTTCGCATATATTTAAGTATTGGATACTTATGCAAGTGTGATAGAAGGTTCTGTTTACTGATAGTACGAGAACAGCTTCGCTCTGGATAGACCCATCAGAATCCCATTGGTAGTATGACTATGTGTCTATGGGAATCCGAATCAGGGTAGGTGTATTTGGTCTTAACCTGAGACTTGCATCGCTAATACTTACGACAATCAGTACACTTTGGTTTTGGTCGTCCGGGGCTTTAATAGGTTCTGTGTACGCCTCTTCTAGGTATACTGAGAATCGTAGTGTATTGGGTGTGATGTCAAGATGGAAGTATCACTTCAGTTATATGGAGATTATGATCACGTAGGATACGGAACTAGTACTCTTAAGTACTGCAGTCATCGGGATAATATGACTAGGTCATGATTATCTGATTATAGAGACTAGTTGCCAGTGATCCGATATATGCTTCGTACGGGGCATACACAATTCCAGCCTCAGGCCTAGCACGTGACATCCGATATTGGATCGTAATACGCAATATATTGTATACTACGCCTGATACAGATTATATATATTCCATGTTGAATATTGTAGGCACTGCATTTTTGCATATAAGTCCCGATGATGAGTCTCGTATGGAGACACTACCTCTTTAGTTGTGAAAGCCGCGGGAAACAGACGTTGGAAGGGTAAAGTTGGAAATTGGTATTTTTGATGGATTTAACTCGCTAGGTTAGCTTCGGGTTTGCTTGTTGGACCTCCGTTTTAGTAATTAAAACACATGTCACAAATTAAATTTAAAATAATTAAAATATTTAAAACACATGTCACAAATTTTAAATTAAAACCAATTGAAACCAATTAAATTGAAATTAAAATTAAATTAAATTAAACTAAAATACAATTGAATTAAATTCAAGCTAATTAAATTAAATTCCTAACTAAAATAAATCATTTCCAAAATTAAATCACTTCCATATTAAAATCAAATTAAATAAAATTCCCCACCAAAAGCCCATATGTACCCATCCAAAACCCTAACACTAGCTCACCACTATATAAGGACCCCTAAACTAAACCTAGATTTTGGCTTCAGCCCATGAAACTCACGACCAAGAACAAATAAAAAAGACAAAAACTATCCATCCAGCAGCACTCACGGAAAAAAAAAAGGAAAAAACCCAAACTCTCTCCTGACGCCCCTCTCCTCTCTCACGGCCTCACCAAATAATGAAACCCTAACAGCTCTCTGATCTCTCTCCACCCTCTGATCTCTCTCCTGACGCCCCTCTCTCTCTCAGAAACCAAACAAAGAAAATAACCCTAGAGACAACCCTCACACCACGATTAGACCCTGAACATTTACACACCAACTCCACTCACTCAAACAAAACTCACGGCACACACAGACCACAGACCTTAAAATCAAAAATAGCTCACACCACTCAAAAGCCGTGAAACTGCCCCTTAACGGAACCGGATCAAGCCAACAAACCCTATCCTCACCAGCCATCGCAGCCCTCACAGATACAAGCCATCGCAGCCCTTACAGACTTCAAACCTCACCTAACTCTCGACACACACATTCACTTCTCAACCATAGCGTCCTCATCATCTCTCGCCCTTCACAAATCACAAACGACGAAACCTAAGCTTCTCATTGAATCGAAACAAACAACAATAAACCAACACACAGCCGATAATCATCACACACACACACATCTTCTAACTGCCCCACACTCGAGCAGCCACAAACCTTGACGACACCTTGCGTCCTTCACATAACCCTCAGCCATTCACAAAGCAAAATCACACTTGTCACGAAGCCCTTAACCCTCCACACATCAGCCCTGCCACACAACATCATCAAGCCCATGCACGACCAGCCCCACACACCTTCTCCAATTCAACAGCAAGCCTATCAACTACAGCCCTCCACGCATCCCCTTACCAAGAACCCTGCACAAGCCCTTCACAGCCCTCATCCCTCACGCACCTGCCCACTCACATTGCCTCACCGCTTCACGCCACAAGTCAGCCTTTCACGTTAGCCACACGCCCCTTTGCTTTCTTCACACAACCGACTTGCCTAAAACAGCCCACTTGCCCCATTGTCTAACGCCACATGCCCTGAGCCGAGCAACCCTTGCCCATCACTCCAAAACTGCCAAATCAACAGCCCCTCAACCTTCACACAACTCACGTGAGCCATCCTCTTCCCTTTACACTATTCACACCAAAACAACCCCAAACACAGTCCCAAAGAGCCGTAAATCAGCCCTTCGCACCCCCCTCACTGCACGCCAAAACAGAACCTTAAAACATCCCCTCACTGCCCACCAAACTGCCGCATTCTGCTCCCCTATTCTGCCCAGTTTTTTGCTGCGATTTTAACCCATAAAACAGCCCTGAAATCACCCTAAAACTGCACTAAAAAAACTGCACAAAAGCCCCCTAAATAACTCCCCAAAACCGCACCTCCTTGGCCCTCCAAGTCGCCCAAAACAGTCCCCTAAATAACTAAAACAGTGACCTGAAACGTAGCAGTGAAACAGCAACAAAACGAAGTAAAAACAACAGCCCGAACAGCAAAACAGCGAGGAAAGACGTTGAGTTGGTGAACCGAAAGAGTTGCAGATCATTCACCCTTCCAACGGACGTGTAACGCCATTTCGTGAGACGACAAAAGAGGTTAGACCTGAGGGCACCCTTTTATTGATTATCTTTCGTTTATTTTATTTATTTTAGAAATATTATCGCATGAGAGTCGTTTGAGGCATGATATGATTGTTGGATGAGCGGAATATGTGTTCCCTTTTGTGGTATATAGGATGGAAACCCGGACGTAAATTTCGTAGCCGAATCCGAATGGATGGTAGTGCGGTTTGTACTCGGGATACAACGCCACGTACCACTTAAGAGACACGTATTTCGTCTCATCCAAACTTGTGTTTGAGCATGATGTAGTTCGTAGATTATTTAGTTATTATTTAAAGCATGATGTAGTCTAGCTTATTGTTTGTTTTCAAGCATGATTAGGTTATTTTATGCATGGTATTTTGTTTAGTTTATGATTATGTTTAAATAGTTATTTGTTTATTTTGGTTTAACGGCTCAATATGCTCATTGTGTGATATTGCGTGTTTTCCGTTATGACAACTTACTTTGAAGTATGCGAACTTAGATATAGGTTCTCATTGTTATTATTATGCATGCGGACTTAGGCGTAGATTACCCTTGAGCATGAATGTTGAATAGATTCGGTTAGTTTATTGCACAAATCATATCATCACAAGTGACATAAGTAAGGGACCATTCTGAACCCAACGGTTTGAGGTCTTCCCTTGCGAGGGGTGAGTGCGGCCTTAAATCTTTATCCCGGTTCACACCGGGTGGCGACTCCATATTATTTCGTACTCCCGACTAGGCCGCGAGCCTATGACAGCGTCGCCGATTTCTGTGTCCTACAAATATATTTCTGGAGAATTGGGTAGGCACAATGCTTTGCTAGAAGCCAACCATGTCTTGTAAATCGGTAAGAACATGGTACTGGGTACGCACGTGTTCGGGTAGTTCGACAACCGGATTTACTGCCAACATATACATGGATCTCTTGGGTCGCTTCCCCAAGATTCACCGATGATATTTGACTCGAACAGAATTAATCTGGGATTAATTATGAGAGAGAAAATTAATCTGGGATTAATTACGGCAAGAATTAATCTGGGATTAATTGCGTCATGAATTAATCTGGGATTAATTGCGTCATGAATTAATCTGTGATTAATTCATGAAGAATAGAGAACGCGATTAATTTGGAATTAATCGGAAAAGTGAATTTAATAGTGAAATTAGATTTTACTATTTAATTAATTGGGCTAAAATAATATATTAAATATATTAATTGGAATTTGATTTCAATGCGGAATTAAAATTGGATTTTAATTCGTGCGAACAAATTAATTTGGAATTAATTTACGAGCGACTTTCGTAATAATTTTTCGAATCATTATTATTTAATTAAATTGGATTTAATTACATCGCAACGGAAAATTCGTTTAATCGGATTAAACGAACCCGAGAACGAAGTGTGTTGAGCAAGCCCACTTGAATTTTGAATTTAAAGTGGGGCCCACCAACTTACATCTACTTGACACCCACCAACTTACATCTACTTGACACTTGACTTATATCAAGTAGTCATAAGTGTGATGGAGGTGGTTGGCTTTATTAAATGTGATTCATTTAACTTACACAACACACTTAAAAGTAACTTTGGAAGTCATTTTATATTGTATTAGATTTTGGAAATCAAAAATGCACTATTCATTCTCTCCTCCAAGTAAAAACCGTGAGCTCCTCTCTCCCTCCATGGATTTTTGTTGCAAAAATTCAAGCTAGCTAGCACTTAAGGAGACAAATGAGGTGATAGGGAAACTAATCATAGAGTTTGGAATTCAATTTGAAGGCTTGGAGCTTCCATTACATCCTTGAAAGATTTTGAATCTCTACCTATCATTGTGAGTATTTCCGCAACTCCTCTTTTATTCACACACGAATCACTCTTAGAGATCTTGTGGCATGTTCTAGGAACACTAACACCCACATGCATAAAAAAATAAAAAATAAAAATTAGAATTCACTATTTACACAGTAAAACTCATACCTATAAATAAAGGCTCATTTTCATTATTTTCTTGATTCCATTCTCAACCAAATCTTATGTAGTTTAAGAGAGAAAAATATTGTTTCTTCTTAAGAATTTGTGAGAGAGTTGTAATTCTCTTATTATAAGAGAGTGTGAAAATATTCACTTCTTATATTTAGAGACAAATTGTAAAAAAAATTCACTATAGTGAAATCCTTGTACATTTGTATGTAGATGTTTCTCTCACATTGAGAATTTTACTACGTTAAATTTGTGTCACATTGCTTTATTTTATTGTTAATATATATTGTAAACTAAACCTCCTAATTATTATTGTACGGTTATATGATAGACAAAACCTCATGAACTAATAATTATTCTCAATTTCACTTTACTTACGTGTCAGTTTCAGCCCACGATCCCCTACCACTCAAATTATTTTCCAAAATGTATTTAATATATACTACTGTTTCTATAATGCCTCCTTACCCCTGACCTTAACGTAATTTTCTTTTGAATAATTATTTTACATGACACGATATAATGAATAAATAAAATAAACTAATAAATTGATAAATATAACTAAAAATAATTTAAGAAAAAAATTTTAGAATGAAATTTTTTTTAGAATAATAAATCATGTACACGTTAAAGATAAGAAAAACTCATAAACTAACTAATAAATATAATAAAAACAATATCTCAATCCTTTCAGAATTTATTTGACTAAATGAATAAAAAAGATTTTAAAAAATCTCCCAAGTTTAAATTTCAAACCAAATATCTACGTTATAGAAAAATAATATTAATAGTATATAAGGGTAAAATTGTAAACAAAAAGCTCAAATTTTAAGGTTGGAGGATAATGAAGTATTATAAAAATATTAAAGCACAAGTGGTAAGGACTTAATACAGTAGAAGGAAAGTGGCATGCTCTGTTTTGCATTGCCACATGTCACTTGATTATGGGAGAAGATCCTTATCCAACAATTAGTACAAGCATGCATGATCCAAAAAAGTATAATCAAAATCAGTAATGAGTTACTCATTCTCATTTAACTTTTCTCATATCTAAGGATCGATGCTCAAGTTTCCTCCATCCATTTCCTTGAACAGATCACACCTTCTTCCATTGGTGGAAAAAAAAAATCAAAAAACAAAAAATCAAAAAACAAAAAACAAAACTCCCATCTGCAGTATTCTTTCGACTGAAAACCATAGCTAACTATTAGTAATGGAAAATAACTTCTCTCGTAATTAGGCTGATAATAAAATCAAGAAGCAATAAAAATTGCAAGTACCGAAGTAAATTTCTAATCATCCATCTCAATACATCTTAAAAAAATGACATATACAGGGATGCTACTGCATAAGAGTTAAATGCATGCATAAAAGTTGACAAGAAAATCTAAACAAACATGCACCAGATGATTACAAGCATACTAGTTTTCACAAATAGAACCAAAAGTACGAGTAAAATATGAAAACTGAGTTTCTACATAGAAGCAAAAGTTCAAAAGCCATGTAATTATGTCAAAGAAGTAGAGATTGGAGTTTAAGAGTCGTAAAAGGAAATTAAAAAGAGGGTCTGTAATGCGATCCTGTATTACAGGAGAAAAATTAAAAGACTTAAACGTTCTATGGTTCAACTGCTGTCACCTGTCGCCACTCTCCATCTACTGCTTCTTCCCACAATGTTACATTGTTGTTTCCATCAGCCACAGCCAATATGTTTCCAGTCAATGACCAGCTGACTCTGTAAACAGGGGCTTTGAAGTCATGCAATACCTTACCTTCCCATTGATCTCCTTCCCTGGCCACAGTCCATGTAATAACTTTCCCATCCTCCGAAGCACTTGCGATAGTAGATTTTGGAAGCCCCAAGTTGGGGGCCCAAGCAACATCTCTAACCCAATCAGTATGCATTTGAAGAGCTGGAAAGCAATCCATCTTCCAAATTCCGTTGTACAGCTTCCAAACCTTCACGGTATTATCACAACCACCTGAGCAAAGCTTCTGAACTGGTTCAAGCAAGCCAGAACCTACAAGTGCACCAGGTGCGGTTGATGGGGCCCACGAAACTGAAGTCACACCGATAGGGTGAGCTTGGTCAATCCTTGAAGTATCCCAGCCGCCATCAGCACGTGCAGTAAAAACCGATATATTCCCATCAGATGAACCACAAGACAAACAAAGACCGAGTTCATGAGGCGCCCAATCAATCGAATTGACGGACGATTTGTGGTCCTCAAAAACATGATCTTTGATCCACTCATTATTGTTACCCTCCTTCCATATTATGACAGTCCCATCAAAAGAACATGATGCAAGTATAGATCCAAATTTTGGGTGAGCCCAAGCCACCTCCCAAACAGCTCCTTTATGACCAATAAGCTTCGCTAGATGCTGAGAGGTGTTACTTCCCACTCCTATGATCTTAATTGAGTAGTCTGAAGATGCAGTGGCAATGCGCTTACCATAGTAATCCATTGCCACATCATGGACACTGTCTTCATGACCAGTTTCAACCTTTTGAGGAGGCATTTTCTCTAATGCATATACCACAATTTGAAAAGTATCAAAATGTTATTTCCTCTTAAGGGTCATATGAAAAAGCACAAATCACTACAAAATTAGACCACAATAAATCAACTTTTTATTTTCCCTTCCTCACAAAACCCTCTGGTTAGTGGCTACTTATCTATATAATGCAGGACAAATAAAAGCATGAGTATGTTTTCCAATAATCTAATTTTTATCAAATATTACCATATGTACATATTAACAAAGTTTTTGTCACCACCAATAATGCACAAATAAAATTCAGAAAACACCATTCATCCGCCTTATCTACAATCTTCTGTTTGGTTGCCAGGAAAATGCAATAAGCAAAAGCAGAAAGTAAAAATAAGAAAATCAATTTGGTGTTTCTAATAAAAATCTGTTTAACTCTTTAGACACCAAATAATATTGTTTATTAAAATTCCACATCTTAATTTTCAATTCATTTTCTCAGCAACACAAAAAAAATTATGATAGTAAATATAAAACAAGAAAATAGGGAAAATCGATTAATTTTAAATCGTACGATATGAAAAATAAAAAGAAACTCTTCTTCAACATTTATTCAAGTAGAGATAAATAAAAAACAATCAAAGCGAAAGAAATCGAGTAGCGGATAAATTTAAGCAACCAATACACAAATACATCTAAGAACTTAAATTATACGAATTAAAAAAATTCGATTAATCAAGCAATACCAAACAAAATTATATAGACCTAAAAGATGATATTGAGAATAAAAATCAGACCTTGTGACGACGAAGATCAGAAGGGACGAAACGACAGCGTTCGCGATCTACCAAGTCTCGAGTTGTTTAGTCAATAAGGTCAAGGAAGGAAACAGTGACTGTTTCGTTAGATCAAATTGAATGCCAATCAAGGTTTTAAGACGAGGGTAAATATTAGGCCCGAGCCAGGCTAGTTTTAATCCGGTCCGAGAAAGAAATTTTACGGCCCGGGCTCGAGTAGACAAAAAATCCGAATCCGACTTGGACTATGTTTTTATAAATAAAAATATATATTTTTAATTATATAAATTAATATTTAATTATAAATACATATATTTTTAATTAAATTCTTAATGTTCAATAAAAAAAATAACTAAAAATATTGGCATTTTTACTTAATTTTCCATTTGAAGTATTAAAAAAATCTAATTATTTTATTAAAATAATTAAATTTATTTTAAAAAGCCAGGCCCGGCCTGCCCTGGCCTTGCCATTCTTAGTAAGTATGGAGTCTTCGTTCGAATATAAACTGCCTGGACCGGCCCATAAACATAAATGATAAAGACCAAAAGATTCGATTACATTTTTTTCAACCTAAATTCCTCAATTAGGCACTCGAGTCATAGGAGCGAGCTATAAAAATAACTTTGTGATTACAACCATAATATTATAAGTTAATGAAACTAATGATAATTATTTATTATATACGAGTATTTGTTATTATCTTTAGATATATCGTGTAATAAACTCCTTAGAGTGATTTATGTAAGATTAGAACCATAAATGTCACGTCTTAATTTCCTAGGACGCAACCGGCAAGAGACAATGTTGCCATTGTTGGACAATTATGACACATAGTGTCACTATTTGTAAAAGACATTGTGGTTTTGTACAAATTAACTATGTGACAATGAAATTGCATTTTATCATTTTGTAATTTGATTACTTAAATATATAAATGATAAAAGTCCTTATAATTAATTCCAGATTATTATATATGAGACAATATCAATCCATAAAGGTTTAATCATTAAATATCCCTAGTCGTAGTATTATCGAGACTGGACATCGATAATGCGGAATAGACTAGTATTGCACTTGTGCGTGTTATGGAAGCATAACAACATAATTCTCATATATTTAAGTATTGGATACTTATGCAAGTGTGATAGGAGGTTGTGTTTACCGATGGTACGGAAACAGCTTCGCTCTGGATAGACCCCACGGAATCCCATTGGTAGTATGACTATGTGTCTATGGGAATCCACATTAGGGTAGGTGTATTTGGTCTTAACCTAAGACTTGCATCGCTAGTACTTGTGACAATCAATACACTTTGGTTTTGGTCGTCCAGGACTTTAACAGGTTCTGTGTACGCCTCTTCTGGGTTTATTGAGAATCATAGTGTATTGGGTGTGATATCAAGACGGAAGTATCACTTCAGTAATATGGAGATGATGATCACGCAGAGATACATAACTGGTACTCTAATTGGTTGCAACCATCGGGATAATATGACAAGGTCATGATTATCCGATTAAAGAGACTAGTTGCTTGTGATCCGATATATGCTTCGTACGGGGCAGACACTATTCCAGCCCCAGGCCTTGCATGTGACCATCCGATACTAGATCGTAATACGCAATACTACGTATACTACGCCTGGCAAAAATTATATATTCCTTTAAGAATATTTCTGGAGAATTGGGTAGGCACGGTGCTTTGCTAGAAGCCAATCATATCTCGTAAATCGGTAAAAACGTAGTACTATGTACGTACGTGTTCTGATAGTCCGACGACCGGATTTACTGCTAACATATCCAGGGATCTCATGGGTCGCTTCCCGAAGATTCACCGATGACGTTTGATTCGAACATAATTAATCTTGGATTAATTACGGAGAGATTTTATCTGGGATAAAATACTATTTGAAGAGAGAGAACTATTAATTTGGAATTAATCGATAAAATAATATATTTGATATATTAGATGAAATTATATTTCATGACGGAATTAAAATTAGATTTTAATTCGGGCGAGCGAATTAATTTAGAATTAATTCGCGAGCGACGTGAATAGTAATTTTACTATGCATAATTATTTAATTAAATTTGATTTAATTACATCGCAACGGAAAATTCGTTAATTCGGAATTAGCGAACCCGAGCCCGGGATGTGTTGCGGGCCCACTCGGATTTTGAATCAAGTGGGGCCCACATGTCACATCACTAGTCATTCATTCACCTTTTTGGTGATGGAAGTTAGTGAGTGAAATCTTGGTAACTTGTTTTACACACAAGTTGACAAGGTGATTGACTTTATACCAACTTTGGTATGTCTTTTTTTTTTTTTTGATTTTTGAAATCAATACTCAAGTCATTCACTCTCTCACTCTCTCTCTAGCTCACGGTTTTGAGCAAGAAAATACTCTCTCCATTTTTCTTCTTTGGCCGAAAATAACAAAGGAAAAAATGTGATTTTTGTTGCAAAAATCTCCATTGCTAGCACATCAAAGGATCATTCAAGGTGATAGGGAAACCAATCATTGAGCTTGGAATCAACAAAAAAGCTTGGAGCTTGGATTTCAATTCAAATGGGGAGCTTGGCCGAAACTTCAAGGAAGCAAATTTTGTGTTCAACGCATCCAACATCCGTGCTTTGTAAGTATGATTCCGTCATACTTCATTTTGTATTCATATGATTTCATTGCTTAAATGATCTTGGGACACTTTAGAAACCCAACAATGGTATCATGGAGCCTATTCGAGCATGAAATTTGATTAGGGTTTATATACTAAAATTTAGGTATTTTTGATTTGAGCATGTTTTAATCAAATTGTTTGTTTGAGTATGCTTGTATGTTTATAACTTAGAGTTATGCATGATCGATTTGAAGAAAAATTAATTGGATTAATTTTCCCCAATTTTTAGTGTCTTGGCCGAATACATGGATAAACCCTAAGTCATGGTATTTTTTTATTTTTTGATCATTGGATGAGTTGAAAGACATGGAAATATTGATTTGAGATTCAATCAGATTGAAATCGGAATCGGATATTAAATCCCTACAAATGCCGTGAGCTTCAAAGCATGAAATGAGATGATTTTTTGTTTCAATAATGTTGGACATGTATTGATGATGAATAAACATGATTAATTGATTAAATTGATATTTTGAAAATGTTAATTTAGATAATTAATTAATGTAATACACTTTGATTAATTAAATTATGAAATTTGGAATTTTAAAATTTGATTAATTGGGCTTAATTTAGAATTGGGCTTACAATGTTGTATTTGGGCCTAATGGGTTTGGTTGGGCCAAGTTGGTTTAGGATAATTGGATTGGATCCAAATTAGGCTTAAACCATTCCATTAAGTCCAAATATAATAAATGGGCCTTTTATGTTTAATTGGGCCTAATCGGCCGAAATTGGTTTCTTGGCAAATAGGGTGATTCCTTAATTGGGCTTTGGTATTTGGGTTTGACCCATATTGACCAGAGTCTATGCCTTAAGAAATTAATTGAAAGCCCATTGGACTTTAATTAAATGACATTGGATGTTATTTGGGCTTTGAGACCCATTTAGATTAGATTTGGAATCTAAATCGTAAAGGCACATTTAAAAGTGTAATTATTTAATTTGGAATTAAATATAGAATTGGTATTGAATACAAATTAAATTAGATTTAAATTGTAGTTCGATATAATTCAAGAATTCGTATGTAGTTCGATATAATTCAAGAATTCGTACTTCGAGTACTTATTCTTAAACGAGTTGGACTCGCGCAAATCAAATCGTTATTTGAACATTGGATGATCACTTTATTCAAAGATTGATTGAATAACATGCTTTGTGTGAATACATGGACGTGTTGTATGAATAATGTATATCAGATGGATATTAGAAGGGAAATGACAATTATGGAAATTGTTGTAAATTTATAATTTATTAAATTGGACCTGTGTGTCCAGTCTTATCTCTCGAATCTTTGTAATTCTATTCTCACCTAATTCCCCTCAATGTTAATGAGGTTTCTCTAATTGTATTATGTAATTGGGTAGAAGTTAGAATATTGCTAGTCGAGGAGAGGAAAGAGAGTGATTTGTTCTAGGAACAATCTGTGAGATATCCATCCGCATATCATTATTAATTTATTTACCGCGCCTTATTATGCTTTTAGAATGCATGCTTAAGGGTGTATGATGAGACCTAATCAAAGATAATAAATTGGTTGCCAATTTACGCGAAAAACCCTCAACAAATATTAAGCATTTTCCTTCCATTGAGTGATTCTTACTCAAGATCCAAGATTGGCACTGGTTTGTTGGCCAAAGTCAAGACCTTTGTCCATCGCGAATGCGTTTGAATCATGAAGGCTTTGTTCCATATCGTATGTCTTGTCCAAGTTGTGATTTGTTGGCCAAAGTCAAGATCACTTCTTGTCCATCGACATCGATTACGAAGCTTTCCAAAGTCAATGGGTTCCGCTTAACTGGAATCATTAAGCTTGTTATGCCAAAGCCAATGCTTAGTTGATTCAGAGGAAATAGGTTAGGAAAATATATTGGATATATATTGTATATATGTTTCAGACTTGGAGGTCCACCTACCGGATCTAGGAATTGGATGAGATCCAATTGATCTTAGAGATCTACCTAGTTAAATATCATACAGCTTGTTGGCCAAAGTCAAGGTTGTGTGTTATTTAACGGGATCCTAGCCCACTAAGAAACTAGGTTTCCCGAGTACTCAACAGAGGGTTGGAGGCTCGCCGAAAAATAGTGGGAGGCTAGTATTGAATTTGCAATTTCATTCAAATACTTGGCTATACGCGCTTTCAAATTATTTCATCAATTATATTTATTAGTTGGACTAATATTTTATTATTTTTCTTGTAACAGTTAGACTGTACCTTACATCGTTAATTGAATAGTCGAACTATTGCGATTAAGATGATAGGAAAGTTAAGCATTATGGATATTGTCATGGGCGATAATGTCTTTAATGACACAAACTTTCAAGACTGGGATATGAATCTCATGATTGTCCTTGGATCCGAGAAGTTACTCTATACCATAGAGAGACCTCTTGGGCCTAAGCCCCGACCCGATCAGTTGCTTGAGCTAGAGCTTTGGAAGACTCATAGCGATGACAACTCGACTGCTCAATCGGTAATGCTTGTTGCTATGACTCCATAATTCCGTCGTCAGAACAAGGGATTGGATCTCTATGAGATGATGGCGAAGTTGCATGATCTTCACCGATCTAATCTTAGATCGCAAAGATATGAGTTGCAGAAGAAGCTCTTCCGCGCTCGCATGTCAGAGGGTGCGTCTGTTGAGCACCATGTGTCATAGATGATTGCTGACATTAAGCAGCTGGGACATATGGTCATTGTCTTCAAGGCTGAGACTTCAGTAGATTTGATCTTACAGTCTCTCCCCGACACTTGGAGTGGGTTCATCATGAACTACAATATGTTGAACCAAGACCAAACTCTTGGAGAGTTGATGTCCACACTGAGCGAAGCAGAAAAATAGCTCCTAAATGGCAAGAAGCGCGAGGCGCACTTCGCTTCAACATCTCAGACTCCGAGGGTTTGGCC
This sequence comes from Zanthoxylum bungeanum, assembly GCA_019454045.1. Classification (NCBI taxonomy): domain Eukaryota; kingdom Viridiplantae; phylum Streptophyta; class Magnoliopsida; order Sapindales; family Rutaceae; genus Zanthoxylum; species Zanthoxylum bungeanum. The sequence continues at coordinate 37,733 of SKCR01010129.1, forward strand.
CAATGCAACTGGAGGTGTAAAGAAGAAGAAGAAGAAGAAAGACAATGCCAAATCGTCAAAACCTTCTGGGAAGAGTAATGACAAATCCCAAGATGTATGTCTGCAGTGCGGGAAGTGGGGTCACTGGAAGCGTGACTGCCGCGAGTACAAGGCACACATGAAGGAAATCAAAGCGGGCAAGGCACCGGCTTCAGGTATGTTTGTTATAGAAATAAACATGTCTACTACTAGTTTTAAAAATTGGATTTTTGATTCTGGTTGTGATACTCATATATAACCTGATGTGCATGATCTGCAGATTAGCAGGAGACTGGCCTCAGGAGAGATTGACCTCCGCGTTGGAAATGGGACACGAGTCGCCGTTTTGGCCGTTGGCACTTTTGTTTTGGAACTGCCCTCGGGGCATGTACTTAAAACTTACAGACTGTTATTATGTACCTAGTTTGACTAGGAATATTATTTTTGTATCTATGTTAGCCCAATGTGGGTATACTTTTGTACTTAGAAACACTGGGTGTTTTATGTATAAAAATGATATGGAAATTTGCACTGCTGATGTAAATAATGGTCTTTATATTTTGAATATAAATCAATCTCAAACATATAATGTAACAAACAAAAGGCTTAAAGTAAGTAACAAAGATAAAACTTACATGTGGCATTGTCGTCTGGGACACATAAACAAGACACGTATATCCACACTTTCGAAGAGTGGGTACTTGGACGGATTTGATCCAAATTCATATGACATATGCGAATCTTGTTTATTAGGCAAGATGCCTAAATCACCTTTTAGCGGTAAAGGTGCACATGCCACCGAACTGTTAGCCCTCGTTCATAGTGACGTATGTGGGCCCATGTCTAGCCAGGCTAGAGGTGGATATGAATACTTCGTAACCTTTACGGATGATGCATCGCGTTATGGTTATGTGTATCTTATGAGACACAAGTCGGAAACCTTTGAGAAATTCAAAGAGTTTCGACACGAAGTAGAAAAACAGACCGATAAAAGTATTAAGACATTACGGTCGGACCGTGGTGGCGAATACTTAAGCAATGAGTTTCTTGATTACTTGAAAGAATATGGTATTCTTCACAGTGGACTCCTCCCGGAACACCGCAATTAAACGGTGTGTCCGAACGGAGAAACCGAACTTTGTTAGACATGGTAAGGTCTATGATGAGTCGCACAAGCTACCTTTTTCCTTCTGGGGATATGCATTGAACAATGCAATACTTATTTTGAATAAGGTTCCGTCAAAGTCTGTATAACAGACTCCGTATGAAATATGGACAGGAAAGAAACCGGGTTTCTCATTCCTGAAGATTTGGGGTTGCTGGGCATACGTCAAACATTTGGAAGGTACCAAACTAGAACCCAAATCAGATAAATGCCTATTTGTAGGATATCCTAGAGAAACCAAAGGATATTACTTCTATCACCCACAAGAGAACAAAGTATTTGTTGCTCTACATGCGGTTTTCCTTGAGAAGGAATTCCTAAATGCAGTGATAAGTGTGAGGAAAGTAGAACTCGATGAAAATCGGAGCGATACTATTCCTGGCACAGAATCCTTAATGGAACATGAACAGTCCATCAGGGATGAGACTGTACCACAATCTTCAAATACACAAGAACCACGTAGGTCGGAGAGAGTCAGAAAACAACCTGAGAGGTATGAGTTTCTGATCTCACCTCATGCGGATATTAATCTTATTGAGGAAGACGAGTCAGCTACGTATGAGGAAGCGATACAAGGTATCGACTCCGGTTTATAGCAAGATGCCATGAATTCCGAAATGGATTCCATGTACACCAACCAAGTTTGGACACTGGTTGATGCACAAGAAGGCGTAAAGCCTATTGGTTGCAAATGGGTCTTCAAGAAGAAGACTGACACGGATGGCAACGTACAAACGTACAAAGCTAGGCTTGTAGCGAAAGGGTATCGTCAACGACATGGTGTCGATTACGACGATACTTTTTCATCCGTTGCCATGATTAAATCCATTAGGATAATGCTTGATATTGCTGCATATTTCGATTATGAGATATGGCAGATGGACGTCAAAACCGCTTTCCTTAATGGAAACCTTTTGAAGGATGTTTATATGCAACAGTCTGACGGTTTTGTCGTACCAAGACTTGCAAACAAGGTTTGTAAGTTAAATCGATCCATTTATGGATTGAAGCAAGCATCGCGTTCTTGGAACCAACGTTTTGATGAGATCATAAAAGAATATGATTTCGTTCAAAACGAGGATGATCCTTGTGTATATAAGAAGGTTAGTGGGAGCGCACTGACATTCATTGTCCTTTACGTTGATGATGTATTGCTTATTGGCAATAACATTCCCATGTTAACGTCGGTGAAAGCTTGACTTTCATTAAAATTCTCCATGAAGGATCTGAGAGAAGCAGCTTTTATTCTAGGAATAAAGATCTACCAGGATAGATCAAGAAAGCTGTTTCGACTCTCCCAAAGCACGTACATTGATAAAGTGTTGAAGAGATTCAACATGGATCAGTCCAAGAGGGGACTGTTGTCAGTGTCACATGGTGTCACTCTATCTAAGGACATGTGTCCTAAAACTCAAGATGAGAGAGATAACATGAGTCGGATACCGTTCACCTCGGTAGTCGGATCGATCATGTATGCCATGATATGTACGCGACCTGATGTCTCGTATGCTTTGAGCATGTGTAGTCGCTATCAGGCCGATCCAGGTGATGGTCACTGGATGGCGGTTAAGAATATCCTTAAGTTTCTTAGACGAACTAATAATGCTTTCTTAATCTATGAAGATGGAGAACTTGAGGTAACTGGGTATACCGATGCAAGTTTCCAAACCGATAAAGATGACTGCAAGTCGCAATTCGGGTACATATTTTGTTTGAATAACGAAGTAGTAAGCTGGAAATCTTCCAAGCAAGAGACTGTTGCCGATTCAACAATAGAAGCAGAGTATATTACTGCAGCTGAAGCAGCAAAAGAGGCAGTTTGGATCCGTAAATTCCTAATTGTAATTAAATTCTTATATTCTTGTTTTTGATTCATGAATGTTCCTCAACGTTTGATATAATTGATGGTTTGTTATTATTTATTATCTTATGATTATGAACCCAGAGATTGTGTTTTACCAATTTGCATATAGGAATAGTCATGCTTCTTCTATGTGTGATTGGGGAACCCAGTTCTGATTGGTAATGTTATTTTATGAGTTGATCTTCTGCTGCAATATTGCTTGTGGGTATATTATCGACGTTAGATAAGTCATAACGATAACATTGTGTGTTGTTAACATAAAGAAAATAATTCATCGATTACCTTAGAATTTAATATGTTTTGAATCGAAATATATTTCGATTGTTGGTTTGGGATGTAAAACCTTGAATTGAGTAATAAAAGGAATCAATTACTGAATATAGGGATTTGATACAGGAGGGATTCCCGACGCTTTGCTGCTTTTCTCTATTGATAAATTCCTACGTGTTTGTCAAATCTTTAATCTAAACTGCCAATTAAAACCTTTCTCTAATTCAGTTACTGCTAACGTTTTCATTAACTGAATTATTTCCTTGTAACCATCTCTCTGAGGAATCGACACCCCAACTATACTGCGATAACCGCGAGTACTTTTTGGGTGTAATCAAATTTTGGCGCCATTGCCAATGAGACGGTTTACAATCAACATGAGTGGGTTTGCTTAGTCAACAACAAAGTGGTAACTTCGTTCCATCTTTATTTTTTTTATTTTCTATTTTTTTTATTTTTGTTTCTGTTTTAGTTTTAGTTTTGATTTTTAGTTTTTTTTTTTAATTTTTTTTTCTCTTTTTATTTGTGTTTAAGTGCATGTCTAGACTTAGGGATTGGTTGGGTAGATTTGTTAGAGTTAACGAGGAAGATTCAGACTTAGAAAGTTTGTTTGATAATCTTTTTACCACACCATCTACCTCTAGCACACACAGCATGAGTGAGTACGAGAGGCCACCCATTAGGTCTCTTGAGGAGTACCTCCGCCCCACTCACACAGTTACACCATCATGCTTAATGTTTCCTCCTAATGCACCACATATAGACTTTAAACCTGGAATGATACAGTATCTCCCAACCTTTCATAGTTTGGAGAATGAGAACACTAATGTGCACATTAGAGAATTTGAAGAGGTTGTAGCAACCTTCCATGACCGATTTGGGACTACAGACACAATTAGACTTAAGTTCTTCTCTTTTGCCCTTAAAGATAGAGCTAAAAGCTCGTTGTATTCGTTGAGATCTCGTTCAATATGATCATGGGGTGAGATGACACATGCATTTTTCAATAAATACTTCCTACACCATAAGACTAATGTTTTGAAAAGATAGATCTCTACCTTCTCCTCAAAAGACAGTGAAACCCTTTATTAAACTTGGGAGAGGTTTAAGGAGATGTTAACTAGTTGTTCTCACCATGGGTATGAGAGTTGGCGCTTATTAAGTTATTTTTACGACGGTCTAACTCCTAGAGAGCGCCAATTCGTTGAGACAATGTGCAATGGTGAATTTATCCGAAAGGACCCTGATGAGGCATTAGAGTCCTTAAATGACCTAGCCAAAAAATCTCACACTTGGACCGGACCTAATGCCATGAATAGCACTGATAGGACACGTTCCATCCCTTCTAGCGGAGGCATACACCACTTTAGGGAAGATGATAGTCTTAAAGCACATGTTGAGCTATTAACTAGAGAGATATGAGCCTTAAAAGCCAAAGATAGAAAAACTATGCATGTGATAGCCCAGTTAGAACATCAAAAGGTATGTTTTATGTGTAAGGGGATTGATTGACCATCTGGCCCAAGAGTGTCCTATATATGGTGAGATGAGGGAAACCTATGAGGAACAATGCAATACCTTAGGGGATGTATAAGAAGCCATAAATGCCTTATTCAGATACTAATAATCCGAGTAGAGGAACTATCCCAATTTTTTTTGGAAACATAAGTCTCATCAGCCTAGTTAGACACAACAACTTAAAGGTTACAGTGCCCCCCAGTATCACACACCCATCATTCCTATAAATTCTTTAGAGGACATTGTCCATGCATTTATAGAGGCCTAGAGCAAAACTAATCAAAGGTTTGAGTCACTGATAGCTCAGGTGGCTGAAGACAATAAGGCGATAAAGAGTCAAGTCTCTAAGTTGACTAATGTCCTGAGTGTGCAAGAACAAGGAAAGTTTTCATCTCTAGCTCAACCAAATCCTCAAGGGCAACACATGGTACAGGTTGATCATGAAATATCCAATATAAAAGGTGTTAATGCCATAATCACTAGAAGTGGTAAGGAAATAGGCATGAATGACACCTCCAACATTGTAGGTGACCCTAAAGATAGTAGTACAAATACTCCTCATGAAGAACAAGTGCCACATATCTCAGTTATAGTACCATTCCCTCAAGCTCTTATGCCTACTGCGAGAGCTACAGACCGTAATGGTGAGATCCTAGAACATTTAAAGCAAGTAAAGATTAACCTTACTTTGTTACATGTGATCAAACAGGTTCCCACGTATGTCAAGGTTTTGAAAGATCTATTCACCATGAAGAGAAATCATCATTTGAAGAAGACTGCATTCTTAACAAAATAAGCAAGTGCGGTAATTGACCAGAGGTCCCCACCAAAATACAAAGATCCGGGATGCCCTACCATTGCTTGCCACATTGGCACATATGAGTTCGGTCAGGCTTTATTAGATTTAGGTGCTAGTGTTAATCTAATGTCATATTCTATCTATATACAGCTAGAACTTGGAGAGATTAAACCCACATCTGTGGTCTTATAGTTAGCTGATCGCTCTATCAGAACACTGCGGGGAGTAGTTGAGGATGTTTTACTTCAAATCGATAAATTCTACTACCCTGTTGATTTTCCTCATTTTAGACACTCAATCTGTGGTTAACACTTAGTCAAAAGTTCCACTTTTCTTAGGTAGACCTTTTCTTGCTACAACTAATTCCCTTATTAATTGCCGGAACGGTCTCATGAAGTTGTCATTTGGAAATATGACAGTGGAGGTGAACATCTTTCATGTTGAGAAACAACCACGAGATGATGATGAGTGTCATTATACATACCTAATAGATACAGTCTCACCGGGAACAGCTTCTTTACAACATGAATCTCGCCCTCCCGATCTGGACCTAATCCCAAAGAACCGTAAAAAGAGGAGAATGAGAGTTAATGCTCACTTAAGGATGATCACTGGAAAGTTAAAAAGGAGGTTGAGCCAATTTTACCATATTTGCAGCCTAACATTGCAACCATCAGTAGACCTTGGGGGATCCATGGATAAATTACGACACCCAGTCAAAAATTTTGTTTCCTATCTTAATCATCAGTGGAAACCACCATGACCATTTGGGTGATTACGTCTGGCTGAAGACGTTAAACTTAGCGCTAGCAGAGAGGCAACCCTTGTATCTGCATTTATTTTATTCCTTTTATTTTATATTATTTTTTTATTTTATTTCTTTACTTTAGTTTTATTTTATTGTGTGCTAATTGTATGTTTATTATTTGCATGAGTATTCACGCAGGTGTTAGCGCAACCCACACAACTTACACAACCAAAGTCTCACCAGTATGAGTCTGATCAACTCCATGCCTAGTAGTGTTATTCCTCACTCATTTTTCTTTATATTTATCTTACGTTAAGGACAATGCAAGTTTTAAGTTTGAGGGTGTATGCATGTAGTGATAATACCTGTTATAAAAAATTAAAAATTAAAAATTGTTTATTTTTAGTCCTTAATAGTAAATCATATGTCTAATGATGAATATCGTTAGCTTTTGGATGAAATCTTAGAAATGAAAAGTTCTTTAATGTAATTTAATCTGATGCCTTGAGTAGTTGATCTAGGTTAGACTCGTAAGCACTTAACTATAGGTTTTTGGTAGTGAAAACCTAGGTAGTTGGCAAAGTGACTAGTTGAAGAAATTGCATGTCGATGAATGACGGTTTGCTTAGATGTCTATCTTGATTTGCTAGTGTTATGATCTATGGTATGGTTAAAAAAACAAAGAAAGTTTTGAAAGAAAAAAAGAAAAAGAAAATAAAGGAAGAAATTGAACCACCTATAACCGATAGGCGTGAAGCTACCCATGGGCGAGTGTTAGGACCACCATGAGAAGAAATGTACCTTAAAGGGTACGTGTGTTAACAAAAAAAAGGTTTTGAAAGAAGAAAAAGAAAAAAAATCATACTATATTGAGCACAGAAAGGCAATTACAGAGCACATTTGAGATATCTATGTTGGTTTGACCCATCAGATCCTAATTTTTAAAAAAAATCATTGAGTTAGCTGACCTAAGAGTCGAGCTGTGAATGAACCTTTACACACACACATTGTGAGTCTAGCTTAGATGATTTATTCAAGGACTTGGATTTGAGTTGCATTGAATACTTTGAAAGTTCTCTGACTTCATTACTAGGCATTCTTTGAGGACAATAATATGTGTAACTATTGGGACTATTTTCATTTTTGCATGATTGCATGTGTTTTGAATGATGTTTGTGGGTGTCGTCACTGTAAGCCCTCACGAGACTATAACTCATCCCCTATGGTCACCTAGGGGTTTAAAGGCTTATTGCATACGCTAAATGAATCGTGATCCCTACGAAAGTGGCTTAGATAGTTTTCATTTATTTCTTTTTAATTTAGTTCAGTTCTTATTTTCCTTTTTGCGTTTGAATTACTAGGGACTAAAGCTGGTTGGGGGTTGTGATAATTGCAAGAAAATGTACTTTGAACTTCGCTAATTCGGCATGATTATATTGTATTTGATCTTAATTATAGTTTATTTTATGTCTTATTATTAGGAAGCAATGGAACATGAATCTTGGAGCAATTACACATGTTTCAAGACTTTACGGACGCATCGAAAGTACACGGGAAGAGCTGAAATACGGAATTGGTGAAACCAGAAAAAGAAACTGGCATCGTGACGCCCATCTTCTGGCATCGTGACGCCACCTCAGCAAGTCACCATACTATTTTCCTGAGAGTTTGGAGCCGCAGCGCCACTTTCCTGCGCAGCGGTGCCCCAACAGATCCCAGAAACTTAAATTGGTTCTATTTTATGCGTATAAGGACCTAGGACTTCCCTATATAAACCCAAGCTCGTCCATAACCCTAAAAAGAGAGAAGAAATACACAACAAAGAGTTGAAATCACATATTTGAGAGTGAAGAACGAAGAAGCTATAAGCCAGATAGGATGTCTCTTCGATCTATCCAGGTTGTATCTCTTTCTTCTATGGAGAACTAATCTCCTAGGCAAAGCTAAGGATGAACTCTTGTAATTAAGTTCTTATATTCTTGTTTTTGATTCATGAATGTTCTTCAACGTTTGATATAATTGACGATATTTTATTCTTTATTCGCTTATGATTATGAATCCAGAGATTGTGTTTTACCAATTTGCATATAGGAATAGTCATGCTTCTTCTATATGTGATTGGGGAACCCAGTTGTGACTGGTAATGTTATTTTATGAGTTGATCTTCTACTGCAATATTGCATGTGGGTATGTTGTCGACGTTAGATAGGTCTTAACAATAACATTATGTGTTGTTAACATAGAGAAAACAATTCATCGATTACCTTAGAATTTAATATGTTTTGAATTGAAATATCTTCCGATTATTGGTTTGGGATGTGAAACCTTCAATTGAGTAATAAAAGTAATCAATTACTGAATATAGAAATTTGATATAAGAGGGATTCCCGACGTTTTACTGCTTTTCTCTATTGATAAAATCCTACGTGTTTTTCATAATCTTTAATCTAAACTGCCAATTAAAACCTTTATTTAATTCAGTTACTACTAACGTTTTCATTAAGTGAATTAGGTCCGTGTAACCATCTCTATGCGGAATCAACACCCCAACTATACTGCGACAACCGCGAGTAATTTTTGGGCGTAATCAATGCCGTATATACATTATCGGTTCTTTTTGTTTCATGTCGGCTTGAGGACTACACATGGTTGTGTATTCTTGGATTGAGATTGATTCGCATTTGAATTGAGGAAGAACTCAAGAGTGGTAAAAGATATTGAATGCGAGCACAGTATCGGGTAAAAACTAATAGAGTGCAAACATGAGTAGAGTGATATCATTCGAGTGTAAACACGTGACATTGTGAGGATTTACATATTTATTTTACTTTCTTGTTATTTCTAATCTATTTGTTCAGTGTTGAGATCGCAGGTCCAAGTCTAACAATTGATGATAAGCTCGAGGCTTTGGATAGAAAGTTTACAGATATGATGAGGAACATGAATACTGCTTTGGAGAGGTTGTCCAAGAGTATAGATAGTATTCAAACGAGCAGTGGTCCCAGAGCACCACCACCCCAGCATATACCACCACCTCAGAATGTGCCACCACCTCATAATGTGTCACCTCAACATTTACCACCACAGTGTGTTAAGTGGTTTGATGGTAGATGACATGAGTCCAACCACACCAGAGACATTACAGGAAGCAGCTAACAACTTGGAGGAACCCATGCAGTTTCCAATATGTCCAACCACACGCCAAAGAGCAAAGAAGATCAGAGAGGCCTTTGCGGGACTAGCTCAGAGCTATGTGACCAGTGGCAGTAACCAAGTCAAGTGCACACCAGAGACACATATGGGCATAACCAGAGAGGTCCCCAAGCTATTTCATTTGACCCAGATCAACTCAGACTGAAGCATAGCAGAGCAGCTTTAGCACCAGCACCCTTTTGACCCGATTTGACCTATTTTGGGACTATGTTGAATTCGGCCAAATGGGGGCATTTTTGTCATTTTTTCTCGACATGTTGACTTTATTTATGATGTAATTAAGCTATTTGACCAGGTCATTAGGGTTAATTATGCTTAGAACCTTGCTTATTGAGTAAGCACGTCAATTTACTAATTTGATGTAAGCACCTCAAATTAGCTTAAGTTAGATTAGTTTCTATTCATTGTTTTAAGCTACTTTAGGTGGGAAAAGACTTTTGGGGACGTGCTTGAGTGAAAGCTTTGGGTAGTTTTTAGGTCTTTTGGTAATTTCACTTTAAGGACATTTTTGTCCATTCACACCTTTAGTGTTTCTCTTTGTAGCCTATTTAAAATTTGTTTTCTTTTTCTTTGATATAACATACACGACATTTTGAGAAACTCTCAAGCTTTTAAGTTTTGGCTATGGCTAAATTTCTTGTAAGGGAGGGATTCCCCTTTTCAAGTTCAAATTGACTTATCTAAGCTTGGCAACTTAGTGGCGTCTCCATTGCTAGCAAAATACAATCTGATTTCATGCTTGTGGTTATCATGGACGTGAGTTTCATGGTGGTTAGGGGCTGATCTTGGTTGGGTTTTGTTCCTACAAAATCAGTATTCAAAGTTCTTGGGGTTTTGAGAAAGATGCTTGGGGGTTTGCTTGGTTTCCAACCCAAGTGAGTTCTTGTCATTTGGTATCATGAGCTCAGGGTTCCAAGGTATGATTTTCCTATCTTTATGTGTTGTTTGATTGTGTTTTCATCTTTGTTCTTTGTTGATTTAGTTTCGGCATCAAGGTTTTATTTCCACCTTGATTCGGCCATCGTAGGATATTGTTGTTTTCTTGCTGATTCTTGTTGATTTGTGATCAAAATAACATGAATAAGATTCTTCCCTTTAGTGTTTTTGATTGATCATGAGTATTTCTTTGAGTTAATCTTTGGCTACTTAGGTCAGAATTGGGGCTTTTGTTTTATTTGCTTGAATCAAGTGTTTAGTTGTTAATTCTATGTTATTAGGACGTGTTTAACATTGTTATTAAGTTATTAGTTTCAAAAATCAAAAAAAAAATGCATCAGGTCAGATTCGGCCAAGGAAGAACCATCACCACCATTGCTTTGTTCTTGCCATATGCATGTCACTTAGCTTGTTTTCAATAGGTATTGTTCATATTTACTTTGAGAAAATCAGATTGCACTTCATTACTCTTAGCATTTGCGTAATGGTCGTGGTTGAGGTGCTTGACTTAGGGATTTTGGTAATTTTAGCTCTAGGGTCATTTTACTCTCTTATAACCCTAACTATATAACTCTCCTTTGTAAATTTTATCAGGATGAACGTAATATACAACATTTTGAAAGAGAGAAAAGCTTGAGCTTTCCATGGCTATGGCTGAACCCTTGTTGAGGGAGGGATTCCCCTTTTCAAGTTCAAATTGACTTATCTAAGCTTGGCAACTTAGTGGCATCTCCATTGCTAGCAAAATACAATCTGATTTCATGCTTCTGATTATCATGGACGTGAGTTTCATGGTGGTTAGGGCCTGATCTTGGTTGGGTTTTGTTCCTACAAAATCAGTATTCAAAGTTCTTGGGGTTTTGAGAAAGATGCTTGGGGGTTTGCTTGGTTTCCAACCCAAGTGAGTTCTTGTCATTTGGTACCATGAGCTTAGGATTCCGAGGTCTGATTTCCTATCCTTTGTGTTGTTTAATCTTGTATTCATCTTTGTTTTTGTTGTTGTTGTCATTGATTTTGGCCATTAAGGAATTTGTCCTCAAGTTTTGGCCATTGGTGTTCTTTTGCATTCTTTGTTTTTTCTTGCAGATTTGTGATCCTTGTTGCATGAATAACAATCTATCCTTTAGTAGTTTGTGCTAATTTTGAGTATTTCATCATGTTGTGCTTTAGCCATTAGGTTAAATTTAGGGCTTTTGTGTTCTTTGTTCAAATCTGTTATTTGTGTGTTTAATCCATGCTATTAGCACTTGGTTATCATCATTGTGTAGTTGTTTGTGTCAAGAAAACAAAGAAAAAAAAGAAAAAAAGAAATGCATCAGGTCAGATTCGGCCAAGGAAGAACCATCACCACCCTTGCTTTGTTCTTGCAATATGCATGTCACTTAGCTTGTTTTCAATAGGTATTGTTCATATCTACTTTGAGGAAATCAGATTTCACTTTATTACTCCTAGCATTTGCGTGAACTAGCTTGTTTGCAATCTTTGTGAAGTTGTTGCAATCTTGTGAAGTGTGAGGAAAACAAGTGTGTTTGAGTGCTGTGGTGAGGCATTTGAGTGAATGAGTGTTGAAACAGAATGAAATACTTATGGATTGATGAGGTCGTGACTTACTCTTGAAGTTTACTTATGCTTGTGTGTTAACTTTGTGAGACAAGTCTGGTTGCTTTGTTACACATATTGCCGTGAGTAAGATGCTTGATGTGCTTATGTTGAAGCATGAATTAACAAGTGTGCTTGCTGATTTGCGTGAGCTATCATTAGCTTGACATTGGATTTGTGTTGAAATCCTTAGCATGACATTGAAAATGGAAGCACTCATGAGCTTGACATAGAAACATTGCATTTGAGAGGTGCTTGAAGAGGTAAGTTGCTGCATCACCAAGTTAGTTGGAAAAAGTGTTTAGTTGGTTTGTAACTTACCATTGACGAATTGACATGCTTACTTGACCTACTTGTAAGCTACTTACGTAAGCAGCTGAGTCACCTACTTGTTTTGAAAAAAGAAAAAAAAAAAGAGAATTGGTCGCATTATGCTTAGCTTGATTAGACCATTTGCAAGTTGATTGGATTGCTTTACATGAGTTACATTGATATTTGATTTGGTTTGAGCTTGAAAGACTATATTTGTGTTATAGCTGAATTGAAATCCTTTGTGCTTCATTGTGTTTCATTGGAGTGTAAACACTTGTGAGTGTGTGTGAGAAGAAAAGAAAGGTGAGTTCAAACACTATAGCGAGTGACCACAAGATTGCTTCAGTGACAAGTTGATTGCTTGCTTGCTTATTTATTGCATTTAACTAACTCGTCATTGTTTCTTATTCTGAGCACTCTAACTATAGGTTTCTTTCGATTGAGTCTCCATGATTACTTATCTTATTTGCTTTATTCCAGCTTCTCTATATATACATTGTGTTTCTGCTAGCTTGTGGACTACACCTTAGTTGACCATTCTGGGAATTGAGTTGATTTGTAATTGAATTGAGGAAGAACTCAATAGTGGTAAAAGGTAGTGAGTGTGAGCACAGTATCGGGTAAAAGCCAATAGAGTGCAAACACGAGTGGAGTGATATAATTGAATGTAAACACGTGAGATTGTGAGCTTGAGAGGATTTTACATATCATATTACTTTCTTGTTATTACTGATTTGTTTGTTGAGTTTTGAAATGGCAGGTGCTAGTTTAACCGTCGATGAGAAGCTTGCAGCCATGGATAGAAAGTTTACAGATATGATGGAGAATATGAATACTGCATTGGAAAGGTTGTCCAAGAGTGTAGAGAGTATTCAGTCGGGAAGTGTTCCCAGAGCACCACCACCTCAGAATGTACCACCACCTCATATTGTACTACCACCTCATAATGTACCACCACCTCATAATGTACCACCACGACGAGTACCACCGCAACATATACCATCAGATGAAAAAGAAGAAGCCGAGAATGACTTTGATGATTTTGATGATCTTGATGATGTTGAGGAGAGGTTTCAGCCTAGACAAGATCAGAGGCATGGTAGGGGGTTTGGTAGAGGGTGTGATAGGAGGTTTGATGGGAGACATAATAGGAGGGATAGACGATTTGATGATAGAGGTGCATTTGATGATAGGCGAGGGGATTATGATCGAAGGGGTTATGGTAGACGGGGGGACTTAGATGGAGATCTAGGTAGCATTAAAATCAAGATACCAACCTTTCAGGGGAAGAATGATCCCGATGCTTATTTGGAATGTGAGAAGAAGATTGAGCTGATATTCAATTGCCATCACTACTCAGATGAGAAGAAAATCAATATGGCAGCTATTGAGTTTACTGATTATGCCATGATATGCTGGGATCAGCTTGTTGCTACTCGGAGAAGAAACTATGAGAGACCAGTTCAGACTTGGGAAGAACTCAGAGGTCTTATGAGGAAGAGGTTCATTCCGAGCCATTACTATCGTGAGTTGTATTAGAAGCTACAACATCTGTATCATGGTACCAATAGTGTTGAGGATTACTACACAGAGATGTAAGTTGCCATGATCATGGCGAATGTAGTTGAGGATGCAGAGGCTACTATGGCACGGTTTCTTGGAGGCTTAAATAGGGAGATTGCCAACATGGTGGAGTTACATCATTATGTTGATTTGGAGGACATGCTTCACATGGCTATCAAGGTAGAGAGGCAACTCAAGAAGAAGGCCACATCCAGATTTGGTACTCAGACTACTCTCATTGGAAGGGGAAATGGGTTCCGAATGAGAAGCAAGATGGAGGCTTTAACAAGCCTAGAGGTGATTTCAGTGGAGGCTTTAACAAGCCTAGGGCTGAACCTAGTGGCAAGGGTAAAGAGGCTGCAGAATCGAGTAAGCCTAGACCTAAACCTGAAGGTACAGCTACGAGAACTAAGGATGTCAAGTGTTTGGGCATGGGACACTATGCTTCACAATGTCCCAATAGGCGCACCTTAGTGATTGACAAGAGCGTAGATGTGTACTCTACAGATGATGAGGTTGAGGATGAAATGCCGGAGTTAGAAGATGCTAGTGACCACGAGGGAGCTGCATACCCTTTAGATAGCTTATCCTTAGTTGTTAAGCGTGCTTTGACAGCACAAGTTGTTAAGGATGGGAGTGTTCAGCAAAGGGAGAACATATTCCACACCAGATGCCGTGTGAATGGTAAGGGTTGTAGTATGATTATAGATGGAGGTAGTTGTACCAATGTGGCTAGCACAGCTTTGATTGAGAGATTGGGGTTGAGTTGCTTGAAGCACCCCAAGCCTTATAAGTTGCAGTGGTTAAATGATTGTGGTGAAATGAAGGTAACGAAGCAGGTATTATTGAGTTTTACCATTGGGCCTTACACAGATGATGTTCTGACAAGGAACCCACTTGGATTCGAAATCCAAGCAAACCCCAAGCAACGGACGGAACCCCAAGAACTGCGAAATGATTTTGTAGAAACAAAACCCTTCCAAGGCCACAAAGAAGACCCACAAAGAACTTGCCCTTGAGAACCTTTAAGATGAATCCTTGTAGTGTTTTGCTAGCAATGGAGACGCCACTAAGTGTGCCAAACTTAGATAAGTCGATTCAAACTTGAAAAGGGGAATCCCTCCCTTACATTAATTCGGCCATAGCCAAAGCTTTAAGCTTTTGAGTTTACAAAATTCGTTGGTTCCTCAAATGAAGAAGAAAGTAAGCTTAAATAGTGTTACAAAAAGAAACCCTAAAGGCAAAAAGACAATAATGCCCATAAAAACGAAATTACACAAATATCAAGTCTTTAAGTCTTTAAATGCCTAGAAAGCTTTATTCTAAACTGATTTGGGCCAAGTGAAATGGTTTTGGGCCCTTTCCATCGAAGCCCACATGCATCTCTATTTGTTTGTTGCAGTCGGCCATAAAACTCTGAACTAATCCCGCCATTGCTTCTCTGAGTCTTTTGGTCCTCTGTCTCGTAATTGGCCCTTCTGGTACTTGTAATGCGTCATTTGGTTTGTTGTCGGCCTGGATCATGTCATCCCCTCCCTCTTGAAAATGATTCGACCTCGAATCTGTATCTGCATCAAAAGGAGTTAAGTCAGAAACATTAAATGTAGCAGACACATTGTACTTACCTTGTAAATCCAGCTTGTATGCATTGTCATTAATCCGTTCCAAAACTTGAAATGGACCATCCCCTCTCGGTTGTAGCTTAGATTTACGTTGTTCAGGAAATCTCTCCTTGCGCATGTGTACCCAAACCCAATCTCCAGGCTGAAATACCACACACGCTTTCTTCCCTTATTAGCATGAGAAGCATATTGCTCATTCTTTCGTTGTATTTGCTCTCTTGCTTTCTCATGTATGTGCTTCACCAAATCGGCTTTCCTTTTTCCATCTAACCCCACATGCTCATCAACAGGCAAAGGTAACAAATCCAATGGAGTTAGTGGCTGAAAACCATAAACAATTTCAAAAGGTGAAAAAGATGTAGAAGAATGAATGCTACGATTATATGCAAACTCAATAAATGGCAAACAATCTTCCCAACTCTTCAAATTCTTTCCAACGATAGTGCGTAATAATTGAGATAAAGTCCTATTACTACCTCTGTTTGTCCATCAATCTGTGGATGACATGTGGTAGAATACAATAGTTTGGTGCCTAGTTTAGCCCACAACACCTTCCAAAAATGGCTAAGGAACTTAACATCTCTATCTGATACAATACTCCTAGGTATACCATGGAGTCGCACTATGTCTCTGAAAAATAAATCTGCAATGTTTGTAGCATCATCGGTTTTATGACATGCAATGAAATGAGCCATTTTACTAAACCTATCAACTACAACAAAGATTGAATCTCTACCCCTCTTTGTCCTAGGCAAACCTATCACAAAATCCATCGATATATCAACCCAAGGTTCACTAGGTACAGGCAAAGGAGTATACAAACCATGTGGCATTAATTTAGATTTAGCATGCTTACATGTTAGACACTTATCACAAATACGCTCAACATCACGTTTCATTTTAGGCCAATAAAAGTGCTCATGTAAAATAGCTAAAGTCTTAGTAATCCCAAAATGCCCCATCAAACCTCCCCCATGCGCTTCCTTCACAAGCAACTCACGCATACTACAAGCAGGAACACACAACCTGTTCGCTTTAAATAAGAATCCGTCATGAATGTAAAACTTTCCAAAAGATGACTTTGCACAAGTAGCAAAAATCTCACCAAAATCAGAATCACACTCATATAATTCCTTAATCAAATCAAATCCCAACATCCGTGCATGCATTGAAGTAAGTAAAACATACCTGCGAGATAATGCATCGGCCACTATGTTTTCTTTACCTTGCTTGTAGCGTATAACATATGGAAATGACTCAACGAATTCCATCCACTTTGCGTGTCGCTTATTCAGCTTACCTTGACCCTTCAGGTGTTTTAATGATTCTTGGTCGGTGTGGATCACGAACTCTTTAGGCCACAAGTAGTGCTGCCATGTCTCAAGTGCTCTCACAAGCGCATATAACTCTTTGTCATACGTGGGGTACCTCAAAGCTGCTCCATTCAGCTTCTCACTAAAATAGGCTATTGGCCGCTTTTCTTGCATGAGAACTGCTCCAATACCTAACCCTGATGCGTCGCACTCAATCTCAAATGTCTTCTCGAAGTTGGGTAGTGCTAAAATGGGTGCACTGCATAACTTCGCTTTAAGGTCCTGGAATGCTCGCTCTTGCGCCTCGCCCCATTGAAAACCAACTGTCTTTTTTACTACCTCAGTCAATGGCGCGGCAATGCTACTGAAGTCCTTGACAAATCTCCTATAGAAGCTCGCTAACCCATGAAAGCTTCGGACTTCTGTCACTGTAGTTGGTGTAGGCCATTCCTGAATTGCCTTTACCTTCTCCACATCTACCTCGATGCCATCTGCACTCACAACAAAGCCAAGAAAAACAATTCTATCCATGCAAAATGTGCATTTGTCAGAGTTAGCATACAATTGTTCTTTTCGTAAAACATCAAGTACATGCTCCAAATGCATTACATGCTCATCTACTGTTTTACTATAAACTAAGATGTCATCAAAGTAAACCACAACAAACTTACCTAAAAATGCACGCATAACATGATTCATCAATCTCATAAATGTGCTAGGTATGTTTGAGAGACCAAATGGCATAACTAACCATTCATACAAGCCATACTTAGTCTTAAATGCAGTTTTCCACTCATCTCCCTCTCTCATGCGAATTTGATGGTATCCACTCTTTAAATCAATCTTACTAAAAATTTTGGAACCATGCAATTCATCCAACATGTCATCTAGCCTAGGAATGGGGTGACGATACTTTACCGTAATATTGTTGATAGCTCGGCAGTCAACGCACATACGCCACGTCCCATCTTTCTTAGGAACTAGAAGCACTGGTACTGCACAAGGACTCATGCTTTCCCTTACATACCCCTTGTCCATCAACTCCCGTACTTGCCTTTGTAGCTCCTTTGTCTCCTCGGGATTGCTCCTATAAGCCGGTCTGTTAGGAATGACTGCTCCAGGTATGAAGTCAATCTGGTGTTCAATACCTCTAATGGGTGGAAGCCCACTAGGTATGTCCTCTGTCAGTACGTCACTGTAATCCTGCAAAAGAGATGAAATAGACACAGGAAGCAAATGGTCAGAGTTAGTAAAATAAATATGAGGCTCCTTATAGACTAACAATAACATGAGCTTGCTAGCCTTGAACGCTTTCCTTGCTTCACCCTCACCCATGTAGAAACTTTTTTTAACTCTCTCTTTTGTTTCCCCCTTACGTTCACTCACACTCCCCTTGGAAACTCCCACGGCCTTGGCCTTATTTTTCTCACCAGATACACCACTCTCACTAGTCTCACCCAAGGTGGTGTTTCCCTTCGCTCTCTCTTGTCACGCTCAAGTTGCAACTTAACCTGATCTTCATGGACTTGTGCAGGTGTAAGTGGGTACAATGTAATGGGTTTTCCCTTATGCTGGAAAGAGTACTTGTTCTTGAACCCATCATGAATAACCTTCTTATCAAACTGCCACGGCCTGCCCAAAAGAATATGTCCTGCATGCATCGGTATCACATCACATAGGACATCATCTGTGTATGGCCCAATGGTAAAGCTCAACAGTACCTGCTTTGTCACACTTATCTCCCCACAATCATTTAACCACTGCAACTTGTAAGGCTTCGGGTGTCTCAAGCAACTCAACCCCAATCGCTCAATCAAAGCTGTGCTAGCAACATTAGTACAACTGCCCCCATCTATGATCATACTACACCCCTTTCCATTCACACGGCACCTAGTATGGAATATGTTCTCCCTCTGCTGCACACTCTCATCCTCTACAACAAGTGCACTCAAAGCACGCTTGACAACCAATGATAAGTTATCCAGCGGGTATGCAGCTCCATCATGGTCACTAGCATCCTCCAACTCTGGCATCTCCTCCTCAACCTCACTATCGGTAGAGTACACCTCTCCACTCTTTTTATCAATCACTAAGGTACGCCTATTGGGACATTGTGAAGCATAGTGTCCCATGCCCAAACACTTGAAACACTTGACATCTTTAGTTCTAGCAGCTGCGCCCTCAGGTTTTGGTCTAGTTTTGCTCGGTTCCGCAGCCTCTTTACCCTTGGCACTAGGTTCGGCCCTAGGCTTATTAAAGCCTCCACTGAATTCGCCTCTAGGCTTGTCAAAGCCTCCATCTCGCTTCTCATTCGAAACCCATTTCCCTTTCCATGCAGAAGTAGCCTGAGTACCAAATCTGGATGTTGACTTTTTCTTGAGTTGCCTTTCTATCTTGATAGCCATGTGAAGCATATCCTCCAAATCAATATAATGATGCAACTCCACCATGTTTGCAATCTCTCTATTCAAGCCCCCTAGAAACCGTGCCATAGTAGCTTCTGCATCCTCAACTACATTTGCCCTGATCATGGCAACTTCCATCTCTGTGTAATAGTCCTCAACACTTTTGGTCCCTTGATACAAATGTTGTAGTTTTTGATACAACTCCCTATAGTAATGGCTGGGTATAAATCTCTTTCTCATGAGACCCCTAAGTTCTGCCCATGTCTGAACCGGTCTCTCATAGTTTCTCCTCCGAGTAGAGACAAGCTGATCCCACCAAATCATAGCATAATCGGTAAACTCAATTGCTGCTAGACTGATCTTCTTCTCGTCTGAGTAGTGATGACAGTTAAAAATCAATTCTATTTTCTTTTCCCATTCTAAATAAGCTTCAGGATCATTCTTGCCTTGGAATGTTGGTATCTTGATCTTGATGCTACCTAGATCACCATCTATATCTCCTCGCCTACCATATCCTCTCCGATCATAATCCCCTCTTCTGGCATCAAATGCACCTCTATCATCAAACCGTCTATCCCTCCTATCATTCCTCCTATCAAACCTCCTATTAGGCCTCCTATCATGCCCAGGCTGAAATCTCTCCTCCACATCATCAAAACCATCAGAATCATCAAACTCATTTTCAGCTTCCTCTTCATCTGGTGGTACATACTGTGGTGGTACACGACGAGGTGGTACATTGAGAGGTGGTGGTACATTCTGAGGTGGTGGTACTCTGGGACCGCTACCAGTTTGAATACTCTCGACACTCTTGGACAATCTCTCCAAAGCAGTATTCATATTCTCCATCATATCTTTAAATTTCCTATCCAAAGCCTCAAGCTTTTCATCAGTAGTTAGACCTGCCATCTCAACACTAAACAAACAGATTAGAAATAACAAGAAAGTAAAACAAATATCTAAATCCTCACAATCTCACGTTTTTTTTTTTTTTTTTTGCTCAAGTGATCACTATCACTCAAGTCCCTTTTTCTTTTCTCTTTTTTTTTTTTTTTTTATAACGTCAGATGCTAAATGTGGTTCTAATTTCAGAGGTTGATTTAGGTTCTGATTTCAGAGGCTGGTTTTCAAAGCCTGATTTCAGAGTCTGATGATGGTCTGAATCTAAGGTCTGAATTCAGAGGCTGCTGGTCAGTGTCTGATTTCAGAGTCGAATAAGGGTCTGATTTCAGGGTCTGAATTCAGAGGCTAATTTTCAGAGGTTACTGGTCAGAGTCTGATTTCAGGGTCTAATTTTCAGAGGTTACTGGTCAGGGTTTGATTTCAGAGGCTACTGGTCTGGGTCTGATTTCAGAGGCTACTGGTCTGGGTCTGATTTCATAGGTTAAGTTTCAGGGTCTGATCTCAGAGTCTGATTCAATGGTTAAGTTTCAAGGTCTGAACTCAGAGTCTGATTCAATGGTTAAGTTTCAAGGTTTGAACTCAGAGTCTGATTTCAGAGGCAGATTTCAAAGGTTACGTTTTAGGTCTGATTTCAGAAGCTAAGATTTCAGGGTCTGATTTCAGACTTCACTTAGTTTCTCAGGGTCTGATTTCACACTTCACTAGGGTTTAGAGACAAAACACACAGCCGCCAAGAACATGCTTATTTCTTAAACATATGCTAAAGAACAAAATGACTATGACGAACTGATATGAAGAACAGAACAGAAGCCCAGAACTGGAAAAGTGATGAAGATGAACTGATATGCAACTGGAATGAACTGATATGCATAACACACCAATAACAGATCCAGAAATAAACAAAACAAAAAACAGAATCAAGAACCAACAAGGACTGAAACGAAAATAACAAAGAACAAACACACCAAAAACAGATCCAGAAATAAACAAAACAAAAAACAGAAACAAGATCCAACAAGAACTGAAACGAAAATAACAAAGAACAAGAGAAAAACAGAATCAAACAAAAGGAAAGATAGAAAAATCAGACCTTGGAACCCTGAGCTCTAGATACCAAATGACAAGGAACCCACTTGGATTCGAAATCCAAGCAAACCCCAAGCAACGGACGGAACCCCAAGAACCGCGAAATGATTTTGTAGAAACAAAACCCTTCCAAGGCCACAAAGAAGACCCACAAAGAACTTGCCCTTGAGAACCTTTAAGATGAATCCTTGTAGTGTTTTGCTAGCAATGGAGACGCCACTAAGTGTGCCAAACTTAGATAAGTCGATTCAAACTTGAAAAGGGGAATCCCTCCCTTACATTAATTCGGCCATAGCCAAAGCTTTAAGCTTTTGAGTTTACAAAATTCGTTGGTTCCTCAAATGAAGAAGAAAGTAAGCTTAAATAGTGTTACAAAAAGAAACCCTAAAGGCAAAAAGACAATAATGCCCATAAAAACGAAATTACACAAATATCAAGTCTTTAAGTCTTTAAATGCCTAGAAAGCTTTATTCTAAACTGATTTGGGCCAAGTGAAATGGTTTTGGGCCCTTTCCATCGAAGCCCACATGCATCTCTATTTGTTTGTTGCAGTCGGCCATAAAACTCTGAACTAATCCCGCCATTGCTTCTCTGAGTCTTTTGGTCCTCTGTCTCGTAATTGGCCCTTCTGGTACTTGTAATGCGTCATTTGGTTTGTTGTCGGCCTGGATCATGTCATGTTCTATGTGATGTGATTCAGATGCATGCGAGTCATATACTTTTGGGGAGGCCGTGGCAGTTTGATAAGAAGGTGATTCATGATGGGTTCAAGAATAAGTATTCATTTCAGCATAAAGGGAAACCCATTACACTATACCCACTTACATCAAAGCAAGTCCATGAAGATCAGGTTAAGTTACAACTTGAGAGGGATAAATAGAGGGCGAGTGCAAACACTAACTTGAGGGAAACTAGTGAGAGTGTGAAAAATAAGGCCAATGCCGAGAGTTTACCCAAGGTAAATGAGAGTGAAAGTAAGGGGGACACCAAAGGGAGAGTGAAAAGGAGTTTCTACGTGGGTGAGGGTGAAGCGATGAGAACTTTCAAGACTAGCAGCCTGATGCTATTTTTAGTTTACAAGGAGTCCCATGTTTATTTTTCTAACACTGACCCTTTGTTTCCTATGTCTATTTCATCTCTTTTGCAGGACTACAACGATGTACTGACTGAGGACATTCCTAGTGGGCTTCCACCCATTAGAGGCATTGAGCACCAGATAGACTTCGTACCTGGAGCAGTCATTCCCAACAGGCCATCCTATAGAAGCAATCCTGAGGAGACAAAGGAACTTCAACGGCAAGTGCGAGATTTGATGGATAAGGGGTATGTAAGGGAAAGCACGAGTCCTTGTACAGTACCAGTGCTTCTAGTTCCTAAGAAAGATGGGACATGGCGGATGTGTGTTGATTGTCGAGCCATCAATAATATAACGGTAAAGTATCGCCATCCTATTCTTAGGCTAGATGACATGTTAGATGAATTGCATGGTTCCAAGATATTTAGTAAGATTGATTTGAAAAGTGGATACCATCAAATTCGCATGAGAGATGGAGATGAGTGGAAAACCGCATTTAAGACCAAATATGAATTATATGAATGGTTAGTTATGCCATTTGGTCTTACAAACGCACCTAGCACATTTATGAGAATAATGAATTATGTTATGCGTGCATTTATAGGTAAGTTTGTTGTGGTATACTTTGATGACATCTTAGTTTACAGTACATCGATTGAGAAGCATGAGTTACATTTCAGACATGTACTTGATGCTTTACGAAAAGAACAACTGTATGCTAACTCTGACAAATGCACATTTTGCATGGATAAAATTGTTTTTCTTGGCTTTGTTGTGAGTTCAGATGGCATCGAGGTAGATGTGGAGAAGGTGAAGGCAATTCAGGAATGGCCTACACCAACTACAGTGACAGAAGTCCGAAGCTTTCATGGATTAGCGAGATTCTATAGGAGATTTGTCAAGGACTTCAGTAGCATTGTCGCGCCATTGACCGAGGTAGTAAAGAAGACAATTGATTTTCAATGGGGCGAGGCGCAAGAGCGAGCATTCCAGGATCTTAAAGCGAAGTTATGCAGTGCACCCATTTTGGCACTACCCAACTTTGAGAAGACATTTGAGATTGAGTGCGACGCATTAGGGTTAGGTATTGGAGCAGTTCTTATGCAAGAAAAGCGGCCAATAGCCTATTTTAGTGAGAAGCTGAACGGAGCAGCTTTGAGGTACCCCACGTACGACAAAGAGTTATATGCGCTTGTGAGAGCACTTGAGACGTGGCAGCACTACTTGTGGCCTAAAGAGTTTGTGATCCACACCGACCATGAATCATTAAAACACTTGAAGGGTCAAGTTAAGCTGAATAAGCGACACGTAAAATAGATGGAATTCGTTGAGTCATTTCCATATGTTATACGCTACAAGCAAGGTAAAGAAAACATCGTGGCCGATGCATTATCTCGCATGTATGTTTTACTTACTTCAATGCATGCACGGATGTTGGGATTTGATTTGATTAAGGAACTATATGAGTGTGATTCTGATTTTGGTGAGATTATTGTTGCTTGTGCAAAGTCATCTTTTGGAAAGTTTTACATTTATGACGGTTTCTTATTTAAAGCGAACAGGTTGTGTGTTCCTGCTTGTAGTATATGCGTGAGTTGCTTGTGAAAGAAACGCATGGGGGAGGTTTGATGGGGCATTTTGGGATTACTAAGACTTTAGCTATTTTACATGAGCACTTTTATTGGCCTAAAATGAAACGTGATGTTGAGCGTATTTGTGATAAGTGTCTAACATGTAAGCATGCTAAATCTAAAATAATGCCACATGGTTTGTATACTCCTTTGCCTGTACCTAGTGAACCTTGGGTTGATATTATCAATGGATTTTGTGTTAGGTTTGCCTAGGACAAAGAAGGGTAGAGATTCAATATTTGTTGTAGTTGATAGGTTTAGTAAAATGGCTCATTTCGTTGCATGTCATAAAACCGATGATGCTACAAACATTGCAGATTTATTTTTCAGAGACATAGTGCCACTCCATGGTATACCTAGGAGTATCGTATCTGATAGAGATGTTAAGTTCCTTGGCCATTTTTGGAAGGTGTTGTGGGCTAAACTAGGCACCAAACTATTGTATTCTACCACATGTCACCCACAGACCGATGGATAAACGGAGGTAGTTAATAGGACTTTATCTCAATTATTGCGCACTATAGTTGGTAAGAATTTGAAGAGTTGGGAAGATTGTTTGCCATTTATTGAGTTTGCATATAATCGTAGCATTCATTCTTCTACATCATTTTCACCTTTTGAGATTGTTTATGGTTTTCAGCCACTAACTCCATTGGATTTGTTACCATTACCTATTGATGAGTATACAGGGTCAGATGGCAAAAGGAAGGCTGATTTCGTAAGCATATCCATGAGAAGGTAAAACAGCACATTCAACGAAAGAACGAGCAATACGCTTCTCATGCAAACAAGGGAAGAAAGCGTGTAGTCTTTCAACCTGGTGATTGGGTTTGGATACACATGCGTAAAGAGAGATTTCCATAACAGCATAAATCCAAGCTACAATCGAGAGGAGATGGACCTTTTCAAGTCTTGGAAATGATCAATGACAATGCATATAAGCTGGATTTGCAAGGGAAGTACACCGTATCTGCTACTTTTAATGTTTCTGACTTAACTCATTTTGATGCAGGTTCAGATTCGAGGTCGAATCCTTTTCAACAAGGAGGGAATGACATGCGTCCAACCACACCAGAGACATTATAGGATGCAGCTAACAACTTGGAGGAACCCATGCAGTTGCCGACAGGTCCAATCACACGCCAAAAAGCAAAGAAGATCAGAGAGGCCTTTGCGAAACTAGCTCGGAGCTATGTGACCAGTTGCAGCAACCAAGTCAAGTGCACACCAGAGACACATATGGGCATAACCAGAGAGGTCCCCAAGCCATTTCGTTTGACCGAGATCATCTCAGACTGAAGCATAGCAGAGCAGTTTCAGCACCAGCACCATTTTGACCTGATTTGACCTAATTTGGGACTATGTTGAATTCGGCCAAATGGGGGCATTTTTGTCATTTGTGCTCGACATGTTGTGACATGATCCAAGGGACAACATTTGACATGAATGCAGTCACCCAAGGAACATTAGAGCCTTTGCAATTGCCAACGGGCCCAAGCACACGCCAAAGAGCTAAGAAGATCACAGACGCAATAGCGGGGCCAGAGTTTGCATATAATAGATGCATTCATCCTTCTAGTTTTTACTTGCCTTATGAGATTGATTATGATTCTAATTCTTTAACACCTATGGATTTATTATCTTTGATTGTTATTAAGCTTTGGAGTGTGAATGATAAGGGAAAGGCAGAGTTGGTGAGAATAATAGGTTTCCAACCCAAGTGACTTCTTGTCATTTGGTATCATGAGCTCAGGGTTCCAAGGTCTGATTTTCCTATCTTTATGTGTTGTTTGATTGTGTTTTCATCTTTGTTATTTGTTGATTTAGTTTCGGCATCAAGGTTTTACTTCCATCTTGATTCGGCCATTGTAGGATCTTGTTGTTTCTTGCTGATTCTTGTTGATTTGTGATCAAAATAGCATGAATAACATTCTGCCCTTGAGTGTTTTTTATTGATCATGAGTATTTCTTTGAGTTAATCTTTGGCTACTTGGGTCAAAATTGGGGCTTTTGTTTTCTTTGCTTGAATCAAGTGTTTAGTTGTTAATTCTATGTTACTAGGACGTGTTTAACATTGTTATTAAGTTATTAGTTTCAAAAAAAAAAAAAAAAAGAATCATATCAGATTCGACCTAGTGAGATTTATTGACATATCTTGTCTTGCTATTGTTGAATACATGCAATAAGAGTTGTTTCCATAGGTATTATTCATATCAACTTTGCAAATATCAGAATTGACATCATTCATCTTGGCATTTACGTGAGCATACTTGTTTGCATTCTTGTGAAGTTAGCACAATCTTGTGAGTTTGAGTGAAAAAAAAGAAAGTTTGAGTGCATTATTGATGAATGTGAATGTGTAATTGATGAAACAAATCTGAATGCGCCAAATTTGGATACTGGAGTGAGTACAATCATTGTTATCTTGCTGATTTGTGTTGTTAATGTTGAAGAATCAAGTGAAGCAAGGTTGAGTGCACCAAATTTGCACTAAATTCGTGTGTATCCAAGCAAGTATCACTTGCCACCTCTTGAAATATTGTTATTATAAGTGAAGAGGAAATAAATTCATCATTAGCTTGACATGGGAACTTGTGTGTAATCATTTGTTTTTAAGGTGCTTGAAGAGGCAAGTGGCTGCATCACCTAGTTGCTTGCAAAAACTATTTACTTAGCTTGTAATTTGACTTGGCTAAATTGGAAATTGAGTTAGTTACATTGTAACTAGATCATTTATACTCATTTGCACGTTGAAAGGTAGACATTACCACATTGCCGAATTGATTATATGAGTTACATTGTCATTTGAGTTGTATTTACATGTATTGCAAGTGCTAAGGTTATAACTTGAAAATTACCGAATGTGGTAATCTTGTTATTTGCATTGTATTTCATTTGCTTTGTATACACTTTAAGTGTGAGAGACAAAAAAAAAGAGTTAAAAAAAAGGAAAAAAAAAAGAAAAGAAAAGAGAGAGACAAAAACAATAGAGAGTGATCACAAGATTGTCTAAGTGTCACATTGAGTGCTTGCTTGTTTGTTTGCGCATTTAGCTAACTCGTCTTTTTTCTTATTCCGTGCACTTTAGCTTAAGTCTCTTTGATCGAGTCTTCGTGATTACTATTCTTATTCGCATTATTCCACCTACACTATATACATTATTGGTTCTTTGTGTTTCTGCTAGCTTGTGGACTACACCTTAGTTGACCATTCTGGGAATTGAGTTGATTTGTAATTGAATTGAGGAAGAACTCAAGAGTGGTAAAAGGCAATGATTGTGAGCACAGTATCGGGTAAAAGCCAATAGAGTGCAAACACGAGTGGAGTGATATCATTTGAGTGTAAACGCATAAGATTGTGAGGATTTACATATTTGTTTTGCTTGTTATTATTTCTAATATGTTTGTTTAGTGTTGAGATGGCAGGTCCAAGTTTAACAATTGATGATAAGATCGAGGTTTTGGATACTTTCAAAAGTGATATCCAAGATATTATGAGTGATTATAGAAGATCTTATGAGAAATGGAAAAAGACTTGGAAGGTAACTAAATATGCAGTGAATGAAGAGAGTACTCAACAACCAAAAGCTATTGAAGTTGTGTGTAATGAAGTGAGAAACACTTGTGATGTTGAGTGCATAGCGAATGAAAACACTTGTGAGGCCTTGAATGTTGTGAATTGTGTTATAAGTGACATGGTGAGTGAAAATGCTTGTGAGACCGTGAGCATTGAGGGAGTAAACACTTGTGAGGTAGTGTGCTTTGAGGTTGAAAAACATAGTGAAGCTGAGCAGGTGTGTGAGGAGGTCTTTGCAAGTATGGTTGAGATAGTGGCCATGAGTGATGATGAAGCTGTGAGAGCAGGTGAAAAGAAAGTAGATGTGGTAGTGAAGTTTTTCCATAACATTTTCTCTATTGTCTATGCTTTTTCATCGCAGGTACAAGTGGTCAAGTATGATTCTTTTCTATTTCAATACTAGCGTCCAATTGATTTTGTCATAACTATCTATGATCCGGGTTCGGATTCGAGGACGAATCCATTTCAAGAGATGGAGAATGACATGATCCAAGGGATAACATTTGACATGAATGCAGTCACCTAAGGAACATTAGAGCCTTTGTAACTGCCAACGGGCCCAATCACACGCCAAAGAGCTAAGAAGATAACAGACGCAATAGCAGGGCCAGAGTTTTCATATAATAGATGCATTCATCCTTCTAGTTTTTACTTGCCTTATGAGATTGATTATGATTATAATTCTTTAACTCCTATGGATTTATTATCTTTGATTGTTATTAATCTTGGGAGTATGAATGATAAGGGAAATGTAGAGTCGGTGAGAATAATATGTTTCCAACCCAAGTGACTTCTTGTCATTTGGTATCATGAGCTCCGGGTTCCAAGGTCTGATTTTCCTATCTTTATGTCTTGTCATTTTTTTTTACTCCATCAATTTTTGAGATGCTTCCTCCAATTAAATTAGAGCACTGAATATTACAAACTTTTCAATTTTAGCTCGTGTCCGTATGTTACAATGCATGTTGATAATATCTGCTAACTGAGCATAAGAAGATCCATTTTAGTCAATTTTATGGAGAATTTACAAATTAAATAATTCAAAAGGAAATAAACAAAAATTAACTTGTTCCGAATTAGGTTTAAGATATGTCTCAGGAGTGGAAACTCATTGCTCAGCAATCTCTTACCAATTTCACCTTTTTAGTCAAAATAAAAACAAAAAAACGCAAAATATTTTTGTAATTTTTTGAAAATTTTTCATTTTTTTTTCTCCATAGGTATTATTCATATCAACTTTGCAAATATCATAATTGACATCATTCATCTTGGCATTTACGTGAGCTTACTTGTTTGCATTCTTGTGAAGTTAGCACAATCTTGTGAGTTTGAGTGAAAAGAAAGAAAGGTTGAGTGCATTATTAATGAATGTGAATGTGTAATTGATGAAACAAATCTGAATGCGCCAAATTTGGATACTGGAGTGAGTTGTATCATTGTTATCTTGCTGATTTGTGTTGTTAATGTTGAAGAATAAAGTGAAGCAAGGTTGAGTCCACCAAATTTGCACTAAATTCGTGTGTATCCAAGCAAGTATCACTTGCCACCTCTTGAAATATTGTTATTATAAGTGAAGAGGAAAGAAATTCATCATTAGCTTGACATGGGAACTTGTGTGTAATCATTTGTTTTTAAGGTGCTTGAAGAGGCAAGTAGCTGCATCACCTAGTTGCTTGCAAAAACTATTTACTTAGCTTGTAATTTGACTTGGCTAAATTGGAAATTGACTTAGTTACATTGTAACTAGATCATTTATACTCATTTGCACGTTGAAAGGTATACATTACCACATTGCCGAATTGATTATATGAGTTACATTGTCATTTGAGTTGTATTTACATGTATTGCAAGTGCTAAGGTTATAACTTGAAAATTACCGAATGTGGTAATCTTGTTATTTGCATTGTATTTCATTTGCTTTGTATACACTTTAAGTGTGAGAGACAAAAAAAAAGAGTTAAAAAAAAAGGAAAAAAAAAAAGAAAAGAAAAGAGAGAGACAAAAACAATAGAGAGTGATCACAAGATTGTCTAAGTGTCACATTGAGTGCTTGCTTGTTTGTTTGCGCATTTAGCTAACTCGTCTTTTTTCTTATTCCGTGCACTTTAGCTTAAGTCTCTTTGATTGAGTCTTCGTGATTACTATTCTTATTCGCATTATTCCACCTGCACTATATACATTATTGGTTCTTTGTGTTTCTGCTAGCTTGTGGACTACACCTTAGTTGACCATTCTGGGAATTGAGTTGATTTGTAATTGAATTGAGGAAGAACTCAAGAGTGGTAAAAGGCAGTGATTGTGAGCACAGTATCGGGTAAAAGCCAATAGAGTGCAAACACGAGTGGAGTGATATCATTTGAGTGTAAACACATAAGATTGTGAGGATTTACATATTTGTTTTGCTTGTTATTATTTCTAATATGTTTGTTTAGTGTTGAGATGGCAGGTCCAAGTTTAACCATTGATGATAAGATCGAGGTTTTGGATACTTTCAAAAGTGATATCCAAGATATTATGAGTGATTATAGAAGATCTTATGAGAAATGGAAAAAGACTTGGAAGGTAACTAAATATGCAGTGAATGAAGAGAGTACTCAACAACCAAAAGCTATTGAAGTTGTGTGTAATGAAGTGAGAAACACTTGTGATGTTGAGTGCATAGCGAATGAAAACACTTGTGAGGCCTTGAATGTTGTGAATTGTGTTATAAGTGTCATGGTGAGTGAAAATGCTTGTGAGACCGTGAGCATTGAGGGAGTAAACACTTGTGAGGTAGTGTGCTTTGAGGTTGAAAAACATAGTGAAGCTGAGCAGGTGTGTGAGGAGGTCTTTGCAAGTATGGTTGAGATAGAGGCCATGAGTGATGATGAAGCTGTGAGAGCTGGTGAAAAGAAAGTAGATGTGGTAGTGAAGTTTTTCCATAACATTTTCTCTATTATTTATGCTTTTTCATCGCAGGTACAAGTGGTCAAGTATGATTCTTTTATATTTCAATACCAGCGTCCAATTGATTTTATCATAACTATCTATGATCCGGGTTCGGATTCGAGGACGAATCCATTTCAAGAGAGGGAGAATGACATGATCCCAGGGATAACATTTGACATGAATGCAGTCATCCAAGGAACATTAGAGCCTTTGCAATTGCCAACGGGCCCAATCACACGCCAAAGAGCTAAGAAGATAACAGACGCAATAGCAGGGCCAGAGTTTGCATATAATAGATGCATTCATCCTTCTAGTTTTTACTTGCCTTATGAGATTGATTATGATTATAATTCTTTAACTCCTATGGATTTATTATCTTTGATTGTTATTAATCTTGGGAGTATGAATGATAAGGGAAATGCAGAGTCGGTGAGAATAATAGGTTTCCAACCCAAGTGACTTTTTGTCATTTGGTATCATGAGCTCAGGGTTCCAAGGTCTGATTTTCCTATCTTTATGTGTTGTTTGATTGTGTTTTCATCTTTGTTCTTTGTTGATTTAGTTTCGGCATCAAGGTTTTACTTCCATCTTGATTCGGTCATTGTAGGATCTTGTTTTTTCTTGTTGATTCTTGTTGATTTGTGATCAAAATAGCATGAATAACATTCTACCCTTGAGTGTTTTTGATTGATCATGAGTATTTCTTTGAGTTAATCTTTGGCTACTTAGGTCAAAATTGGGGCTTTTGTTTTCTTTGCTTGAATCAAGTGTTTAGTTGTTAATTCTATGTTACTAGGACGTGTTTAACATTGTTATTAAGTTATTAGTTTCAAAAATCAAAAAAAAAAAAGAAAGAATCATATCAGATTCGACCTAGTGAGATTTATTGACATATCTTGTCTTGCTATTGTTGAATACATGCAATTAGAGTTGTTTCCATAGGTATTATTCATATCAACTTTGCAAATATCAGAATTGACATCATTCATCTTGGCATTTACGTGAGCTTACTTGTTTGCATTCTTGTGAAGTTAGCACAATCTTGTGAGTTTGAGTGAAAAGAAAGAAAGGTTGAGTGCATTATTGATGAATGTGAATGTGTAATTGATGAAACAAATCTGAATGCGCCAAATTTGGATGCTGGAGTGAGTTGTATCATTGTTATCTTGCTGATTTGTGTTGTTAATGTTGAAGAATCAAGTGAAGCAAGGTTGAGTCCACCAAATTTGCACTAAATTCGTGTGTATCCAAGCAAGTATCACTTGCCACCTCTTGAACTATTTTTATTAGAAGTTAAAAGGAAATAAATTCATCATTAGCTTGACATGGGAACTTGTGTGTAATCATTTGTTTTTAAGGTGCTTGAAGAGGCAAGTAGTTGCATCACCTAGTTGCTTGCAAAAACTATTTACTTAGCTTTTAATTTGACTTGGCTAAATTGGAAATTGAGTTAGTTACATTGTAACTATATCATTTATACTCATTTGCACGTTGAAAGGTAGACATTACCACATTGCCGAATTGATTATATGAGTTACATTGTCATTTGAGTTGTATTTACATGTATTGCAAGTGCTAAGGTTATAACTTGAAAATTACCGAATGTGGTAATCTTGTTATTTGCATTGTATTTCATTTGCTTTGTATACACTTTAAGTGTGAGAGACAAAAAAAAAAGAGTTAAAAAAAAAGGAAAAAAAAAAAAGAAAAGAAAAGAGAGAGACAAAAACAATAGAGAGTGATCACAAGATTGGCTAAGTGTCACATTGAGTGCTTGCTTGTTTGTTTACGCATTTAGCTAACTCGTCTTTTTTCTTATTCCGTGCACTTTAGCTTAAGTCTCTTTGATTGTGTCTTCGTGATTACTATTCTTATTCGTATTATTCCACATGCACTATATACATTATTGGTTCTTTGTGTTTCTGCTAGCTTGTGGACTGCACCTTAGTTGACCATTCTGGGAATTGAGTTTATTTGTAATTGAATTGAGGAAGAACTCAAGAGTGGTAAAAGGCAGTGATTGTGAGCACAGTATCGGGTAAAAGCCAATAGAGTGCAAACACGAGTGGAGTGATATCATTTGAGTGTAAACACATAAGATTGTGAGGATTTACATATTTGTTTTGCTTTTTATTATTTCTAATATGTTTTTTTAGTGTTGAGATGGCAGGTCCAAGTTTAACCATTGATGATAAGATCGAGGTTTTGGATACTTTCAAAAGTGATATCCAAGATATTATGAGTGATTATAGAAGATCTTATGAGAAATGGAAAAAGACTTGGAAGGTAACTAAATATGCAGTGAATGAAGAGAGTACTCAAAACCAAAAGCTATTGAAGTTGTGTGTAATGAAGTGAGAAACACTTGTGATGTTGAGTTCATAGCGAATGTGACATGATCCAAGGGAAACCATTTGACATGAATGCAATCACCAAGGAACATTAGAGCCTTTGCAATTGCCAACAGGCCCAATCACACGCAAAAGAGCTAAGAAGATCAAGACGCAATAGCGGGGCCAGAGTTTACTATAATAGATGCATTCATTCTTCTAGTTTTTACTTGCCTTATGAGATTGATTATGATTCTAATTCTTTACTCTTATGGATTTATTATCTTTGATTGTTATTAGCTTGGGAGTATGAATGATAAGGGAAAGGCAGAGTTGGTGAGAATAATAGGTTTCCAACGCATTGTGTTTGACCCCGGCAATTGGGTGTGGCTTTATATACAAGAGGAAAGAAAAGCTACAAAGCATAACGAAGATCCAAGTTGCACCCAATAGGGGATGGTATATTTCAAGTCTTGGAACGGATTAACGATAATGCATATAAGCTGGATTTGACAGGTAAGTACAAGTATCTGCTATTTTAATGTTTCTGACTTACTTTTGATGCAGGTCAGATTCGAGGTCGAATCCTTTTCAACAAGGAGGGAATGACAAGAACTCACTTGGGTTGGAAACCAAGCAAACCCCCAGCATCTTTCTCAAAACCCCAAGAACTTTGAATATGATTTTGTAGGAACAAAACCCAACCAAGATCAGCCCTAACCACCATGAAACTCACGTCCATGATAACCACAAGCATGAAATCAGATTGTATTTTGCTAGCAATGGAGACGCCACTAAGTTGCCAAGCTTAGATAAGTCAATTTGAACATTCAGCATTTTCATCAAACTTTGAAGCTTTTAAGCTTTGGCTATGGTAAATTTCTTGTAAGGGAGGGATTCCCCTTTTCAAGTTCAAATTGACTTATCTAAGCTTGGCAACTTAGTGGCGTCTCCATTGCTAGCAAAATACAATCTGATTCCATGCTTGTGGTTATCATGGACGTGAGTTTCATGGTGGTAGGGGCTGATCTTGGTTGGGTTTTGTTCCTACAAAATCAGTATTCAAAGTTCTTGGGTTTTGAGAAAGATGCTTGGGGTTTGCTTGGTTTCCAACCCAAGTGAGTTCTTGTCATTTGGTATCATGAGCTTAGGGTTCTGAGGTCTGATTTCCTATCCTTGTTGTGTTTTTTAATCTTGTATTCATCTTTGTTCTTTGTTGATTTAATTTCGGCATTAAGGTTTTACTTCCACCTTGATTCAGCCATGTTGGATCTTGTGTTTCTTGCTGATTCTTGTTGATTTGTGATCAAAATATCATGAATAACATTCTGCCTTGAGTGTTTTTTGATTGATCATGAGTATTTCTTTGAGTTAAGCTTTGGCTACTTAGGTCAAAATTGGGGCTTTTGTGTTCTTTACTTGAATCAAGTGTTTAGTTGTTAATTGTAAGTTACTAGGACGTGTTTAACATTGTTATTAAGTTATTAGTTTCAAAAATTAAAAAAAAAACAAAAAAGAAATGCATCAGGTCAGATTCGGCCAAGGAAGAACCCCACCACCCTTGCTTTGTTCTTGCCATATGCATGTCACTTAGCTTTTTTTCAATAGGTATTGTTCATATCTACTTTGAGAAAATCAGATTGCACTTCATTACTCCTAGCATTTGCGTGAACTAGCTTGTTGCAATCTTTGTGAAGTTGTTGCAATCTTGTGAAGTGGAGGGAAAACAAGTGTGTTTGAGTGTTGTGGTGAGGCATTTGAGTGAATGAGTGTTGAAACAAAATGAAATGCTTATGGATTGATGAGGTTGTGACTTACTCTTGAAGTTTACTTATGCTTGTGTGTTAACTTTGTGAGACAAGTCTGGTTGCTTTGTTACACATTATTGCCGTGAGAGTAAGATGCTTGATGTGCTTATGTTGAAGCATGAATTAGCAAGTGTGCTTGCTGATTTGCGTGCGTGAGCCATCATTAGCATGACATTGAAAATGGAAGCACTCATGAGCTTGACATGGAAATTTGAGTAGCCATCATTGCCATTTGAGAGGTGCTTGAAGAGGCAAGCTGCTGCATCATCAAGTTAGTTGGAAAAAGTGTTTAGTTGGTTGTAACTTACCATTGCCGAATTGACATGCTTACTTGACCTACTTGTAAGCTACTTACGTAAGCAGCTGAGTCACCTACTTGTTTTGAAAAAATAAAAAGAAAGAGAATTGGTCGCATTGTGCTTAGTTGATTAGACCATTTGCAAGTTTATTGGATTGTTTTACACATGAGTTACATTGATATTTGATTGGTTTGTATTGGTTTGAGCTTGAAAGACTATATTTTGTGTATAGCTGAATTGAAATCCTTTGTGTTTCAATGTGTTTCATTGGAGTGTAAACACTTGTGAGTGTGTGAGAAGAAAAGAAAGGTGAGCTAAAACACTATAGCGAGTGACCACAAGATTGCTTCAGTGACACGTTGATTGCTTGCTTGCTTATTTATTGCATTTAGCTAACTCGTCATTCTTTCTTATTCTGAGCACTCTAGCTATAGGTTTCTTTCGATTGAGTCTCCGTGATTACTTATCTTATTTGCTTTATTCCACTTGCTCTATATATACATTGTGTTTCTGCTAGCTTGTGGACTACAGGTTGACCATTCTTGGATTAAGTGTGATTCACATTTGAATTGAGGACGAACTCAAGAGTGGTAAAAGGCAGTGATTGTGAGCACAGTATCGGGTAAAAGCCAATAGAGTGCAAACACGAGTGGAGTGATATCATTCGAGTGTAAACCACGTGAGATTGTGAGGATTTACATATTTGTTTTGCTTTTATTATTTCTAATCTGTTTGTTTAGTGTTGAGATGGATGGTCAAAGTTTAACCATTGATGATAAGATCGAGGTTTTGGATACTTTCAAAAGTGATATCCAAGATATTATGAGTGATTATAGAAGATCTTATGAGAAATGGAAAAAGACTTGGAAGGTAACTAAATATGCAGTGAATGAAGAGAGTACTCAACAACCAAAAGCCTTTGAAGTTGTGTGTAATGAAGTGAGAAGCACTTGTGATGTTGAGTGCATAGCGAATGAAAACACTTGTGAGGCTTGAATGTTGTGAATTGTGTTATAAGTGACATGGTGAGTAAAAATGCTTGTGAGACCGTGAGCATTGAGGGAGTAAACACTTGTGAGGTAGTGTGCTTTGAGGTTGAAAAACATAGTGAAGCTGAGCATGTGTGTGAGGAGGTCTTTGCAAGTATGGTTGAGATAGTGGCCATGAGTGATGATGGAGCTGTGAGAGCTGGTGAAAAGAAAGTAGAAGTGGTAGTGAAGTTTTTCCATAACATTTTCTCTATTGTTTATGCTTTTTCATCGCAGGTACAAGTGGTCAATATGATTCTTTTATATTTCAATATCATCGTCCAATTGATTTTGTCATAACTATCTATGATCCGGGTGTCGGATTCGAGGACGAATCCATTTCAAGAGAGGGAGAATGACATGATCCAAGGGACAACATTTGACATGAATGCAATCACCAAGGAACATTAGAGCCTTTGCAATTGCCAACAGGCCCAATCACACGCCAAAGAGCTAAGAAGATCACAGAAGACGCAATAGCGGGGCCAGAGTTTACATATAATAGATGCATTCATTCTTCTAGTTTTTACTTGCCTTATGAGATTGATTATGATTCTAATTCTTTAACTCTTATGGATTTATTATCTTTGATTGTTATTAAGCTTGGGGTATGAATGAATGAATAAGGAAAGGCAGAGAGTTGGTGAGAATAATAGGTTTCCAACGGATTGTGTTTGACCCCGGCCTTGGGTGTGGCTTTATATAACAAGAGGAAAAGATACAAGCATAACGAAGATCCAAGTTGCAACCAATAGGGGATGGTATATTTCAAGTCTTGGAACGGATTAACGATAATGCATATAAGCTGGATTTGACAGGTAAGTACAACGTATCTGCTACTTTTAATGTTTCTGACTTAACTCATTTTGATGCAGGTTCAGATTCGAGGTCGAATCCTTTTCAACAAGGAGGGAATGACATGAGTCCAACCACACCAGAGACATTACAGGATGCAGCTAACAACTTGGAGGAACCCATGCAACTGTTGCCAACAGGTCCAATCACACGCCAAAGAGCAAATAAGATCAGAGAGGCATTTGCGGGACTAGCTCGGAGCTATGTGACCAGTTGCAGCAACCAAGTCAAGTGCACACCAGAGACACATATGGGCATAACCAGATAGGTCCCCAAGCTATTTCATTTGACCCAGATCAGCTCAGACTGAAGCATAGCAGAGCAGCTTCAGCACCAGCACCCTTTTGACCCGATTTCACCTATTTTGGGACTATGTTGAATTCGGCCAAATGGGGGCATTTTTGTCATTTTTGCTCGACATTTTGACTTTATTTATGATGTAATTAGCATGGTTGACTATGCCATTAGGCTTAATTATGCTTAGATTTGTACTTAGCCGGAAGCACATCAATTTATTATAGCATGTAAGCACCTTAATTAGCTTAAGTGAGATTAGCTTCTAATCTTTGTTTTAAGTTTATTTAGTTGTAAAAGGACCTTCATTGTCGTGGTTGAGGTGCTTGACTTAGGGCTTTTGGTTAATTTTAGCTCTAGGGCATTTTAGTCTTTTCACTCCATTGTAACCCTTATTATATGACTCTTCTTTGAATTTTTGCATAACAAACGTAATATACAGAATTTTGAAAGAGAGAAAAGCTTGAGCTTTCCATGGCTATGGCCAAAACCTTGTTGAGGAGGGATTCCCCTTTTCAAGTTCAAATTGACTTATCTAAGCTTGGCAACTTAGTGGCGTCTCCATTGCTAGCAAAATACAATCTGATTTCATGCTTGTGGTTATCATGGACGTGAGTTTCATGGTGGTTAGGGGCTGATCTTGGTTGGGTTTTGTTCCTACAAAATCAGTATTCAAAGTTCTTGGGGTTTTGAGAAAGATGCTTGGGGGTTTGCTTGGTTTCCAACCCAAGTGAGTTCTTGTCAGAATGAAAACACTTGTGAGGCCTTGAATGTTGTGAATTGTGTTATAAGTGACATGGTGAGTGAAAATGCTTGTGAGACCGTGAGCATTGAGGGAGTAAACACTTGTGAGGTAGTGTGCTTTGAGGTTGAAAAACATAGTGAAGCTGAGCAGGTGTGTGAGGAGGTCTCTTTGCAAGTATGGTTGATATAGTGGCCATGAGTGATGATGAAGCTGTGAGAGCTGGTGAAAAGAAAGTAGATGTGGTAGTGAAGTTTTTCCATAACATTTTCTCTATTGTTTATGCTTTTTCATCGCAGGTACAAGTGGTCAAGTATGATTCTTTTATATTTCAATATCATCGTCCAATTGATTTTGTCATAAATATCTATGATCCGGGTTCGGATTCGAGGACAAATCCATTTCAAGAGAGGGAGAATGACATGATCTAAGGGATAACATTTGACATGAATGCAGTCACCCAAGGAACATTAGAGCCTTTACAATTGCCAACGGGCCCAATCACACGCCAAAGAGCTAAGAAGATCACAGACGCAATAGCGAGGCCAGAGTTTGCATATAATAGATGCATTCATCCTTCTAGTTTTTACTTGCCTTATGAGATTGATTATGATTATAATTCTTTAACTCCTATGGATTTATTATCTTTTATTGTTATTAAGCTTGAGAGTATGAATGATAAGGGAAAGGCAGAGTTGGTGAGAATAATAGGTTTCCAACCCAAGTGACTTCTTGTCATTTGGTATCATGAGCTCAGGGTTCCAAGGTCTGATTTTCCTATATTTATGTGTTGTTTGATTGTGTTTTCATCTTTGTTATTTGTTGATTTAGTTTCGGCATCAAGGTTTTACTTCCATCTTGATTCAGCCATTGTAGGATCTTGTTGTTTCTTTTTTTTTTTTGGATAAAGTAAGTATTATAACCAAAAGAAAACTATACAAAGAGCAAAGGGGCATACCCCAGGCAACTAGAGAGGACAAGCCCTCCTAGAAGAAAAGCCGAAAGGTAACAAGCAAAAGATCAACAGAAGATGTCATCGGGCAAGTGCCACGAAAGGTGAAGCCATTTATTGTAATAAGATGGTTTCACCTTACGTAAAAAGCTAGCACGATTCCGAACATCAAAAACAATATCATAAAGAAGAGCAGAAACAGGCCGAAGAGGCATATCATGAGTGCGAGCATTCCTCTCCCTCCAAATATGGTAGACTGACGCTGCAAAAGACAAACGAACCAGAAGGTGATGTAAAGAAGCATCGGAGAACTGACATAACCACTCAACAGTCTGACGCCAATCACGACGTCTCCAATCTAACCCACACATAGCCAGTACAGACGACCAGACCCTCGAAGAGAAGAGGCACTGGAAGAAAAGATGATCAATGTCCTCACTTGAACAACCGCATAGAATACAACGCGAGCAAGCAGAGATACCAAACCTCATCAAACTATCCTGAGTATAAAGGCCTCCCTGAATAGACATCCAAAGTAGAATGGAATGGCGGGGAATAGCCTTCCGGAACAAAACAACTCGAGACCAATGTAGCAAGGTTCCCCTTGTCTGCATGGCATTCCAGGCACTATCCACAGAAAATCTCCCACTCCTATCATCCTCCCAAACCAGCACATCCTCCCTCAAACTAGAAGGAGACGGAAGATAGGACTGAGCCAGATCAACAAGGGCAGCAGACCTAGAAGGGGGCCAACGCCAAGTAGAATCAGAGATAATGGAAGCAACTGTGGCCATCATATCCAAGCCAGAGTCATAAATCACTCTCTCACCCAACGTGTCCACAATCGGGCTATCCCCCGCCATTCCTTTTTACTTTGGATGTCTATTCAAGGAGACCTTTGTACTCAGGATAGTTTGATGAGGTTTGGTATCTCTGCTTGCTCGCGTTGTATTCTCTGTGGTTGTTCAAGTGAGGACATTGATCATCTTTTCTTCCAGTGCTTCTTCTCTTCGAGGGTCTGGTCGTCTGTGCTGGCTATATGTGGGTTAGTTTGGAGATACCGGGATTGGCCTCAGACTGTTGAGTGGTTGTGTCAGTTTATTGATGCCTCTTTACGTCATTTTCTTGTTCGTCTGTCTTTTGCAGCGTCAGTCTACCATATTTGGAGGGAGAGGAATGCTCGCACTCATGATATGCCTTTTCGGCTTGTTTCTGTTCTTCTTAGTGACATTGTTTTTTATGTTCGGAATCGTGCTAGCTTTTTACGGAAGGTGAAACCATCTTAAGATAATAAATGGCTTCATCTATCCTGGCACTTGCCCGATGACATCTTCTGTTGATCTTTTGCTTGTAGCTTTTCGGCTTTTCTTCTAGGAGGGCTTGTCCTCTCTAGTTGCCTGGGGTATGCCCCTTTGCTCGTGTATAGTTTTCTTTTGGTTATAATACTTACTTTATCCAAAAAAAAGTACTCTCTTCATTCATTGCATATTTAGTTACCTTCCAAGTCTTTTTCCATTTCTCATAAGATCTTCTATAATCACTCATAATAGCTTGGATATCACTTTTGAAAGTATCCAAAATCTCGATCTTATCATCAATGGTTAAACTTGGACCTGCCATCTCAACATTAAACAAACATATTAGAAATAATAAAAAGCAAAACAAATATGTAAATCCTCACAATCTCACGTGTTTACACTCGAATGATATCACTCCACTCGTGTTTGCACTCTATTGGCTTTTACCTGATACTGTGCTCACAATCACTGCCTTTTACCACTCTTGAGTTCTTCCTCAATTCAATTACAAATCAACTCAATTCCCGGAATGGTCAACTAAGGTGTAGTCCACAAGCTAGCAGAAACACAAAGATCTAATAATATATATGGGACATGTGGAAACAAAATGCGAACATGAATAGCAATGACGAAGAATCAATCAATAATACTTAAGCTAGAGTAATTAGAATAAAGAAGTAAACAATTAGCATAATGGAAAAAAATAAGCATGTAAATTCACGGTCGTATGCAATTTCGGGAGAAAATTTGGCACCTCTATAGAAATTTTGATGACGGCCACCTAAATGATAATATGGAACAAACTAAATTCAACCAAAAATTTTCACTTTTTTACTTTTTTTTTTCGCTCAAGTGATCACTATCACTCAAGTCCCTTGCTTTTTTTTTTTTATATATAACTTCAGAAGCTGTTTAAGGTTCTGATTTCAGAGGCTGATTTTCAGGGTCTGATTTCTGAGGCTTTTGGTCAGGGTCTGATTTCAGAGGCTACTGGTCAGAGTCTGATTTCAGAGGCTACTGGTCAGGGTCTGATTTCAGAGGCTACTGGTCAGGGTCTATTTCAGAGTCTGATTTCAGAGGCTAATCTTCAGGGTCTGATTTCAAAGTCTGATTTCAGAGGCTGGTTTCAGGGTCTGATTTCAGAGTCTGATTTCAGGGTTTGAATTCATAGTCTAATTTCAGAGGTTAAGTTCTTAGAGTCTGATTTCAGAAGTTGAGTTTCAGGGTCTGAATCTGAAGGTTTCTTTCTTTTTGTTTTCACTAGGGTTTTAGAAACAAATCACGCAGCCGACAAAGAACATGCTTATTTCTTCAATATATGCTAAAGAACATAATGTATATGACGAACTATATGAAGAAGACAACAAAAACCCAAATCCAGAAATAAACAAATATGACGAACTGATATGGAGAACAACAACAAAAACCCAGAACCAGAAAATGATAAAAGATGAACTGATATGCAGAACACAACAAAACTAGATCCAGAAATAAACAAAATGAAAACCGAAACAAGATCCAACAAGAACTGAAACGAAAATAACAAAGAACGAAAATAAAAATAGAATAAAACAAAAAGAAAAGATAGGAAAAATCAGACCTTGGAACCCTAAGCTCTGATACCAAATGACAAGAAACCCACTTGGATTCAAAGTCTAAGCAAACCCCAAGCAACGGAAAGAACCCGAAGAACCGCGAATTTGATTTTGTAGAAACAAAACCCTTCCAAGGCCACAAAGAAGACCCACAAAGAACTTGTCCTTGAGAACCTTTAAGATGATTCCTTGTAGTGTTTTGCTAGCAATGGAGATGCCACTAAGTTTGCCAAACTTAGATAAGTCGATTCAAACTTGAAAAGGGAAATCCCTCCCTTACAAGAATTCGGCCATAGCCAAAGCTTTAAGCTTTTGTGTTTTACAAATTTCGTTGATTGTTCCAAAATGAAAAAGAAAGAAAGCTTAAATAGTGATACAAAAGAAACCCTAAAGGCATAAATTATTAAATGATTGTGGTGAAGTGAAGGTAACGAAGCAGGACAGAATTGAGCTTTACCATTGGGCCTTACACAGATGATGTTCTATGTGATGTGATTCTGATGCATGCGGGTTATATACTTTTGGGGAGGCCGTGGCAGTTTGATAAGAAGGTGATTCATGATGGGTTCAAGAATAAGTATTCATTTCAGCATAAAGGGAAACCCATTACACTATACCTACTTACACCAAAGCAAGTCCATGAAGATCAGGTTAAGTTGCAACTTGAGAGGGATTAAGAGAGGGTGAGTGTACACACTAACTTGGGGGAAACTAGTGAGAGTGTGAAAAATAAGGCCAAGGCCGAGAGTTTACCCAAGGGAAGTGAGAGTGAAAGTAAGGGGGACACCAAAGGGAGAGTGAAAATGAGTTTCTACATGGGTGAGGGTGAAGCGATGAGAGCTTTCAAGACTAGCAGCCTGATGCTATTGTTAGTTTACAAGGAGCCCCATGTTTATTTTTCTAACACTGACCATTTGCTTCCTATGTCTATTTCATCTCTTTTGCAGGATTGCAACGATGTATTGACTGAGGACATTCCTAGTGGGCTTCCACCCATTAGAGGCATTGAGCACCAGATAGACTTCGTACCTGGAGCAGTCATTCCCAATATGCCATCCAATAGAAGCAATCCTAAGGAGACAAATAAACATCAACGGCAAGTGCGGGATTTGATGGACAAGGGGTATGTAAGGGAAAACATGAGTCCTTGTGCAGTACCAGTGCTTCTAGTTCCTAAGAAAGATGGGACATGGCAGATGTGTGTTGATTGTCGAGCCATCAATAATATAACGGTAAAGTATCGCCATCATATTCCTAGGCTAGATGACATGTTAGATGAATTGCATGGTTCCAAGATATTTAGTAAGATTGATTTGAAAAGTGGATACCATCAAATTCGCATGAGAGTGGGAGATGAGTGGAAAACCGCTTTTGAGAACAAATATGCATTATATGAATGGTTAGTTATGCCATTTGGTCTTACAAATGCACCCTAGCACATTTATGAGATTAATGAATCATGTTATGCGTGCATTTATAGGTAAGTTTGTTGTGGTATACTTTGATGACGTCTTAGTTTACAGTACATCGAT
This sequence comes from Zanthoxylum bungeanum, assembly GCA_019454045.1. Lineage (NCBI taxonomy): Eukaryota > Viridiplantae > Streptophyta > Magnoliopsida > Sapindales > Rutaceae > Zanthoxylum > Zanthoxylum bungeanum. The sequence continues at coordinate 81,010 of SKCR01010129.1, forward strand.
TGAGGAGCATGAATTACATTTGAGACATGTAATTGATGATTTACGAAAAGAACAATTGTATGCTAACTTTGACAAATGCACATTTTGCATGGATATAATTGTTTTTCTTGGCTTTGTTGTGAGTGCAGATGGCATCGAGGTAGATGTGGAGAAGGTGAAGGCAATTCAGGAATGGCCTACACCAACTACAGTGACATAAGTCTGAAGCTTTCATGGATTAGCGAGCTTCTATAAATGTCAAGGACTTCAGTAGCATTACCGCGCCATTGACCGAGGTAGTAAAGAAGACAGTTGGTTTTCAATGGGGCGAGGCGCAAGAGCGAGCATTCCAGGATCTTAAAGCGAAGTTATGCAGTGCACCCATTTTGGCACTACCCAACTTCGAGAAGACATTTGAGATTGAGTGCGACGCATCAGGGTTAGGTATTGGAGCAGTTCTTATGCAAGAAAAACGGCCAATAGCCTATTTTAGTGAGAAGCTGAATGAAGCAGCTTTGAGGTACCCCACGTACGACAAATAGTTATATGCGCTTGTGAGAGCAGTTGAGACGTGGCAGCACTACTTGTGGCCTAAAGAGTTCGTGACATGATCCAGGCCGACAATAAAGCAAAAGACCCATTACAAGTACCAGAAGGGCCAATTATGAGGCAGAGGACCAAAAGACTCAGAGAAGCAATGGCGGGATTGGTTCAGAGTTTTATGGCCGACTGCAACAAACAAATAGAGACGCATGTGGGCTTCGATGGAAAAGGCCCAAAGCCATTTCACTTGGCCCGAATCAGTTTAGAATAAAGCTTCCTAGGCATTTGAAGACTTAAAGACTTGGTATTTTTGTAATTTCGTATTTAGGGGCCTTGTTGTCTTTATGCCTTTAGGGTGTTTTTTGTATCACTATTTAAGCTTTGTTTCTTTTTCATTTGGAAAACAATCATCGAAATTTATAAAACTCAAAAGCTTAAAGCTTTGGCTATGGCCGAATTCTTGTAAGGGAGGGATTCCCCTTTTCAAGTTTGAATCGACTTATCTAAGTTTTGGCAAACTTAGTGGCGTCTCCATTGCTAGCAAAACACTACAAGGATTCATCTTAAAGGTTCTCAAGGGCAAGTTCTTTGTGGGTCTTCTTCGTGGCCTTGGAAGGGTTTTGTTTCTACAAAATCAAATTCGCGGTTCTTGGGGTTCTGTCCGTTGCTTGGGGTTTGCTTGGATTTTGAATCCAAGTGGGTTTCTTGTCAGTTCGTGATCCACACCGACTATGAATCATTAAAACACTTGAAGAGTCAAGGTAAGCTGAATAAGCGACACGTAAAATGGATGGAATTCGTTGAGTCATTTCCATATGTTATACGCTACAAGCAAGGTAAAGAAAACATCGTGGCCAATGCATTATCTCGCAGATATGTTTTACTTACTTCAATGCATGCACGGATGTTGGGATTTGATTTGATTAAGGAACTATATGAGTGTGATTCTGATTTTGGTGAGATTATTGTTGCTTGTGCAAAGTCATCTTTTGGAAAGTTTTACATTCATGACGGTTTCTTATTTAAAGCGAACATGTTGTGTGTTCCTGCTTGTAGTATGCGTGAGTTGCTTGTGAAAGAAGCGCATGGGGGAGGTTTGATGGGGCATTTTGGGATTACTAAGACTTTAGCTATTTTACATGAGCACTTTTATTGGCCTAAAATGAAACGTGATGTTGAGTGTGTTTGTGATCAGTGTCTAACATGTAAGCATGCTAAATCTAAATTAATGCCACATGGTTTGTATACTCTTTTGCCTGTACCTAGTGAACCTTGGGTTGATATATCGATGGATTTTGTGTTAGGTTTTCCTAGGACAAAGAGGGGTAGAGATTCAATCTTTGTTGTAGTTGATAGGTTTAGTAAAATGGCTCATTTCGTTGCATGTCATAAAACCGATGATGCTACAAACATTGCAGATTTATTTTTCAGAGACATAGTGCGACTCCATGGTATACCTAGGAGTATTGTATCTGATATAGATGTTAAGTTCCTTAGCCATTTTTGGAAGGTGTTGTGGGCTAAACTAGGCACCAAACTATTGTATTCTACCACATGTCACCCACAGACTGATGGACAAACAAAGGTAGTTAATAGGACTTTATCTCAATTATTGCGCACTATAGTTGGTAAGAATTTGAAGAGTTGGGAAGATTGTTTGCCATTTATTGAGTTTTCATATAATCGTAGCATTCATTCTTCTACATCATTTTCACCTTTTGAGATTGTTTATGGTTTTCAGCCACTAACTCCATTGGATTTGTTACCATTACCTATTGATAAGTATACAGGGTTAGATGGCAAAAGGAAGGCTGATTTGGTGAAGCATATCCATGAGAAGGTAAAAAGCACATTCAATGAAAAAACGAGCAATACGCTTCTCATGCAAACAAGGGAAGAAAGTGTGTAGTCTTTCAACCTGGTGATTGGGTTTGGATACACATACGTAAAGAGAGATTTCCAAAACAGCGTAAATCCAAGCTACAATCGAGAGGAGATGGACCTTTTCAAGTCTTGGAAAGGATCAATGACAATGCATATAAGCTGGATTTGCAAGGTAAGTACAACGTATTTGCTACTTTTAATGTTTCTGACTTAACTCATTTTGATGCAGGTTCAGATTCGAGGTCGAATCCTTTTAAAAAAGGAGGGAATGACATAAGTCCAACCACACCAGAGACATTACAGGATGCAACTAACAACTTGGAAGAACCCATGCAGTTTCCAAAAGGTCCAATCACATGCCAAAGAGCAAAGAAGATCAGAGAGGCCTTTGCGGGACTATCTCAGAGTTATGTGACCAGTTACAGCAACCAAGTCAAGTGCACACCAGAGACACATATGGGCATAACCAGAGAGGTCCCCAAAATATTTCATTTGACCCAGATCAGCTCAGACTGAAGCATAGCAGAGCAGCTTCAGCACCAGCACCCTTTTGACCCGATTTGACCTATTTTGGGACTATGTTGAATTCGGCCAAATAGAGGCATTTTTGTCATTTGTGCTCGACATGTTGACTTTATTTATGATGTAATTAGCATGGTTGACTATGCCATTTGGCTTAATTATGCTTAGATCTCTACCTAGCTTAAGTGAGATTAGCTTCTACTCTTTGTTTTAAGTTTATTTAGGTGCAAAAGGACCTTAATGGTCGTGGTTGAGGTGCTTGACTCAGGGCTTTTGGTAATTTTAGCTCTAGGGTCATTTTACTCTCTTATAACCCTAACTATATAACTCTTATTTGTAAATTTTATCAACAACGTAATATACAATATTTTGAAAGAGAGAAAAGCTTGAGCTTTCCATGGCTATGGTCGAACCCTTGTTAAGGGAGGGATTCCCCTTTTCAAGTTCAAATTGACTTATCTAAGCTTGGCAACTTAGTGGCGTCTCCATTGCTAGCAAAATAGAATCTGATTTCATGCTTGTGGTTATCATGGACGTGAGTTTCATGGTGGTTAGGGACTAATCTTGGTTGGATTTTGTTCCTACAAAATCAGTATTCAAAGTTCTTAGGGTTTTGAGAAAGATGCTTGGGGGTTTGCTTAGTTTCCAACCCAAGTGAGTTTCTTGTCAGGTGGGTTTTTCCCCCATGCCCCGAAAAACCATAAAATCATGCTTGAAAATTATTTATGTTTCAAACATAACTTAAAACATAAATCTTTATAAAATAACTGTGATAAAGGTAATCTAACGCCCTAGAGCGTAAAAATAAGCCTGTTTGTAAAATAACACGATAAAAATTTATTAAAAAGAGTAGTGTCAACTCATTGTTTTGGAGTTCTGATAGACTTTCTTCACTTCGTTGGCGAAACTTGTATTTCCGCGATGATCTATCATCGAAAGTTTCGATTAGAAATGGACTAGAAATATATATATCGGAATCAGTGTTAAGTTGGCTATACCACTCTAAGGTATATCGTACACATGACATGATGTAATATATATATACGAGTTGATACGAGATTCTTATGGTAGCCTCTAACGTGATCGAGTAACTCTGGGATGGCTCAAAACTGATTTGGGCCTTTTATTGGCCGCGCGTCGTGACACACGACAGTGTACTTCGTGACGCGAACTGTCCAGTGAAGAGCCCAAATTTTTGTTGGGCGCGTCGCGACGGGACCCACACCTGAGGCGTTCCTAGGTAATTTTCCCAGATCGCGTCCCGACGCGGGCCTTTCTGCGTCGCGACGCAGGGCCAAATTCTGGGCTTAAAAACATTCCTTCATTTTTAATTTGTTCACTTCTTTCCCCCATACAATCCACCAAGGTTATAGCCTCAAAAACCAATCAAAACACACTCAATCACCTAAAATACAATCAATTATCATTCTCAATGCTAGTTCATATCTATTCTTAATCTTATTTTCCAACTTAACAATTGAGGGATTTTCTACAATCACCATCTTTTAGCACAACCATTATTCATTCATCATCACTTTCATTTCAATCAATTACCTTATAATCATCAAAGCTCAAAAACTTAAAGGATAACAATTTGGGTCAAGTTAGTCTTACCTCTTCTTTGCTTGATCTTGTTCATCCTCCAAGTCTTCCATGCTCAACTTGCCTCATCATTCTTCTTTTCCTTCCTCTTTCTTCTTCTTCTTCTTTCTTCTTCCCCTTCTTTCTCTTTTTTCTTTCCCTTCTTCCTTCCTTCTGCTACGTTTCTTCATTCATTTTTGCTTCAAATTGTGATTTTATGAATAGTGTCTCCTTTATATACTAGGGCTTTTTAGATATTTGGATAATTTGAGAAAAGTGTGGAAGTGAGTGGAAAGTTTGAGAATCTTCCAATTGGACCCGAAATCACTATTCATCTGAATTTAGACTTTCGTTTTGGACCTATTTCTGGTCCGAATTTGGATAAATGTTCAACGTGAGAGTTGTAGATATCTATCTTAGCTTTCCAAATATATAAGATTCATAAAAATTGGAGTTCATATGAGAAATTTACGGCCCAAATACTATGGGCTGTTCGTAGTGGAACATCATAGAATCCCGCATCGAAGTTTCGAAGAATTTACTGTTAATCCATAAAGTCGTTCTGCGAATGTATATATGCTCGGACATAAATTATATTACGTAAAACTCATCCCGCGGTGTAATAGTACTACAGTCAAGGAGTCAACAGTAGTAGGGACCTCCGGTCGTTACAAATACTCCCCCCCTTAAATAGGATTCGTCCTCGAATCCTCTTTAAACTTGGGTTCTTATCATAGATCTCAAAATTATAGGTTCTTTATAAGTTACTTGCTTAAATTGACTATATGCACATCGCCTTAGTCTCATCCACTGGAATACCACTTCCGATGACTTTCGTGTGCTTATTCTGTTGGAAATATATTATGTCATCAGAGATTCTATTTGACTTAACAACGAAAATCTCTACCTGACTCAATATTTATCACTTCACTGATAGGCATTGATATTCTATGTCTTCGAACACATGTATCCCACCTCTTGTCATGCTTGGGTAAGCTACTTGATAATTTATGGCTTTAGTGAATATTCCCTTAGGTTCTTATTGAGAAGTATTACCTCGTTCTTGTTTCATAAGATATTCGCTGGGTATTCTTATCTACCGTATTTCTGGACCTTTAGTTGTGTTCAATATTCCTTATCTCCAAAAAAATATGTCTCTTCTAGATCTTTACTTATGCTCCACAATTACTTAACTTGATCAGGTTCTTAGTAACTGGTACCTTTGCTCCACTTGTCCAACTTGATCTTAATATTCTTTCTCATCACTTAGCTATTAACTTTCTATATTCTCCTTGCAACCTTCGACTGTTTATGAGCTTCTCTCTTCAAGTTCCAAAATTTTTGCTTTTCTGTGGGGGCTTGGGGACGCCGCTTGTACGCAATAGGTTGCTTCTGGATAATTCCTAGTGGTCCCTCTCGATTGGTTAAAAATTCAAGCTCAAGTGGGTGCACTTTGGTACTTAAACGGTATTCCCTGCTATTCACATCGATGTTAGCTATTTAGCTCCGGTTAAAGTTCACACTCTTTCGTACTCTGCTTTCAAAGGTCGTTACTCACATATTTGCCAATATTCCGTAGCTCGAGAATTCATTTTCTATGCCAATTACAGCTTCGCAATAACTTATCTCTCATCTCCGTACTATGATACGAATCTACCAACCACCCATACCCGCGGCTAAAACCATCCCAAACCTGTAGTGGTTTGGTCATCTTAGACTAGGGCTGGGTACCTTATATGATTACTTGACCAAAAATTTCCTTGTTGTTACTTACTGTTACCTTTACTTATTAAGTATTCTCTCATATCGTCGTTGTACCTAAACAACTTCACTCCCTAACTTTTTCTTAGTACTCTTTTCATTCTCTGATTTATTCTACTATCTACTGAAAGCTTTCTTGGTCTATGTCTCTACCTTCTTACCTGCAGAATATATTCTTTCTTTACATACTCATCATTTCATCAAACCTTGGTTCCTTGGAGTTTCGGTCATTACTTGACTACTACTTTATTTCTGTACCACTTCATTTTAACAACTTCTTTTCTGTCTCTTTTACTCCAACGAGGGTTGGGAGGGTGGGAGCTTATCCTGAGATCTTCTAATTATGGTTATCTAAATACACATACTGCTCATTTATGAGCCTAGGATTCTCGTGAATCTGTATATCTGATATCTTTCCTTACACTAGGGCACTACTACTAAAAATTCCCTGGTTCGCTTTCTTCAATTTTTACTTCTGATCATTTTCAACTACGCACACACACTACTTCTTCTATTAAATCCTTCTAGAGTTATGGTCTCTAAAACTTCCTTGTACTGTCTCTGCACTCTTTCCTACTTAGTCTTTATTATTAAACCTTCTAAAATCATTACTTTCTCTCTCTGCCACAAGGTTTCTTTCTTATCTCAGATCCTTGAACTCATTCCACCTTTACTTTCTTGAAGTTTACATTAACTTCAATTACTTGTGACACCTCTAATAAATCTTTGGTTCAGGGCTACTCTTCACTTAGTCTTTCCTTCTCAATACCATAAGATTCCTAATAAGTTGTTTACCATATTCCTGAGAATCGTTCCTCTGGTCTTTTCATTCTTCTATGTCTTTACTTCTTTAAGGGTTCCTTAATTCAATGGTGGCTTCCAAACTTAGCTCACTTATTGTGGCTTCGAACTATTCTATATTATGCTTCTTATTTATGTTACATTGGACTCATCGATTTGGTTGTCTAGCCATCTTGTGATTTGTCTAATCTATCAATTGCTCTTCTTTACTAGTTGTTTCTTTATCGGGCTCTAAATTGAGGGGTGAGTATAAACACTCCATAAGGTCACGTATTTCCTATTCTACACTTAGACTTGGTGATGCTCTGGTTAGGTATCTATACGTTTACCAAAATCGAGGTTTCTAGAAGAAACGGTCATCATTCGTTCTATAGGAACTTAATCGACTACCCCACGCCTTGAGGTCCTACTAAATTTCCTCGTTACATTACGCATCCTTCTTATTATTCACATTTTCTGTTTCTTCGTTCTATGTCTTACTGCTGATGCTAGTGATGTTTCGTTCTCCTAACCGCTTCTTAGATTTTTACTCTCTATTCTTGCTTTAAACCTCGATTGGGTCACTTTATTCTATTGTCCATACTGGTACTCTTGCCACTTCCTAAATACCTCAAACTTCATAGGTCTATTCTTATATTCTTCTACGGATTACTACTGACTTGGGCTTATCTGTGGGTTCTACGGCATTTGGTCTATCTTGTGGACTCCTACTAGTCTTGCAAACCTTGTACTAACGTGTCTAAATCTTTGGATTATTCTGGGTTCTCTCCTTCATACCTTCTGATACTTCCTAAATTATTTTTTTGGTTATCTACTTTCCGTGGTCTTTCCATTTCTTAAGATGAAATCCCGTTGGATTTCTTATGGTCTGTCTATATCTATGCTGGTAGGCACTGCTTTATATCTCGTCAGTTCTTTTCTTTATGATTCGATGGATTTCAAGATCCTTGTTTTAGTACTCTATGTCATAATAGAGTCTATTGCTCATGTAGGGTAGGTATGGGATAGGCTCTGTCAGGACATTTTCCTTAACTTGGCATTACGGGGTGAGAATCTAGGTAGGTCAGGGTCTTATTTATTGGATTCCTAGACTAGGGTAACCAATCATTGTTTCTGTCGTCCTCCATCTTATTTGCCTACGGCCCTAAGTTTGAGAAATCTAAAATCTTTTCATCCTTATGGCATCTCACATCTATGAGAAGCCTTCACGAATAATCTTGATTCCTTGCTTCTTCTGCCTTATAACTGTTCTTGGTTATTCAGGGAACTTGCTATCTATATGAAGTGCTCGAGAATTATTGGATCAGCTGGGAAAAGTTTTCTGAGGAGGAAAGGAATCTCGCTTGAGGAAAAGAAACTTTGCTTAGATTTACTCGACATTTCCTCCTATTTAGGCAAGCTTGCTATACTCCTCTTTACTACAAGTCTCGGTATTATCTTTTATTATCTAACTCTGGGTCTCTGATTCTTACTACTATAGGTTTTGGCATTTTCTTATTTGTCTGTTTCCGTACCTCCATCTCTATTTACTTCTGATTGCTTAGATATCTACATTCTATCTTTTTACTTCTCTTTCTAACTTTTTCTTTTTCTTTCTATTTTTCCTTGGTGGTTACTCATGGGACCTTTCTATCTCTTTCTGTCTCTTTATTTTTTCTTGTCTCTGGCTGCCTAAACATCTATACATTCCTTTTTTTCTTTCTCATAGCTTCCCTATCCCAAATCCTTGGGTAACTTTTCTTAATTCATTTCTGTTTAATTTAATAACTCGCTCTGAACTTCAGATAATAGGCCAGGATAACTACATGAGAGTTCTTAACTTGGATCTAGAGTGTCGTTGTTCTCGTAGAGAATACTATTCAATTAGTCTGGGAAGGCTTACTAACCTGTTTATAGAACTTTGAGGACGTACTCGAGGATCAGATACTGGAGAGGTAGTGCCTTGTATACGAGCATCCCGGACATACTACGTATAAAAAACACCAACACTCTGCCCACTACAGTCACTAACTCCCTAGACTATGCTCTGATACCATCTTTGTTACATCCCCAATTCGAGAGATGTTACCGGCAGGGAATAGATTGTACTAACCTCATAAGCCTCTGACTCTGATAACTATTATTCATTTACTAATACTTTTTTCTTTAATTAAATATATATATATCGTATATATGGGATCGTGGCCCAACCTTACAACATAACATACAAACTTAACTCCAATATCTTTATACATAAAGACACATGTTTTTACAATGACTACACATAACTCAAATACTAGTACAGGACTTTTACTTGACTCTGACTGACTCCAATTGGATTTTTACTATTTGACTTAGACTGGTGGGCTCCGAACCCTAGTGACTGCATCAGTATCCGTCCTCCCGATCTCATCCCCTCTGAAAACCTGCAAGAACAGAAAACTGGAAGTGGGGAGGTTAGATCGATGTACGATCTAAGTGAGTGGATGAAAAACTGATATAAAAGCTTTTTGGTTCTAAAACCAAAGTTCCAGAAAATATTTTTATATGTAAACTCTTTTCTGAAAACTTTATCTGAAATCTCTTTTACAAGACTTAATCTTTCTGAAAACTATTTTCTGAAAACTATCTCGTAAAATCTTATCTCTGAAAATTTCTTTTCCGAAAAATCTAATGTCTAAATACTGGTATGTATCTGAAAAACTTGACGTATGAGGGCGTTACATATCGTCGTCCCCCATACGCCTATCTAGAGCCAGGAATGCAAAATCGTAACTTTAGGGCGTTACGTATCGCCGTCCCCCAAAGCACGCCACTCATGTCCCTGAAACTGGTGGTCTTAGGGTGTTACGTATCGTCGTCCCCTAAGCCACTGAACTAGGATCCGGGGGAGTTATGTATCGCTGTCCCCCCAGTCCTCTACATGTACACATTTTCACTGTCCATCAATTACAGGCTATCTCAAGTTACATACTGGGGTGGGTTTTTCCCCAATGCCCTGAAAGACTATAAAATCATGCTTGAAAAACATTTCTGTCTAAACATAACTTAAAACATAAATCTTAATGAAATAACTGTGATAAAGGTAATCAAACGCCCTAGAGCGTAAAAATATGTATGTTTGCAAAATAACACAATAAAAATTATTAAAAAGAGTAGTGTCAACTCATTGTTTTGGAGTTCTGATAGACTTTCTTCACTTCGTTGGCGAAACTTGTATTTCCGCGATGATCTATCATCGAAAGTTTCGATTAGAAATGGACTAGAAATATATATATCGGAATCAGTGTTAAGTTGGCTATACCACTCTAAGGTATATCGTACACATGACATGATGTAATATATATATACGAGTTGATACGAGATTCTTATGGTAGCCTCTAACGTGATCGAGTAACTCTGGGATGGCTCAAAACTGATTTGGGCCTTTTATTGGCCGCGCGTCGTGACACACGACAGTGTACTTCGTGACGCGAACTGTCCAGTGAAGAGCCCAAATTTTTGCTGGGCGCGTCGCGACGGGACCCACACCTGAGGCGTTCCTAGGTAATTTTCCCAGATCGCGTCCCGACGCAGGGCCAAATTCTGGGCTTAAAAACATTCCTTCATTTTTAATTTGTTCACTTCTTTCCCCCATACAATCCACCAAGGTTATAGCCTCAAAAACCAATCAAAACACACTCAATCACCTAAAATACAATCAATTATCATTCTCAATGCTAGTTCATATCTATTCTTAATCTTATTTTCCAACTTAACAAATTGAGGGATTTTCTACAATCACCATCTTTTAGCACAACCATTATTCATTCATCATCACTTTCATTTCAATCAATTACCTTATAATCATCAAAGCTCAAAAACTTAAAGGATAACAATTTGGGTCAAGTTAGTCTTACCTCTTCTTTGCTTGATCTTGTTCATCCTCCAAGTCTTCCATGCTCAACTTGCCTCATCATTCTTCTTTTCCTTCCTCTTTCTTCTTCTTCTTCCTTTCTTCTTCCCCTTCTTTCTCTCTTTTTTCTTTCCCTTCTTCCTTCCTTCTGCTACGTTTCTTCATTCATTTTTGCTTCAAATTGTGATTTTATGAATAGTGTCTCCTTTATATACTAGGGCTTTTTAGATATTTGGATAATTTGAGAAAAGTGTGGAAGTGAGTGGAAAGTTTGAGAATCTTCCAATTGGACCCGAAATCACTATTCATCTGAATTTAGACTTTCGTTTTGGACCTATTTCTGGTCCGAATTTGGATAAATGTTCAACGTGAGAGTTGTAGATATCTATCTTAGCTTTCCAAATATATAAGATTCATAAAAATTGGAGTTCATATGAGAAATTTACGGCCCAAATACTATGGGCTGTTCGTAGTGGAACATCATAGAATCCCGCATCGAAGTTTCGAAGAATTTACTGTTAATCCATAAAGTCGTTCTGCGAATGTATATATGCTCGGACATAAATTATATTACGTAAAACTCATCCCGCGGTGTAATAGTACTACAGTCAAGGAGTCAACAGTAGTAGGGACCTCCGGTCGTTACAAATACTCCCCCCCTTAAATAGGATTCGTCCTCGAATCCTCTTTAAACTTGGGTTCTTATCATAGATCTCAAAATTATAGGTTCTTTATAAGTTACTTGCTTAAATTGACTATATGCACATCGCCTTAGTCTCATCCACTGGAATACCACTTCCGATGACTTTCGTGTGCTTATTCTGTTGGAAATATATTATGTCATCAGAGATTCTATTTGACTTAACAACGAAAATCTCTACCTGACTCAATATTTATCACTTCACTGATAGGCATTGATATTCTATGTCTTCGAACACATGTATCCCACCTCTTGTCATGCTTGGGTAAGCTACTTGATAATTTATGGCTTTAGTGAATATTCCCTTAGGTTCTTATTGAGAAGTATTACCTCGTTCTTGTTTCATAAGATATTCGCTGGGTATTCTTATCTACCGTATTTCTGGACCTTTAGTTGTGTTCAATATTCCTTATCTCCAAAAAAATATGTCTCTTCTAGATCTTTACTTATGCTCCACAATTACTTAACTTGATCAGGTTCTTAGTAACTGGTACCTTTGCTCCACTTGTCCAACTTGATCTTAATATTCTTTCTCATCACTTAGCTATTAACTTTCTATATTCTCCTTGCAACCTTCGACTGTTTATGAGCTTCTCTCTTCAAGTTCCAAAATTTTTGCTTTTCTGTGGGGGCTTGGGGACGCCGCTTGTACGCAATAGGTTGCTTCTGGATAATTCCTAGTGGTCCCTCTCGATTGGTTAAAAATTCAAGCTCAAGTGGGTGCACTTTGGTACTTAAACGGTATTCCCTGCTATTCACATCGATGTTAGCTATTTAGCTCCGGTTAAAGTTCACACTCTTTCGTACTCTGCTTTCAAAGGTCGTTACTCACATATTTGCCAATATTCCGTAGCTCGAGAATTCATTTTCTATGCCAATTACAGCTTCGCAATAACTTATCTCTCATCTCCGTACTATGATACGAATCTACCAACCACCCATACCCGCGGCTAAAACCATCCCAAACCTGTAGTGGTTTGGTCATCTTAGACTAGGGCTGGGTACCTTATATGATTACTTGACCAAAAATTTCCTTGTTGTTACTTACTGTTACCTTTACTTATTAAGTATTCTCTCATATCGTCGTTGTACCTAAACAACTTCACTCCCTAACTTTTTCTTAGTACTCTTTTCATTCTCTGATTTATTCTACTATCTACTGAAAGCTTTCTTGGCCTATGTCTCTACCTTCTTACCTGCAGAATATATTCTTTCTTTACATACTCATCATTTCATCAAACCTTGGTTCCTTGGAGTTTCGGTCATTACTTGACTACTACTTTATTTCTGTACCACTTCATTTTAACAACTTCTTTTCTGTCTCTTTTACTCCAACGAGGGTTGGGAGGGTGGGAGCTTATCCTGAGATCTTCTAATTATGGTTATCTAAATACACATACTGCTCATTTATGAGCCTAGGATTCTCGTGAATCTGTATATCTGATATCTTTCCTTACACTAGGGCACTACTACTAAAAATTCCCTGGTTCGCTTTCTTCAATTTTTACTTCTGATCATTTTCAACTATGCACACACACTACTTCTTCTATTAAATCCTTCTAGAGTTATGGTCTCTAAAACTTCCTTGTATTGTCTCTGCACTCTTTCCTACTTAGTCTTTATTATTAAACCTTCTAAAATCATTACTTTCTCTCTCTGCCACAAGGTTTCTTTCTTATCTCAGATCCTTGAACTCATTCCACCTTTACTTTCTTGAAGTTTACATTAACTTCAATTACTTGTGACACCTCTAATAAATCTTTGGTTCAGGGCTACTCTTCACTTAGTCTTTCCTTCTCAATACCATAAGATTCCTAATAAGTTGTTTACCATATTCCTGAGAATCGTTCCTCTGGTCTTTTCATTCTTCTATGTCTTTACTTCTTTAAGGGTTCCTTAATTCAATGGTGGCTTCCAAACTTAGCTCACTTATTGTGGCTTCGAACTATTCTATATTATGCTTCTTATTTATGTTACATTGGACTCATCGATTTGGTTGTCTAGCCATCTTGTGATTTGTCTAATCTATCAATTGCTCTTCTTTACTAGTTGTTTCTTTATCGGGCTCTAAATTGAGGGGTGAGTATAAACACTCCATAAGGTCACGTATTTCCTATTCTACACTTAGACTTGGTGATGCTCTGGTTAGGTATCTATACGTTTACCAAAATCGAGGTTTCTAGAAGAAACGGTCATCATTCGTTCTATAGGAACTTAATCGACTACCCCACGCCTTGAGGTCCTACTAAATTTCCTCGTTACATTACGCATCCTTCTTATTATTCACATTTTCTGTTTCTTCGTTCTATGTCTTACTGCTGATGCTAGTGATGTTTCGTTCTCCTAACCGCTTCTTAGATTTTTACTCTCTATTCTTGCTTTAAACCTCGATTGGGTCACTTTATTCTATTGTCCATACTGGTACTCTTGCCACTTCCTAAATACCTCAAACTTCATAGGTCTATTCTTATATTCTTCTACGGATTACTACTGACTTGGGCTTATCTGTGGGTTCTACGGCATTTGGTCTATCTTGTGGACTCCTACTAGTCTTGCAAACCTTGTACTAACGTGTCTAAATCTTTGGATTATTCTGGGTTCTCTCCTTCATACCTTCTGATACTTCCTAAATTATTTTTTGGTTATCTACTTTCCGTGGTCTTTCCATTTCTTAAGATGAAATCCCGTTGGATTTCTTATGGTCTGTCTATATCTATGCTGGTAGGCACTGCTTTATATCTCGTCAGTTCTTTTCTTTATGATTCGATGGATTTCAAGATCCTTGTTTTAGTACTCTATGTCATAATAGAGTCTATTGCTCATGTAGGGTAGGTATGGGATAGGCTCTGTCAGGACATTTTCCTTAACTTGGCATTACGGGGTGAGAATCTAGGTAGGTCAGGGTCTTATTTATTGGATTCCTAGACTAGGGTAACCAATCATTGTTTCTGTCGTCCTCCATCTTATTTGCCTACGGCCCTAAGTTTGAGAAATCTAAAATCTTTTCATCCTTATGGCATCTCACATCTATGAGAAGCCTTCACGAATAATCTTGATTCCTTGCTTCTTCTGCCTTATAACTGTTCTTGGTTATTCAGGGAACTTGCTATCTATATGAAGTGCTCGAGAATTATTGGATCAGCTGGGAAAAGTTTTCTGAGGAGGAAAGGAATCTCGCTTGAGGAAAAGAAACTTTGCTTAGATTTACTCGACATTTCCTCCTATTTAGGCAAGCTTGCTATACTCCTCTTTACTACAAGTCTCGGTATTATCTTTTATTATCTAACTCTGGGTCTCTGATTCTTACTACTATAGGTTTTGGCATTTTCTTATTTGTCTGTTTCCGTACCTCCATCTCTATTTACTTCTGATTGCTTAGATATCTACATTCTATCTTTTTACTTCTCTTTCTAACTTTTTCTTTTTCTTTCTATTTTTCCTTGGTGGTTACTCATGGGACCTTTCTATCTCTTTCTGTCTCTTTATTTTTTCTTGTCTCTGGCTGCCTAAACATCTATACATTCCTTTTTTTCTTTCTCATAGCTTCCCTATCCCAAATCCTTGGGTAACTTTTCTTAATTCATTTCTGTTTAATTTCATAACTCGCTCTGAACTTCAGATAATAGGCCAGGATAACTACATGAGAGTTCTTAACTTGGATCTAGAGTGTCGTTGTTCTCGTAGAGAATACTATTCAATTAGTCTGGGAAGGCTTACTAACCTGTTTATAGAACTTTGAGGACGTACTCGAGGATCAGATACTGGAGAGGTAGTGCCTTGTATACGAGCATCCCGGACATACTACGTATAAAAAACACCAACACTCTGCCCACTACAGTCACTAACTCCCTAGACTATGCTCTGATACCATCTTTGTTACATCCCCAATTCGAGAGATGTTACCGGCAGGGAATAGATTGTACTAACCTCATAAGCCTCTGACTCTGATAACTATTATTCATTTACTAATACTTTTTTCTTTAATTAAATATATATATATCGTATATATGGGATCGTGGCCCAACCTTACAACATAACATACAAACTTAACTCCAATATCTTTATACATAAAGACACATGTTTTTACAATGACTACACATAACTCAAATACTAGTACAGGACTTTTACTTGACTCTGACTGACTCCAATTGGATTTTTACTATTTGACTTAGACTGGTGGGCTCCGAACCCTAGTGACTGCATCAGTATCCGTCCTCCCGATCTCATCCCCTCTGAAAACCTGCAAGAACAGAAAACTGGAAGTGGGGAGGTTAGATCGATGTACGATCTAAGTGAGTGGATGAAAAACTGATATAAAAGCTTTTTGGTTCTAAAACCAAAGTTCCAGAAAATATTTTTATATGTAAACTCTTTTCTGAAAACTTATCTGAAATCTCTTTTATGTTCAAGACTTAGTCTTTCGTAAGGTGACTATCTTATGAAATAAATGGCTTCTTTCGTGGCACTTCCCGATGACATCTTAGTTGATCTATTGTAGCCGTTTGGCTTTCTTCTAGGGGGCTGATCTCTAGAAAAGTCCCCTTTGCTCTTGAATAGTTTTCTTTTGTTATAATACTTACTGTATCCAAAAAAAAAAACTTGACGTATGAGGGCGTTACATATCGTCGTCCCCCCATACGCCTATCTAGAGCCAGGAATGCAAAATCGTAACTTTAGGGCGTTACGTATCGCCGTCCCCCAAAGCACGCCACTCATGTCCCTGAAACTGGTGGTCTTAGGGTGTTACGTATCGTCGTCCCCTAAGCCACTGAACTAGGATCCGGGGGAGTTATGTATCGCTGTCCCCCCAGTCCTCTACATGTACACATTTTCACTGTCCATCAATTACAGGCTATCTCAAGTTACATACTGGGGTGGGTTTTTCCCCAATGCCCTGAAAGACTATAAAATCATGCTTGAAAAACATTTCTGTCTAAACATAACTTAAAACATAAATCTTAATGAAATAACTGTGATAAAGGTAATCAAACGCCCTAGAGCGTAAAAATATGTATGTTTGCAAAATAACACAATAAAAATTTATTAAAAAGAGTAGTGTCCACTCACTGTTTCGGAGTTGCGATAGACTATCTTCACTTCGATGGTGAAACTTGTATTTCCTGCGATGATCTATCATTGAAAGTTTCGGTTAGAAATGGACTAGGAATATATAGATCGGAATCAGTGTTAAGTTGCCTATTCAAATAAAGAATACCATTCTAAGGTATATCGTACACATGACATGATGTAATATATATCTATGAGTTAATACGAGATTCTTATGGTAGCCTCTAACATGATCGGGTAACTCTGGGATGGCTCAAAACTGATTTGGGCCTTTTGTTGGCCGCGCGTTGCGACGCATGATAGTGCGCGTCGCGACCCGAACTGTCCAATAAAAAGCCCAAATTTTTGTCAGGCGTGTTACGATGCACTAATCCTTCGCGTCGCGACGCGACCCACACCAGAGGCGTTCCCGGGTAATTTTTCCCAGATAGCATTGCGATGCGGGCCCTTCTGCATCGCGATGCAAGGTAAAATTCTGGGCTTAAAAACATTCCTTCATTCTTAATTTGTTCGCTTCTTTCCCCTATACAATCCACACAAGGTTATAGCCTCAAAAACCATTCAAAACACCCCCAATCACCCAAAATATAATCAATTATCATTCTCAATGCTAGTTCATATCTATTCTTAATCTTATTTTCCAACTTAACAAATTGAGGGATTTTCTACAATCACCATCTTTTAGCACAACCATTATTCATTCATCATCACTTTCAATTCAATCAATTACCTTATAATCATCAAAGCTCAAAAACTTAAAGGATAACAATTTGGGTCAAGTTAGTCTTACCTCTTTTTTGCTTGATCTTGTTCATCCTCCAAGTCTTCCATGCTCAACTTGCCTCATCATTCTTCTTTTCCTTCCTCTTTTTTCTTATTCTTCTTCCTTTCTTCTTCCCCTTCTTTCTCTCTTTCTTCTTTCCTTTCTTCTTTCCTTCTGCTACGTTTCTTCTTTCATTTTTGCTTCAAATTATGATTTTATGAATAATGTCTCCTTTATATTCTAGGGCTTTTTAGATATTTGGATAATTTGAGAAAAGTGTGGAAGTGAGTGGAAAGTTTGGGAATCTTCCAATTGGACCTGAAATCACTATTCATCCGAATTTAGACTTACGTTTTGTACCTATTTCTGGTCCTAATTTGGAAAAAATTTCAATGTGAAAGTTGTAGATCGCGTTCTTAGCTTTCCGACGATATAAGATTCATAAAAATTAGAGTTCATATGAGAAAGTTACTGCCTAAATACTATGGGCTATTCGTAGTGGAACATCTTAAATCCCTCATCGAAGTTTCGAAGAATTTACTATTCATCCATAAAGTCATTATGTGAATGTATATATGCTCGGACATAAATTATATTACATAACACTCATCTCACGGTGACAAGAAACCCACTTGGATTCGAAATCCAAGCAAACCCCAAGCAACGGACAGAACCCCAAGAACCGCGAATATGATTTTGTAGAAACAAAACCCTTCCAAGGCCACAAAGAAGACCCACAAAGAAATTGCCCTTGAGAACCTTTAAGATGAATCCTTGTAGTGTTTTGCTAGCAATGGAGACGCCACTAAGTTTGCCAAAACTTAGATAAGTCGATTCAAACTTGAAAAGGGGAATCCCTCCCTTACAAGAATTCGGCCATAGCCAAAGCTTTAAGCGTTTGAGTTTTATAAATTTCGTTGATTGTCCCCAAAATGAAAAAGAAAGAAAGCTTAAATAGTGATACAAAAGAAACCCTAAAGGCATAAAGACAACAATGCCCCTAAATACGAAATTACAAAAATACCAAGTTTTTAAGTCTTCAAATTCCTAGGAAGCTTTATTCTAAACTGATTTGGGCCAAGTGAAATGGCTTTGGGCCCTTTCCATCGAAGCCCACATGCGTCTCTATTTGTTTGTTGCAGTCAGCCATAAAACTCTGAACTAATCCCGCCATTGCTTCTCTGAGTCTTTTGGTCCTCTGCCTCATAATTGGCCCTTCTGGTACTTGTAATGGGTCTTTTGTTTTGTTGTCGGCTTGGATCATATCATCCCCTCCCTCTTGAAAAGGATTCGACCTCGAATCTGAACCTGCATCAAAAGGGGTTAAGTCAGAAACATTAAATGTAGCAGACACATTATACTTACCTTGTAAATCCAGCTTGTATGCATTGTCATTAATCCGTTCCAAGACTTGAAATGGACCATCCCCTCTCGGTTGTAGCTTAGATTTACGTTGTTCAGGAAATCTCTCCTTGCGCATGTGTACCCAAACCCAATCTCCAGGCTGAAATACCACACGCTTTCTTCCCTTATTAGCATGAGAAGCATATTGCTCATTCTTCCGTTGTATTTGCTCTCTTGCTTTCTCATGTATATGCTTCACCAAATCGGCTTTCCTTTTTCCATCTAGCCCCGCATGCTCATCAACAGGCATATGTAACAAATCTAATGGAGTTAGTGGCTGAAAACCATAAACAATTTCAAATGGTGAGTAAGATGTAGAAGAATGAATACTACGATTATATGAAAATTCAACAAAAGGCAAACAATCCTCCCAGGTTTTTAAGTTCTTATTGATAATAGTACGCAATAACTGAGTCAAAGTCCTATTAACAACCTCGGTCTGGCCATCAGTTTGGGGTGGCAATTAGTAGAATACAAAAGTTTAGTTCCCAACTTACCCCATAAAACTTTCCAACAGTGACTAAGGAATTTGACATCACGATCTGAAACTATACTCCGTGGAATCCCATGGAGTCGTACTACTTCTCTAAAGAACAAGTCAGCAATGTTAGTGGCATCATCAGTTTTATGACATGCTATTAAGTGTGCCATCTTACTGAACCTATCAACCACTACAAAGATGGAATCTCTACCCTTCTTAGTCCTAGGTAAACCCAAGATGAAGTCCATTGATACATCTACCCATGGCTCACTAGGTATAGGCAATGGTGTATACAACCCATGAGGCATAACCTTAGATTTAGCCTGTTTACAAGTTAAGCATTTATCACATAAATGCTCAATATCTCTCCGCATTTTAGGCCAATAAAAATGTTCAGTCAATACCCCTAAGGTTTTGGCAATGCCAAAGTGCCCCATTAAACCTCCCCCATGTGCTTCCCTCACTAACAACTCACGCATACTACAAACGGGAATGCATAATCTATTCTCCCTAAACAGAAACCCATCATGTTGGTAGAATTTACTAAAAGCAGACTTTTCACATGCAGCATAGATGGTACTAAAGTCAATATCACTAGGATAAAGTTCTTTAAGAAATTCAAACCCAAGCATGCTTGCACTCAATGAAGTAAGTAAAGTATACCTTCGCGAAAGTGCATCAGCGACAATGTTTTCCTTACCTTGTTTGTAGCGGATTACATATGGAAATGTCTCAACAAACTCTAACCATTTTGCGTGTCGTTTGTTCAGTTTACCTTGGCCCTTCAGATGCTTCAATGATTCATGATCTGTATGGATCACAAACTCTCGAGGCCACAAATAATGCTGCCAAGTCTCAAGGGCTCGCACTAGTGCATACAACTCATTGTCATATGTTGGGTACCTCAAAACTGCTCCATTCAACTTCTCACTAAAGTAAGCTATTGGTCGCTTTTCTTGCATAAGAACCGCTCCAATGCCTATCCCGGATGCGTCACACTTAATCTCAAATGTCTTCTCAAAGTTGGGTAGTGCTAAAATTGGTGCACTGCACAACTTCATTTTTAGATCCTGGAATGCACGCTCCTGCTCTTCACCCCATTTGAAGCCATCAGTCTTCTTCACTACTTCAGTCAATGGTGCTGCAATACTACTGAAGTCTTTAACAAATCTACGGTAGAAGCTTGCTAATCCATGGAAGCTTCTGACTTCTGTCACTGTTGTTGGTGTTGGCCACTCCTGAATTGCCTTCACCTTTTCTAAATCAGCCTCGATGCCATCTGCACTCACAACAAATCCAAGGAAACACAATTCTATCCATACAAAAAGTGCACTTATCAAAGTTAGCATACAATTTTTCTTGCCTTAACACATCAAGAACATGCTTCAAATGCATAACATGCTCATCTACTGTTTTACTGTAAACTAAGATGTCATCAAAATAAACCACAACAAACTTACCTAAAAATGCACGCATAACATGATTCATCAATCTCATAAATGTGCTAGGTGCGTTTGAAAGACCAAATGGCATAACTAACCATTCATACAAGCCATACTTAGTCTTAATGCAGTTTTCCACTCATCTCCCTCTCTCATGCGAATTTGATGGTATCCACTCTTTAAATCAATCTTACTAAAAATTTTGGAACCATGCAATTCGTCCAACATGTCATCTAGTCTAGGAATGGGGTGACGATACTTTACCGTAATATTGTTGATAGCTCGGCAGTCAACGTACATACGCCACGTCCCATCTTTCTTAGGAACTAGAAGCACTGGTACTGCACAAGGACTCATGCATTCCCTTACATACCCCTTGTCCATCAACTCCTGTACTTGCCTTTGTAGCTCCTTTGTCTCCTCGGGATTGCTCCTATAAGCCGATCTGTTAGGAATGACTGCTCCAGGTATGAAGTCTATCTGGTGTTCAATACCTCTAATGGGTGGAAGCCCACTAGGTATGTCCTCTGTCAGTACGTCACTGTAATCCTACACAAGAGATGAAATAGACACAGGAAGCAAAGGGTCAGAGTTAGTAAAATAAATATGAGGCTCCTTATAGACTAACAATAGCATGAGCTTGCTAGCCTTGAACGCTTTCCTCGCTTCACCCTCACCCATGTAGAAACTCTTTTTAACTCTCCTTTTGTTTCCCCCTCACGTTCACTCACACTCCCCTTGGGAACTCCCACGGCCTTGGCCTTATTTTTCTCACCAGATACACCACTCTCACTAGTCTCACCCAAGGTGGTGTTTCCCTTCGCTCTCTCTTTGTCACGCTCAAGTTGCAACTTAACCTGATCTTCATGGAATTGTGCAGGTGTAAGTGGGTATAATGTAATGGGTTTTCCCTTATGCTGGAAAGAGTACTTGTTCTTGAACCCATCATGAATAACCTTCTTATCAAACTGTCACGGCCTGCCCAAAAGAATATGTCATGCATGCATCGGTATCACATCACATAGGACATCATCTGTGTATGGCCCAATGGTAAAGCTCAACAATCGCTCAATCAAAGTTGTGCTTGCAACATTAGTACAACTGCCCCCATCTATGATCATACTACATCCCTTGCCATTCACACGGCACCTAGTATGGAATATGTTCTCCCTCAGCTGCACACTCTCATCCTCTACAACATGTGCACTCAAAGCACGCTTGACAACTAAGGATAAGTTATTCAGCGGGTATGCAGCTCCCTCATGGTCACTAGCATCCTCCAACTCTGGCATCTCCTCCTCGACCTCACTATCGGTAGAGTACACCTCTGACCTCTCCACTCTTTTTATCAATGACTAAGGTACGCCTATTGGGACATTGTGAAGCATAGTGTCCCATGCCCAAACACTTGAAACACTTGACATCCTTAGTTCTAGCAGCTGCACCCTCAGGTTTTGGTCTAGTTTTGCTCGGTTCTGCAGCCTCTTTACCCTTGGCACTAGGGTCGGCCCTAGGCTTATTAAAACCTCCACTGAACTCGCCTCTAGGCTTGTCAAAGCCTCCATCTCGCTTCTCATTTGGAACCCATTTTCCCTTCCATGCAGAAGTAGCCTGAGTACCAAATCTGGATGTTGACCTTTTCTTGAGTTGCCTTTCTACCTTGATAGCCATGTGAAGCATATCCTCCAAATCAACATAGTGATGCAACTCCACCATGTTTGCAATCTCTCTATTCAAGCCCCCTAGAAATCGTGCCATAGTAGCTTCTGCATCCTCAACTACATTTGCCCTGATCATGGCAACTTCCATCTCTGTGTAATAGTCATCAACACTTTTGGTCCCCTGATACAGATGTTGTAGTTTATGATACAATTCCCTATAGTAATGGCTGGGTATAAATATTTTTCTCATAAGACCTTTAAGTTCTGCCCATGTCTGAACCAGCCTCTCATAATTTCTCCTCCGAGTAGTGACAAGCTGATCCCACCAAATCATAGCATAATCAGTAAACTCAATCGCTGCCAGATTGATCTTCTTCTCGTCTGAGTAGTGATGACAGTTGAAAATCAATTCTATTTTCCTTTCCCATTCTAAATAAGCTTCAGGGTCATTCTTGGCATGAAATGTTGGTATCTTGATCTTGATGCTACCTAGATCACCATCAACATCTCCTCGTCTACCATATCCCCTCCTATCATAATCCCATCTTCTGGCATCAAATGCACATCTATCATCAAATCGCCTATCCCTCCTATCATTCCTCCTATCAAACCTCATATTAGGCCTCTTATCATGCCCAGGCTGAAATCTCTCCTCCACATCATCAAGACCATCAGAATCATCAAACTCATTTTCATCTTCCTCTTCATCTGGTGGTACATATTGTGGTGGTACAAGTCGAGGTGGTACATTATGAGGTGGTGGTACATTCTGAGGTGGTGGTATATGCTGGGGTGGTGGTGCTCTGGGACCGCTACCAGTTTGAATACTCTCTACACTCTTGGTCAATCTCTCCAAAGCAGTATTCATGTTCTCCATCATATCTGTAAATTTCCTATCCAAAGCCTCAAGCTTTTCATCAGTGGTTAGACCTGCCATCTCAACACTAAACAAACAGATTAGAAATAACAAGAAAGTAAAGCAAATATGTAAATCCTCACAATCTCACGTGTTTACACTCAAATGATATCACTCCACTCGTGTTTGCACTCTATTGGCTTTTACCCGATACTGTGCTCACAATCACTGCCTTTTACCACTCTTGAGTTTGTCCTCAATTCAAATATGAATCACACTCAATCCAAGAATACAAACCAAATGTAGTCCTCAAGCCAGCATGAAACACAAAGGTCTAATAATATATATGGGACAGGTGGAAACAAAATGCGAACAGGAATAGCAACGACGAAGACACAATCAATAATACTTAAAACTAGAGTATTTGGAATAAAGAAGTGAACAATTAGCACAATGGAAAAAAATAAGCATGCAAATTCACGGTCGTATGCAATTTCGGGAGAAAATTTGGCACCGCTATAGAAATTTTGATGGGATACCCTCCACGGGCACCTAAATGATAATATGGAACAAACTAAATTCAACCAAAAAATTTCACTTTTTTTTTTTTTTTTTGCTCAAGTGATCACTATCACTCAAGTCCCTTTTTTTTTTTATAACGTCAGATGCTAATACTTTGGTTCTAATTTCAGAGGCTGATTTAGGTTCTGATTTCAGAGGCTAATTTTCAGGGTCTGATTTCAGAGGCTACTGGTCAGTGTCTGATTTCAGAGGTTAATTTTCAGGGTCTGATTTCAGAGGCTACTGGTCAGGGTCTGATTTCAGAGGTTACTATTCAGTGTCTGACTTCAGAGGCTCCTGGTCAGGGTCTGATTTCAGAGGTTACTTTTCAGGGTCTGATTTCAGAGTCTGATTTTCAGAGGCTAATCTTCAGGGTCTGGTTTCAGAGACTAAGTTTCAGGGTCTGATTTCAGAGTCAGATTTCAAAGGCTAAGTTTTTAGAGTCTGATTTCAGAGTCTGATTTCAGGGTCTGAATTCAAAGTCAGATTTCAAATTTCACTAGGGTTTTAGAAACAAATCACACAGCCGCCAAAGAACATGCTTATTTCTTCAACATATGCTAAAGAACAGAAAGTATATGACGAACTGATATGAAGAACAGAACAAAAAACCCAGAACTGGAAAATGATAAAAGATGAACTGATATGCAAAACACAACAAAATCAGATCCATAAATAAACAAAATGAAAACAGAAACAAGATCCAACAAGAACTTAAATGAAAATAACAAGAACGAAAATAAAAACAGAATCAAACTAAAGAAAAGATAGGAAAAATCAGACCTTGGAACCCTGAGCTCTAGATACCAAATGACAAGAAACCCACTTGGATTCGAAATCCAAGCAAACCCCAAGCAACAGACAGAACCCCAAGAATCGCGAATATGATTTTGTAGAAACAAAACCCTTCCAAGGCCACAAAGAAGACCCATAAAGAACTTGCCCTTGAGAACCTTTAAGATGAATCCTTGTAGTGTTTTGCTAGAAATGGAGACGCCACTAAGTTTGCCAAAACTTAGATAAGTCGATTCAAACTTGAAAAGGGGAATCCCTTCCTTACAAGAATTCGGCCATAGCCAAAGCTTTAAGCTTTTGAGTTTTATAAATTTCGTTGATTGTCCCCAAAATGAAAAATAAAGAAAGCTTAAATAGTGATACAAAAGAAACCTTAAAGGCATAAAGACAACAATGCCCCTAAATACGAAATTACAAAAATACCAAGTTTTTAAGTCTTCAAATTCCTAGGAAGCTTTATTCTAAACTGATTTGGGCCAAGTAAAATGGCTTTGGGCCCTTTCCATCGAAGCCCACATGGGTCTCTATTTGTTTGTTGCAGTCGGCCATAAAACTCTGAACTAATCCCGCCATTGCTTCTCTGAGTCTTTTGGTCCTCTGCCTCGTAATTGGCCCTTCTGGTACTTGTAATGGGTCTTTTGCTTTGTTGTCGGCCTAGATCATGTCACACGGTGTTATAGTACTACAATCAAAGAGTCAATAGTAGTAGGGACCTCTGGTCATTACAACAAGCGACATGCAAAGTGGTTAGAGTTTATGGAGACATTTCCATATTTAATCAACTGCAAGTAAGGTAAGAAAAATATTGTCACCGATGCACTATCGTAAAAGTATACTTTACTTACTTCAATGAATGCAAAGATGTTGGGATTTGAATTGATTAAGGATCTCTATGCATGAGATTCTGACTTTGATGAGATTTATGTTGTATATACAAAGTCTTCATTTGGTCCATTTTACTTACATGATGGATTCTTATTTAGGATGAATAGGTTGTGTATTCCCGCTTGTAGTATGCGTGAATTGCTTGTGAAAGAAGCGCATTGGGTGGTTTGATGGGCCACTTTGGTATTAGTAAGACATTAGTTATTTTACATTAGCACTTTTATTGGCCTAGAATGAAACGTGATGTTGAGCATATTTGTGATAAATGTAAAATATATAAACAAGCTAAATCTAAATTGATGCCCCATGGGTTGTATATTCCTTTGCTTGTACCTAGTCAACCTTGGGTTGATATATCTATGGATTTTGTATTAGGTTTGCCTAGGACAAAGAGGGGTAGGTATTCTATATTTGTTGTGGTTGATAGGGTTGTCAAGATGGCGCATTTCATGGCATGTCATAAAACTGATGATGACACAAACACATCTGATTTGTTTTTCAGAGACACAGTGCGACTCCATGTATACCTATGAGTATATATCAGATAGAGATGTGAAGTTCCGTAGCCATTTTTGGAAAGTATTGTGGCCTAAATTGGGCACTCAGTTGTTATATTCTACCACTTGTCACCCACAAACAGACCGACAAATAGAAATAGTTAATAGAACTTTTTCCCAAATGTTGCGCACTGTAGTTGGTAAAAATCTGAAATCTTGGGAAGAATGTTTATCATTTATAGAATTTGCATATAATCGGTGCATTCATTCTACTACTTCTTATTCACCATTTGAGATTGTATATGATTTTAATCCTCTGACTCCTTTGGATTTATTGTCTTTACTGTTGGGATATATGCCCTAGAGCTTCATATATTATAAATGGAATTGATTATTGTAATAATAATAAATGCATTATTCATTTATCAAAATTGTTTGATTTAAATCGCATATTTTCCAATTATCTTGTTTACCTTTATTACTCTTGTACTTTCAGATTAAGAGGATTTAAGTTTGAAGTTAGTAATCAAAATAGTCCATAGAGAGCAAACAAAAAGGGTACTTTGTTTGTGGTTTATCTATAGCTGCGGTCTATTTTATACTTGTATGACGACCTTGATCCGGGATCATTCATGTAGTGACATGGGAATGGAGGCACCTTGTATGATAAGACCATATAGGACTAGACTCAGATAAATATGAATTTCTTTTAATATCCGTTAACTGAAGAAATTCATTTTATCTAATTGATGGTCATAGATGGATTCGATCTTAATCTTGAGTGTACTACGAACTCCTGCATGACAGGCTATGTCCTTTGATTTACTAAGGTGAGGTTGGTGTTACATTCTCAACCAATAACTAAGTATTTTAGGGATATGGTTTGGTGTGTAGCTGGGCACGTTTTACATAGATAAGGAATTCACTCCTTCTTACGAGAAGCAGAAGAATATCTCTTTTAAGAGTTTTTTTTGGATAAAGTAAATATTATAACCAAAAGAAAACTATACAAAGAGCAAAGGGGCATACCCCAGGCAACTAGAGAGGACAAGCCCTCCTAGAAGAAAAACCGAAAGGCAACAAGCAAAAGATCAAAGGGGCATGCCCCAGGCACTAGAGAGGACAGGCCCTCCAAGAAGAAAGCCAACCGGCTACAAAAGATCAACAAAATATGTCATCGGGCAGGTGCCACGAAAGGTGAAGCCATTTATTGTCATAAGATGGATTCACCTTACGTAAAAAGCTAACACGATTCCGAACATCAAAAACAATATCATAAAGAAGAGCAGAAACAGGCCGAAGAGGCATATCATGAGTGCGAGCATTCCTCTCCCTCCAAATATGGTAGACTGACGCTGCAAAAGACAGATGAACCAGAAGATGACATAAAGAGGCACCAGAGAAATGACATAACCACTCAACAGTCTGACACCAATCTCGGTGACTCCAATCTAACCCACACATGGCTAGCACAGACGACCAGACCCTCGAAGAAAAGAGGCACTGGAAGAAAAGATGATCAATATCCTCACTCGAACAACCACAAAGAATACACCGCGAGCAAGCGGAGATGCCAAATCTCATCAGACTGTCCTGAGTACAAAGGCCTCCCTGAATAGTCATCCAAAGAAGAAAGGAATGGCGGGGAATAGCTTTCCGGAACCAAACAACTCGAGACCAAGGCATCTCGGGTCTCCTTGACCTCATAGCATTCCAGGCACTATCCACAGAAAATCTCCCATTTCTATCGTCCTCCCAAACCAGCACATCCTCCCTCAAACTAGAAGGAGACGGTAGATGAGACTGAGCCAAATCTACAAGAGCAGCAGATCTAGAAGGGGGCCAATGCCAAGAAGAATCCGAGATAATGGAAGCAACTGAGGCCATTCTATCCAAGCCAGAATCATAAATCGCTCTCTCGCCCAACGTGTCCACAATCGGGCCTAGAGGATGCCAATAATCAAACCACAATAAAGTCTTCTCACCATTCCCAATCCTCACTCTCATCCGCCGACGGGACCAAGAACGAAGCTCCAAAATCTTACGCCAACTCCAAGAGCAGTCAGAAGGACAAGGGATCTCCCAAAAGCTTCTCCCCCTCAACAAATAAGAGTAAACCCAAATTGACCAAGAGGAAACCTGGCCAGAACAGAGAAACCAGATATGCTTGACAATAGACGCTCTATTCCAAGAATCCAGACTCTTAATACCCAGCCCCCCTCCTTTAGAGGTAAACAAATTTTGCTCCAAGCTACCCTTGCCCCAGAAGAGGTAAGCGCACTACCCATCCAAAGGAAAGAACGCAGGATCGTCTCCACCAACCTAACCACAGACTTAGGAAGAATAAATAAAGAAGACCAATAAACTTGAATGGAGAACAAAACAGACTTAATAAGCTGAAGCCGACCTGCGTAAGAGAGAAACTTACAACTCCAACTTTTAGCACGCATAACAATACGATCCACAAGAGAAGCACAGTCAGAGGCCCTAAGTTTAGTAGAGATCAAAGGGACACCCAAATACCGCACAGGAAGAATCCCTACCTGGAACCCTAACACATCACGCAGCTGGCCTTGCAGGGTAGAAGAGATACCAGAGGAGAAGAAATGACTTTTAGCTGGATTCGGGATTAAACCTGATAAACCACTGAACTGCCCAAGACAATCTTTGATCAAGGAAACAGAGGATGCATCTGCTTTACAAAAAATCATAAGGTCATCCGCAAAGCATAGATGAGTAAGACGGTCCTTAGAACACCGCCAGTGGAACTGGAAACCCGGATTAGTAGCCATATTACGAAGAAGA
This sequence comes from Zanthoxylum bungeanum, assembly GCA_019454045.1. Classification (NCBI taxonomy): domain Eukaryota; kingdom Viridiplantae; phylum Streptophyta; class Magnoliopsida; order Sapindales; family Rutaceae; genus Zanthoxylum; species Zanthoxylum bungeanum. Next base: position 109,872 of record SKCR01010129.1, read on the forward strand.
CCTGACAAAACTTCCATAGCCAAAACAAATAGATAAGGAGACATAGGATCACCTTGTCGCAACCCACGACCCCCAGAGAAGAAACCATGCAGCTCTCCATTAATAGAAACAGAGAATCTAGTAGTAGTCATACACTCCTGAATCCAAACCACCATCCTCTCTGGAATACCAACAGTCCGCAGAACCTCAACCAAAAAATCCCAACGAACAGTGTCATAAGCTTTCATCAAGTCAATCTTAAGAGCACATCTCGGGGAACTGCCATTCCGGTGATAATTCCGAACCAATTCCTGACACAAAAGAATATTGTCGTTGATACGCCTTCCAGCGACAAAAGCAGATTGATTATGACTGATCACTGATGGGAGGATAACCTTGATTCTATTCGCAATAAGCTTAGCAATGCACTTGTAAATAGTATTACAACAAGAAATAGGCCTATAATCCTTAACCTGGGAAGGATTAGGAATCTTAGGAATCAGAGCAATGGATGTAGCATTAACCTGCCTCAAAAGACGCCCAGAAGAAAAGAATGAGTGAATAGCACATAGGACATCATTCCCCACAATATTCCAACACTTCTTAAAGAAACCCGAATTAAACCCATCTGGACCTGGAGCTTTATTGTCCTTCAACCCGAACAGGATAGCCTTAATCTCCTCATCCGAAACCTCCCGAGAAAGAGCCACACTTTGCTCAGCAGTCACGTGTCTAGTAATAGCAGATTGAAGGGCCACCCTATCAAAATCCTGCTGACCATGCTGAGGACCTAAAATGGTCTCAAAAAAAGAAACAATCTCATCTCTAACCAAAACATCTTCCTCCACATGGGTCCCATCCTCCTTAGTAATAGAAGTAATCTTACTACGACCGTGAAAATTCTTCATAGCGGTAAAAAAGAATTTAGAATTCTGATCCCCAAGGTTAAGCCACTGAACACGAGATTTCTGTCTATTGAAGCCTTCTTCAGCCCGACTCAAAACACCATAACTTAACGAAAGACGAGCTTCTTCAGCTAGCAGAGCAGGGTCACTAGGGTAGTCCTGTAAAGCACACTGCACTCTGTCCAGCTCCTTCCTAATCTCCAAAACTCGACACGAAATCTTAGAGAAATGCTCAACATTAAATTTCTTCAATGCCAACTTAACATTCTTCAGCTTACAACATAAACGGAACATCGGAGTACCATGAACATCAATATCCCAAGCCTTAGCCACAACAGAGAGAAAATCAGGATGATCCACCCAAAACTGAAAGAACTTAAAGGGGATTTTCCTCTTAGGGAGCTCTGCAAGCTTAACAACCATATGAGAGTGATCAGAAATTCGGGGAGGAAGAAAGCGGGCAGAAGAACCCGGGAAAAGACACTCCCAAGAAGAATTAACAAGAACACGGTCCAACTTGCGCCAAATAGGGGACTGAATCTGCTTATTAAACCAAGTAAACTTACAACCAGAGAACTGAAGATCATCCAAACCAGCCTGACCCAAACAGCAACCCAAATCATCTTTCCAAGATGGCCAAGCGACAGATCCACCACAATGCTCAATCGGAGAACGGATGGCATTGAAGTCACCCAAAACAAGCCACGGGGAATCATCATAAATACTACCACTAGTAATCAGGTCAGCCCAAAGTTCCCGCCGCTTCTCGTAGTCACACTCACCATAAACCACTGAAACTACACAATTCCACATCCCAGAAATAGGAGTCACACGACAATGGATAACTTGAGCTGAGGACTGAATAATGCTAACAACAACGTCACTGGGGTTCCAACAAACCCAGATACGACCGAACGGGCAAATATCAGAGTGGCAAAAAAACTTCCATGAATGATTTATCACACGAGAGACATTCATAAAATTAACCTCCTTAACCTTGGTTTCAACTAAACCACACAACGAGAGCTTCTCATCACAAAGAAACCTCCTAACTTCAGCATGTTTTAATGGGTCATTGAGACCCCTAATATTCCAACAACCAAAAATCATTAAAACAGATGAAAAAAAGCCAAACCCACGAATCAACGTCGACGACCCCCCTAGGGGACTTCCACTTCTGACTCCTTTTACCACCAGAACTCTTTTTAGATTTGTTACCATAAGCCAATTTCTTAAAGTCCAGGGAATCAACAGCCTTAATAGCCAAACTGTTAACCATATGAGTGGGCGAATCATAAGCTACAGAAGGCGAGCACTCATTTAACTCAGAAGTAGGGTGATCCTCAACAAGATGTGAAGAATCAAGGGAACACTCACCTTTCAAATTACCATCTGTCTCCATAGAAACTGTCTCAGAAGAAACCACAAGCCAAGAAGGAGTAAACAGAGTCGAGTCCAACACATTAGAAGAACACTCTCCCAAAACAAGAGTTCTATCAGCATTCTGAGGCAAAACACCACTCGAACTAACAGGAGGGATCAAAGAAGTACCCTTACCTTTCTTGTTTTTAGTGACCGGGATCCAGGCCCCCTCCTGATCCTTAATAGAAACAATCATAGCATCCTTATCCGTAGACGGAATAGATGGCTTGGGAATAACGGGCTGAGCAAATTTTTTAATCTCCTTGCTAGGTGCCTTTTTAGGGCAAGAGTTCACCGAGTGGCCAAAAACTTCACAAGTAGAACATTTTACAGGAACCCATTCAAACTCAACCCTAATAGGAACCCTAGTGCCATTAGGGTATTGGAAAACAATCTCCTCGACAAGGGGGTTCCGGGCATCAATCTCAACAAAAACACGAGCGAAATTGAGTCGTTTCCTGGATAGGGTAATATGGTCAGCATTGAGAGGTCTCCCAACTGCACTGGCCACACAACTAATCCCTTTCGCCGTCCATAAAGGAAAAGGTAGGTCAAAAAGTCTGATCCAGACCGGAACCTTGAAGAGGTCCTCCTTAGTCAAAGATAAATTTGGATGCCAAAGTTTTAGAACCAACGGTCTATTAGCCATATGCCAAGGGGCTCCATCCAACACCACATTAGCCTCTTGAAGGCTATTGAATCTAAACAAAAAGAAACCATTATCGGATGTAAGAACTTCTAGCAAACCCATCCTTCCCCATAACTTGTGTGTAATAGAATTGACAGTTTGAAAGGGTAGTCGTTTTCCCACAAAGTAACCTACTAAAGTATTCCGCCAGTACACACTTCCTTCTTCAATAACTTCTGCAGGTGGGCACACGACAATCTTACCATCAATAATATTAGGTTTGACATAATGTAAAGCAGTGGAAGAAAAAGTCGAATCGAGATGGTCAATTCCTATAGAACCATTCAATGCAGAGGCATAACTCTTAGGACCACCAGAATAACCCCCACCTACTACTACAGGAGCCGCAGGCACAACATCCTGACACACACCCAAGGCATCACCAGTCACTCTTCTACCGGTCAATTGGGCAGGATTCTGCCCCACAGCACCATCATTCACAATAACAGAATCCATCAAGGCACTACAAGCAGAACCAATCAGACTCGCTTCACCTAACCTGCCAGACTCACCAATCTTCAATCCATTCTTCACATCCACTGCACCAGAGTCCAAACTGCCCGCAGACCCCCCTACAACACCAAATCCAGACTCACAGACAACACTATCAGACCTAGGGATTACGCCAAATCCAGAAACATATAAATTCAGGCCACCAGCAGCTCCTCCAACAACGCCAAGAACAGAACCAGATCCAACAGTACCCTCATCAACCTCAAGGCCAGAACCACTAACTGACATAGGTTGAATGCCAATACCAGTCTGACTACTACCCAAACAACCAGCAAGACCACTTGCACCTACTAGACTCGGCTCACAAACAGCGACACATTCAACCCCAGGACCCGAAACCAAACTCTCCTCAATCAAGCAAGTCACATCACCTTCGACCACACAGCCCAATGAAGTACCCATAGCGCCTATTCCAGAGCTATCATCATCACTGACGGCCGCAGGGGAAACACCAAATTCATGCTGACGAGAAAGCCCTAACAGCCTTACGGCCAACTCCAGGGAGGCGCGGCCCCACAAAAGGAACACCAGACGGAGGCATGGGAAAAGACTAAAGGGTAGGGGAAAGAGCAACAAGACGGAAAAGGAGAATCAAAATCGATCTGAGAGTAGATCTGAGAAGAAAGGAGAAAGAAGGGCTAGGCGAGAAGAACATCAGGCGAAGCAAAAGGAAAGATACGAGGGGGGGGGGGGGGTAGACGGAAAAGGAGAACCAAAATCGATCTGAGAGTATATCTGAGAAGAAGGGAGTACGAAGGGCTAAGGCGAGAAGAAAAAAGTTATACCGGTCTGAGAAAAACAAAGGGAAAACCTAAAAGTAGATCTGAGAAGGCAACTGAAAAGGAAAAAAAGACAAGCCGTGGAGAAGTAAAAGAAACTGAGAGTTAACAAATTGGTAGAAGACCAGAGAGATTAAGGTTCCGACGAAGACGAGAATCGCCGAGAGGGGAGGAAAAAAAGAGAGCTCTTTTAAGAGTTGATTCATGACAAGAACAATTTGAGTGCTAAAATATTCTATTATGAATAGAAAATTTTATATTCATAATTGTTATGAATTCATTGTTCATTATAGAATTAATGGTGCTTAAGAGACAAAATATTTAGAGGGGTATAACGGACTTATGGCTCGACTCTATTTATGAGATATTCGTGAAGGGCTATATCTATATGTAATGACTATATCGATGGACACTGAAGTTGTTCGGCTTATATTTTCCATCTACGATAACGAGAGTTCAACTTTGAGTTTTAGTGGAATAACGTGAAGTTAATAATTCGTAATATTTGATTAAAGAGTTTAATTAATATTTCGGGATTATTGAAACTCGGAACCGTAGGTCCATTTGGTCCTCGTGCTAGGTCGATTAATTATAGCAAACCTAATATAATTAGATTGTCTAATAATATGCTCACATTATATTTATATATTAATAAGATTAATAATATATTTTTTTGTCACAAATGAAAACTATGTTAAATTAGTTTAACTAATCAAATCATGATTATGAGATAATCAAGTTTGTAATAATTATGAGATAATTACTACATCATAATAAGGGTAAATAAATCATTATTAAGATAATGATTTTTTTATTAACCTTGGAGACATAGCCAAATGGCTCACCATGCTCTCCAACTTTTATGTCTATTAGGCGACATGTATACACCCAATGGCATTGTCTTTTGCTTAATATTTCTTATTCTTTGATATGGTCTTCACATTAATGTGTTTGCCATTGCAAGAAAGCATTAGATACTTAATGACAAAGGTTGTTGGTTTTTTGGATGGAATATTATCTCAACCATCTCCATTTTTTCATTAGTTGAATATATTCACACAAATTGAGAGAGAGAATTGAAACACATTCACAATAGTTGTGAGAGAGTTAGAGAGAAAAAATTATTTTTTCAAGTGAGAAGTAAAAGAAACAAGAGTGAATTAGATACTTGATCTTCTTCATCATATCTTTCTAAAGCCAAAAATATTTTGTGACAATACAACTTCATTCTCTAAATTTTTTAGAGTTTTATTTTATACTTCTCTAAAAAGTTTATAGTTGATCTTTGTGAGTGAAGCCCACACTTCGGTTTGTTGGTTTTGAGATATAGCTCGGAATATCGGGTGGTTGATCCAAGCGTTGAACATCAAAGGAAACACATCTACATCAAATGAGAAAAATCCATTCTCCCAGAGTTGGAGGAATTTGGCTATAACAAAATGAGAAGGCAAAGAAAATTTGAAAGGTCTATACCTGACATGAGTCCAACCACACCAGAGACATTACAGGATGCAGCTAACAACTTGGAGGAACCCATGTAGTTGCCAACAGGTTCAATCACATGCCAAAGAGCAAAGAAGATCAGAAAGGCCTTTGCGGGACTAGCTCAGAGATATATGACCAGTTGCAGCAACCAAGTCAAGTGCACACCAGAGACACATATGGGCATAACCAGAGAGGTCCCCAAGCTATTTCATTTGACCAAAATCAGCTCAGACTGAAGCATAGCAGAGTAGCTTCAGCACCAGCACCCTTTTGACCCAATTTGACCTATTTTGGGACTATGTTGAATTCGGCCAAATGGGGGCATTTTTGTCATTAGTGCTCGACATGTTGACTTTATTTATGATGTAATTAGCATGGTTGACTATGCCATTAGGCTTAATTATGCTTAGACCTCTACTTAGCCGGAAGCATGTCAATTTACTATAGCATATAAGCACCTCAATTAGCTTAAGTGAGATTAGCTTCTAATCTTTTTTTTTTAAGTTTATTTAGGTGCAAAAGGACCTTAATGGTCGTGGTTGAGGTGCTTGACTTAGGGATTTTGGTAATTTTAGCTCTAGGGTCATTTTAGTCATTTTACTCTCTTATAACCCTAACTATATAACTCTCATTTGTAAATTTTATCAGGATGAACGTAATATACAACATTTTGAAAGAGAGAAAAGCTTGAGCTTTCCATGGCTATGGCTGAACCCTTGTTGAGGGAGGGATTCCCCTTTTCAAGTTCAAATTGACTTATCTAAGCTTGGCAACTTAGTGGCATCTCCATTGCTAGCAAAATACAATCTGATTTCATGCTTGTGATTATCATGGACGTGAGTTTCATGGTGGTTAGGGCCTGATCTTGGTTCTTGTATTCATCTTTGTTTTTGTTGTTGTTGTGACATGATCCAGGCAGACAACAAACCAAATGACGCATTACAAGTACCAGAAGGGCCAATTACGAGGCAGAGGACCAAAAGACTCAGAGAAGCAATGGAGGGATTAGTTCAGAGTTTTATGGCCGGCTGCAACAATCAAATAGAGGCGCAAGTGGGCTTCGATGGAAAGGGCCCAAAGCCATTTCACTTGGCCCAAATCAGTTTAGAATAAAGCTTTCTAGGCATTTAAAGACTTAAAGACTTGATATTTGTGTAATTTCGTTTTTAGGGGCATTATTGTCTTTATGCCTTTAGGGTTTCTTTTTGTAACAATATTTAAGCTTACTTTCTTCTTCATTTGAGGGAACCAACGAATTTTGTAAACTCAAAAGCTTAAAGCTTTGGCTATGGCCGAATTAATGTAAGGGAGGGATTCCCCTTTTCAAGTTTGAATCGACTTATCTAAGTTTGGCACACTTAGTGGCGTCTCCATTGCTAGCAAAACACTACAAGGATTCATCTTAAAGGTTCTCAAGGGCAAGTTCTTTGTGGGTCTTCTTTGTGGCCTTGGAAGGGTTTTTTTTCTACAAAATCATTTCGCGGTTCTTGGGGTTCCGTCCGTTGCTTGGGGTTTGCTTGGATTTCGAATCCAAGTGGGTTCCTTGTCATTTGGTATCTAGAGCTCAGGGTTCCAAGGTCTGATTTTTCTATCTTTCCTTTTGTTTGATTCTGTTTTTCTCTTGTTCTTTGTTATTTTCGTTTCAGTTCTTGTTGGATCTTGTTTCTGTTTTTTTTGTTTTGTTTATTTCTGGATCTGTTTTTGGTGTGTTTGTTCTTTGTTATTTTCGTTTCAGTCCTTGTTGGTTCTTGATTCTGTTTTTTGTTTTGTTTATTTCTGGATCTGTTTTTGGTGTGTTTGTTCTTTGTTATTTTCGTTTCAGTCCTTGTTGGTTCTTGATTCTGTTTTTTGTTTTGTTTATTTCTGGATCTGTTATTGGTGTGTTCTGCATATCAGTTCATTCCAGTTGCATATCAGTTTATCTTCATCACTTTTCCAGTTCTGGGCTTCTGTTATGTTCTTCATATCAGTTCGTCATAGTCATTTTGTTCTTTAGCATATGTTTAAGAAATAAGCATGTTCTTGGCGGCTGTGTGTTTTGTCTCTAAACCCTAGTGAAGTGTGAAATCAGACCCTGAGAAACTAAGTGAAGTCTGAAATCAGACCCTGAAATCTTAGCTTCTGAAATCAGACCTAAAACGTAACCTTTGAAATCTGCCTCTGAAATCAGACTCTGAGTTCAGACCTTGAAACTTAACCATTGAATCAGACTCTGAGTTCAGACCTTGAAACTTAACCTTGAATCGACTCTGAGTTCAGACTTGAAACTAACCATTGAATCAGACTCTGAGATCAGACCCTGAAACTTAACCTATGAAATCAGACCCAGACCAGTAGCCTCTGAAATCAGACCCTGACCAGTAGCTCTGAAATCAGACCCAGATCAGAGCCTCGGAAATCTGACCCTGACCAGTAACCTCTGAAAATAAGACCCTGAAATCAGACTCTGACCAGTAACCTCTTAATATTAGCCTCTGAATTCAGACCCTGAAATCAGACCCTTATTCGACTCTGAAATCAGACACTGACCAGCAGCCTCTGAATTCAGACCTTAGATTCAGACCATCATCAGACTTTGAAATCAGGCTTTGAAAACCAGCCTCTGAAATCAGAACCTAAATCAACCTCTGAAATCAGAACCACATTTAGCATCTGACGTTATCAAAAAAAAAAAAAAAAAAAAAAAATTTAGTTTGTGATCACTTGAGCAAAAAGTGAAATTTTTTGGTTGAATTTAGTTTGTTCCATATTATCATTTAGGTACCCGTGGAGGGTATTCCATCAAAATTTCTATAGCGGTGCCAAATTTTCTACCGAAATTGCATACGACCGCGAATTTGCATGCTTATTTTTTTTCCATTGTGCTAATTGTTTACTCCTTATTTCTAATACTCTAGTTTAAGTATTATTGATTGAGTCTTCGTCGTTGCTATTCCTGTTCGTATTTTGTTTCCACCTGTCCTATATATTATTATTAGACCTTTGTGTTTCATGCTGGCTTGAGGACTACATTTGGTTTGTATTCTTGGATAGAGTGTGATTCACATTTGAATTGAGGACGAACTCAAGAGTGGTAAAAGGCAGTGATTGTGAGCACAATATCGGGTAAAAGCCAATAGAGTGCAAACACGAGTGGAGTGATATCATTCGAGTGTAAACACGTGAGAGTGTGAGGATTTAGATATTTGTTTTACTTTCTTATTATTTCTAATCTGTTTGTTTAGTGTTGAGATGGCAGGTCTAACTACTGATGAAAAGCTTGAGGCATTGGATAGGAAATTTACAGATATGATGGAGAATATGAATACTGCTCTGGAGAGATTGTCCAAGAGTGTAGAGAGTATTCAAACTGGTAGCGGTCCCAGAGTACCACCACCTCAGAATGTGCCACCACCTCACAATGCGCCACCTCGCCGTGTACCACCACAGTATGTACCACCAGATGAAGAGGAAGCTGAAAATGAGTTTGATGATTCTGATGGTTTTGATGATGTGGAGGAGAGATTTCAGCCTGGGCATGATAGGAGGCCTAATAGGAGGTTTGATAGGAGGAATGATAGGAGGGATAGACGGTTTGATGATAGGGGTGCATTTGATGCCAGAAGAGGGGATTATGATCGGAGAGGATATGGTAGGCGAGGAGATGTAGATGGTGATCTAGGTAGCATCAAGATCAAGATACCAACATTCCAAGGCAAGAATGATCTTGAAGCTTATTTAGAATGGGAAAAGAAAATAGAATTGATTTTTAACTGTCATCACTACTCAGACGAGAAGAAGATCAGTCTCGCAGCAATTGAGTTTACCGATTATGCTATGATTTGGTGGGATCAGCTTGTCTCTACTCGGAGGAGAAACTATGAGAGACCGGTTCAGACATGGGCAGAACTTAGGGGTCTCATGAGAAAGAGATTTATACCCAGCCATTACTATAGGGAGTTGTATCAAAAACTACAACATCTGTATCAGGGGACCAAAAGTGTTGAGGACTATTACACAGAGATGGAAGTTGCCATGATCAGGGCAAATGTAGTTGAGGATGCAGAAGCTACTATGGCACGGTTTCTAGGGGGCTTGAATAGAGAGATTGCAAACATGGTGGAGTTGCATCATTATGTTGATTTGGAGGATATGCTTCACATGGCTATCAAGATAGAAAGGCAACTCAAGAAAAAGTCAACATCCAGATTTGGTACTCAGGCTACTTCTGCATGGAAAGGGAAATGGGTTTCGAATGAGAAGCGAGATGGAGGCTTTGACAAGCCTAGAGGCGAATTCAGTGGAGGCTTTAATAAGCCTAGGGCCGAACCTAGTGCCAAGGGTAAAGAGGCTGCGGAACCGAGCAAAACTAGACCAAAACCTGAGGGCGCAGCTGCTAGAACTAAAGATGTCAAGTGCTTCAAGTGATTGGGCATGGGACACTATGCTTCACAATGTCCCAATAGGCGTACCTTAGTGATGGATAAAAAGAGTGGAGAGGTGTACTCTACCGATAGTGAGCTTGAGGAGGAGATGCCAGAGTTGGAGGATGCTAGTGACCATGAGGGAGCTGCATACCCGCTGGATAACTTATAATTAGTTGTCAAGCGTGCTTTGAGTGCACTTGTTGTAGAGGATGAGAGTGTGCAGCAGAGGGAGAACATATTCCATACTAGGTGCCGTGTGAATGGCAAGGGGTGTAGTATGATCATAGATGGGGGCAGTTGTACTAATGTTGCTAGCACAGCTTTGATTGAGCGATTGGGGTTAAGTTGCTTGAGACACCCGAAACCTTACAAGTTGCAGTGGTTAAATGATTGTGGGGAGATAAGTGTGACAAAGCAGGTACTGTTGAGCTTTACCATTGGGCCATACATAGATGATGTCCTATGTGATGTGATACTGATGCATGCAGGACATATTCTTTTGGGCAGGCCGTGGCAGTTTGATAAGAAGGTTATTCATGATGGGTTCAAGAACAAGTACTCTTTCCAGCATAAGGGAAAACCCATTACATTATACCCACTTACACCTGCACAAGTCCATGAAGATCAGGTTAAGTTGCAACTTGAGCGTGACAAAGAGAGAGCGAAGGGAAACACCACCTTGGGTGAGACTAGTGAGAGTGGTGTATCTGGTGAGAAAAATAAGGCCAAGGCCGTGGGAGTTTCCAAGGGGAGTGTGAGTGAACGTAAGGGGGAAACAAAAGAGAGAGTTAAAAAGAGTGTGTTAGGTTTGCCTAGGACAAAGAGGGGTAGAGATTCAATATTTGTTGTAGTTGATAGGTTTAGTAAAATGGCTCATTTCATTGCATGTCATAAAACCGATGATGCTACAAACATTGCAGATTTATTTTTCAGAGACATAGTGCGACTCCATGGTATACCTAGGAGTATTGTATCTGATAGAGATGTTAAGTTCCTTAGCCATTTTTGGAAGGTGTTGTGGGCTAAACTAGGCACCAAACTATTGTATTCTACCACATGTCATCCACAGACTGACGGACAAACAGAGGTAGTTAATAGGACTTTATCTCAATTATTGCGCACTATAGTTGGCAAGAATTTGAAGAGTTGGGAAGATTGTTTGCCATTTATTGAGTTTGCATATAATCGTAGCATTCATTCTTCTACTTCATTTTCACCTTTTGAAATTGTTTATGGTTTTCAGCCACTAACTCCATTGGATTTGTTACCTTTGCCTGTTGATGAGCACGTGGGGCTAGATGGAAAAAGGAAGGCCGATTTGGTGAAGCACATACATGAGAAAGCAAGAGAGCAAATACAACGAAAGAATGAGCAATATGCTTCTCATGATAATAAGGGAAGAAAGCGTGTGGTATTTCAGCCTGGAGATTGGGTTTGGGTACACATGCGCAAGGAGAGATTTCCTGAACAACGTAAATCGAAGCTACAACCGAGAGGGGATGGTCCATTTCAAGTTTTGGAACGGATTAATGACAATGCATACAAGCTGGATTTACAAGGTAAGTATAATGTGTCTGCTACATTTAATGTTTCTGACTTAACTCCTTTTGATGCAGGTACAGATTCGAGGTCGAATCCTTTTCAAGAGGGAGGGGATGACATGATCCAGGCAGACAACAAACCAAATGACGCATTACAAGTACCAGAAGGGCCAATTACGAGGCAGAGGACCAAAAGACTCAGAGAAGCAATGGCGGGATTAGTTCAGAGTTTTATGGCCGGCTGCAACAAACAAATAGAGGCGCATGTGGGCTTCGATGGAAAGGGCCCAAAGCCATTTCACTTGGCCCAAATCAGTTTAGAATAAAGCTTTCTAGGCATTTAAAGACTTAAAGACTTGATATTTGTGTAATTTCGTTTTTAGGGGCATTATTGTCTTTATGCCTTTAGGGTTTCTTTTTGTAACAATATTTAAGCTTACTTTCTTCTTCATTTGAGAGAACCAACGAATTTTGTAAACTCAAAAGCTTAAAGCTTTGGCTATGGCCGAATTAATGTAAGGGAGGGATTCCCCTTTTCAAGTTTGAATCGACTTATCTAAGTTTGGCACACTTAATGGCGTCTTCATTGCTTGCAAAACACTACAAGGATTCATCTTAAAGGTTCTCAAGGGCAAGTTCTTTGTGGGTCTTCTTTGTGGCCTTGGAAGGGTTTTGTTTCTACAAAATCATTTCGCGGTTCTTGGGGTTCCGTCCGTTGCTTGGGGTTTGCTTGGATTTCGAATCCAAGTGGGTTCCTTGTCATGTTGTCATTGATTTTGGCCATTAAGGAATTTGTCCTCAAGTTTTGGCCATTGGTGTTCTTTTGCATTCTTTGTTTTTTCTTGCAGATTTGTGATCCTCGTTGCATGAATAACAATCTATCCTTTAGTAGTTTGTGCTAATTTTGAGTATTTCATCATGTTGTGTTTTAGCCATTAGGTTAAATTTAGGGCTTTTGTGTTCTTTGTTCAAATCTGTTGTTTGTGTGTTTAATCCATGCTATTAGCACTTGGTTATCATCATTGTGTAGTTTGTGTCAAGAAAACAAAAAAAAAAGAAAAAAAGAAATGCATCAGGTCAGATTCGGCCAAGGAAGAACCATCACCACCCTTGCTTTGTTCTTGCAATATGCATGTCACTTAGCTTGTTTTCAATAGGTATTGTTCATATCTACTTTGAGAAAATCAGATTTCACTTTATTACTCCTAGCATTTGCGTGAACTAGCTTGTTTGCAATCTTTGTGAAGTTGTTGCAATCGTGTGAAGTGTGAGGAAAACAAGTGTGTTTGAGTAATATGGTGAGGCATTTGAGTGAATGAATGTTGAAACAAAATGAAATGCTTATGGATTGATGAGGCCGTGGCTTACTCTTGAAGTTTACTTATGCTTGTGTGTTGTTAACTTTGTGAGACAAGTCTGGTTGCTTTGTTACACATATTGCCGTGAGTAAGATGCTTGATGTGCTTATGTTGAAGCATGAATTAACAAGTGTGCTTGCTGATTTGCGTGAGCTATCATTAGCTTGACATTGGATTTGTGTTGAAATCATTAGCATGACATTGAAAATGGAAGCACTCATGAGCTTGACATGGAAACTTGAGTAGCCATCATTGCATTTGAGAGGTGCTTGAAGAGGCAAGCTGCTGCATCACCAAGTTAGTTGGAAAAAGTGTTTAGTTGGTTTGTAACTTACCATTGCCGAATTGACATGCTTACTTGACCTACTTGTAAGCTACTTACGTAAGCAGCTGAGTCACTTACTTGTTTGTAAAAAAAAAAAAAAGAATTGGTCGCATTGTGCTTAGCTTGATTAGACCATTTGCAAGTTGATTGGATTGCTTTACATGAGTTACATTGATAATTGATTTGGTTTGTATTGGTTTGAGCTTGAAAGACTATTTTTTTTTTTGGATAAAGTAAGTATTATAACCAAAAGAAAACTATACAAGGAGCAAAGGGGCATACCCCAGGCAACTAGAGAGGACAAGCCCTCCTAGAAGAAAAGCCAAAAGGCTACAAGTAAAGATCAACAGAAGATGTCATCGGGCAAGTGCCACGAAAGGTGAAGCCATTTATTGTCATAAGATGGTTTCACCTTACGTAAAAAGCTAGCACGATTCCGAACATCAAAAACAATATCATATAGAAGAGCAGAAACAGGCCGAAGAGGCATATCATGAGTGCGAGCATTCCTCTCCCTCCAAATATGGTAGACTGACGCTGTAAAAGACAGACGAACCAATAGGTGACATAAAGAAGCATCAGTGAACTGACATAACCACTCAACAGTCTGACGCAAATCCCAGCGTCTCCAGTCTAACCCACACACAGCCAGTACAGACGACCAGACCCTCGAAGAGAAAAGACACTGGAAAAAAAGATGATCAATGTCCTCACTTGAACAACCACAGAGAATACAACGCGAGCAAGTAGAGATGCCAAACCTCATCAAACTATCATGAGTACAAAGGCCTCCCTGAATAGACATCCAAAAAAGAAAGGAATGGCGTGGAATAGCCTTCTGGAACCAAACAACTCGAGACCAATGCATCAAGGTTCCCCTTGTCCGCATGGCATTCCAGGCACTATCCACAGAAAATCTCCCACTCCTATCATCCTCCCAAACTAGCACATCCTCCCTCAAACTAGAAGGAGACGGAAGATGGGACTGAGCCAAATCAACAAGGGTAGCAGACCTAGAAGGGGGCCAATGCCAAGCAGAATCAGAGATAATGGAAGCAACTGTGGCCATCCTATCCAAGCCAGAGTCATAAATCACTCTCTCACCCAACGTGTCCATAATCGGGCCCAGAGGATGCCAATAATCAAACCACAATAAAGTCTTCTCACCATTCCCAATCCTAGCTCTCATCCGCTGCCGGGACCAAGAACGAAGCTCCAAGATCTTACGCCAACTCCAAGAGCAGTCAGTAGGACAAGGGACCTCCAAAAACTTCTCCTTCTCAACAAATAAGAGTGAACCCAATTCGACCAAGAGGAAACCTGGCCAGAACAAAGAAACCAAATGTGCTTAACAATAGCCGCTCTATTCCAAGAATCCAAACTCTTAATCCCCAGCCCCCTTCCTTTAGAGGTAAACAAACTTTGCTCCAAGCCACTCTCGCCACAGAAGAGGTGAGCTCACTACCCTTCCAAAGGAAAGAACGCAGAATCGTCTCCACCTTCCTAACAACAGACTTAGGAAGAATAAATAAGGAAGGCCAATAAACTTGAATGGAGAACAAAACAGACTTAATAAGCTGAAGCCGACCCGCATAAGAGAGAAACTTACTACTCCAACTCTTAGCACGCATAACAAAATGATCCACAAGAGAAACACAATCAGAGGCCCGAAGTTTAGTAGAGATCAAAGGGACTCCCAAATACCGCACTGGAAGAATCCCTACTTGGAAACCCAAAACATGACGCAGATGGCCTTGAAGGGTAGAAGAGATACCAGAAGAGAAGAATTGACTTTTAGCTGGATTCGGGATTAAACCTGATAAACCACTGAACTGCCCGAGACAATCCTTTGTGCTTCATTGTGTTTCATTGGAGTGTAAACACTTGTGAGTGTGTGTGAGAAGAAAAGAAAGGTGAGCTCAAACACTATAGCGAGTGACCACAAGATTGCTTCAGTGACACGTTGATTGCTTGCTTGCTTATTTATTGCATTTAGCTAACTCGTCATTCTTTCTTATTCTGAGCACTCTTTTTTTTTTTTGGATAAAGTAAGTGTATTAACTAAAAGAAAACTATACAAGAGCAAAGGGGCATACCCCAGACTACTAGAGAGGACAGGCCCTCCTAGAACAAAAGCCGAAAGGCTACAAGAAAAATAAGATCAACAGAAGATGTCATCGAGCAAGTGCTAGGATATGTGAAGCCATTTATTGTCATAAGATGGATTCACCTTCCGTAAAAAGCTAACACGATTCCGAACATCAAAAACAATATCACTAAGCAGAACAGAAACAGGCCGAAGAGGCGCATCATGAGTGCGGACATTCCTCTCCCTCTAAATATGGTAAACTGACGCAGCAAAAGATAGCCGAACAAGAAGATGACGTAAAGAGGCATCAGAAAACTGACACATCCACTCAACAGTCTGAAGCCAATCTCGGCAACTCAATCTAACCCACACAAAGCCAGCACAGTCGACCAGATCCTCGAAGAGAAGAAGCACTGGAAGAAAAGATGATCGATATCCTCACTTGAACAACCACATAGAATACATCGCGAGCAAGCAGAGATACCGAACCTCATCAAACTATCCTGAGTACAAAGGCCTCCCTGAATAGACATCCAAAGCAAAAAGGAATGGCGGGGAATGGCCTTCCGGAACCAAACAACTCGAGACTAATGCACCAAGGTTCCCCTCATCCGCATGGCATTCCAGTCACTATCCACTGAAAATCTCCCTCTACTATCATCCTCCCAAACCAGCTCATCCTCCCTCATACTAGAAGGATTCGGAAGATGGGCCTGAGTCAAATCAACAAAGGCAGCAGATCTATATGGGGGACACCGCCAAGAAGAATCAGAAATAATGGAAGCAATTGTAGCCATCATATCCAAGTCAGAGTCATAAATCACTCTCTCACCCAACGTATCCACAATCGGACCCATAGGATGCCAAAAATCAAACCACACTAAAGTATTCTCACCATTCCCAATCCAAACTCTCATCCGCCGCCGGGACCAAGAGCGAAGCTCCAAAATCTTACGCCAGCTCCAAGAGCAATCTGTAGGGCAAGGCACCTCCCAAAAACTTCTCCCCTTCAACAAATAAGACCGAACCCAATTCGACCAAGAAGAAACCTGGCCAGAACAAAGCACTCTAGCTATAGGTTTCTTTCGATTGAGTCTATGTGATTACTTATCTTATTTGCTTTATTCCACATGCTCTATATATACATTGTGTTTCTGCTAGCTTGTGGACTACACCTTAGTTGACCATTTTGGGAATTGAGTTGATTTGTAATTGAATTGAGGAAGAACTCAATAGTGGTAAAAGGCAGTGAGTGTGGGCACAGTATCGGGTAAAAACCAATAAAGTGCAAACATGAGTGGAGTGATATAATTGAGTGTAAACACGTGAGATTGTGAGCTTGAGAGGATTTTACATATCGTATTACTTTCTTGTTATTACTGATTTGTTTGTTGAGCTTTGAAATGGCAGGTACTAGTTTAACCGTCGATGAGAAGCTTGCAGCTATGGATAGAAAGTTTACATATATGATGGAGAGACCAGTTTAGACTTGGGAAGAACTCAGAGGTCTTATAAGGAAGAGGTTCATTCCGAGCCATTACTACCGTGAGTTGTATCACAAGCTACAACATCTGTATCAAGGTACCAAGAATGTTGAGGATTACTACACAGAGATGGAAGTTGCCATGATCAGGGCGAATGTAGTTGAGGAAGCAGAGGCTACTATGGCACGGTTTCTTGGAGGCTTAAATAAGGAGATTGCCAACATGGTGGAGTTACATCATTATGTTGATTTGGAGGACATGCTTCATATGGCTATCAAGGTAGAGAGGCAACTCAAGAAGAAGGCCACATCCAGATTTGGTACTCAGACTACTTCTACTTGGAAGGGGAAATGGGTTCCGAATGAGAAGCGAGATGGAGGCTTTAACAAGCCTATAGGTGCAGTGGAGGCTTTAACAAGCCTATAGGTGCAGTGGAGGCTTTAACAAGCCTATAGGTGCAGTGGAGGCTTTAACAAGCCTAGGGCCGAACCTAGTGGCAAGGGTAAAGAGGCTGCAGAATCGAGTAAACCTAGACCTAAACCTGAGTGATGTGATCCAGAATGAGCTCTGTTTGTTGGGCCAAGTTAACTTGAAGTTGTGGCTGATTGCATGGCTTGGTCAAATTGGTGTATTTGGGCCATTTTGGTGGATTTGGAAGATTCCTTGGGTTCTGGAGTTTGGTCCATGCATGAGACATTATGTGAAGGCTTTATTATTTCTAAAGCAGTATTGGAATGGATCTAGGACGTGCATGGGCTGCCTTGATTGATTTTGGGCTTTATTTCCGAATGGTGCATTAGCAGTGGCGGGATTTACGCAGTCTTCGTATTTTGGACGTAACTTTCTCGTTCGATGTCCGATTTTGGTGATTCAAGTTGTATTGAAAATAGAACTCGTAGCTCTACAACTTTGAAGTTTTCATCAAAGTCCAGTTCGGATTCCTTCATGGTCTAAATGAGGACGCAATGTATCCCTATAGTTTTTATATTTTATATATTTTTTTAAGTTATGTGTTGTTTAAGTGTTGGGCTGAACATTAATTAAATTAAAAAGCCCATGGACGAAATTTTCAAGTATTTTATTAGGGTTTTATTATATTTTGGTAGAATTAGGGTTATCCACCTATTTAAAGGGGCATTATTCATTGTAATGGATAATTAACCAATAATATATCTTTTTACAAAACAAATTGACTTGTGTCATCTTGAGAGAGTGGATTCTTCCTTGGTTTTACGGAACAAAAGCTTATCAACGTGTGGCAAGCGTTGTGGCGCTGTATCACTGTTCAGGATTCTCCAAAGAAATAAAGAAAGGTTTTTAAGGGCAAAGTTCCTTAAGGGTTGGACTTGATCTTGGAAGGATTTTGTTCTTACAAAATCAAGATTCGCGGTTCTTAGGGCTTAGAACACGTGGAGAGGTTTGTTTGGCTTTGTTCCAGGCAAGTTTCTATCACTGAGGGTACAACTACGAGAACTAAGGATGTCAAGTGTTTCAAGTGTTTAGGCATGGGACACTATGCTTCACAATGTCCCAATAGGCGCACCTTAGTGATTGACAAGAGCGGAGATGTGTACTCTACAGATGATGAGGTTAAGGATGAGATGCCGGAGTTAGAAGATGTCGGAGTTAGAAGATGCTTTGACAGCACAAGTTGTTGAGGATGAGAGTGATCAGTAGAGGGAGAACATATTCCACACCAGATGTCGTGTGAATGGTAAGGGTTGTAGTATGATTATAGATGGAGGCAGTTGTACCAATGTGGCTAGCACGGCTTTGATTGAGAGATTAGGGTTGAGTTGCTTGAAGCACCCCAATCCTTACAAGTTGCAGTGGTTAAATGATTGTGGTGAAGTGAAGGTAACGAAGCAGGTATTATTGAGCTTTACCATTGGGCCTTCCATAGATGATGTTCTATGTGATGTGATTCCAATGCATGCGGGTCATATACTTTTTGGGAGGCCGTGGCAGTTTGATAAGAAGGTGATTCATGATGGGTTCAAGAATAAGTATTCATTTCAGCATAAAGGGACACCCATTACACTATACAACCACTTACACCAAAGTAAGTCCATGAAGATCAGGTTAAGTTGCAGCTTGAGAGGGATAAAGAGAGGGCGAGTGCAAACAATAACTTGGGGGAAACTAGTGATAGTGTGAAAAATAAGGCCAAGGCCGAGAGTTTACCCAAGGGAAGTGAGAGTGAAAGTAAGGGGGACACCAAAGGGAGAGTGAAAAGGAGTTTCTACATTGGTGAGGGTGAAGCAAGGAGAGCTTTCAAGACTAGCAGCCTGATGCTATTGTTAGTTTACAAGGAGCCCAATGTTTATTTTTCTAACACTGACCCTTTGCTTCCTATGTCTATTTCATCTCTTTGCAGGACTACAATGATGTACTGACTGAGGACATTCCTAGTGGGCTTCCACCCATTAGAGGCATTGAGCACCAGATAGACTTCGTACCTGGAGCAGTCATTCCCAACATGCCATCCTATAGAAGCAATCCTGAGGAGACAAAGGAACTTCAACGGCAAGTGCGGGATTTGATGGACAATGGGTATGTAAGGGAAATCATGAGTCCTTGTGCAGTACCAGTTCTTCTAGTTCCTAAGAAAGATGGGACATGGCAGATGTGTGTTGATTGTCGAGCCATCAATAATATAACGGTAAAGTATCGCCATCCTATTCTTAGGCTTGATGACATGTTAGATGAATTGCGTGGTTCCAAGATATTTAGTAAGATTGATTTGAAAAGTGGATACCATCAAATTCGCGTGAGAGAGAGAGATGAGTGGAAAATCGCATTTAAGACCAAATATGGATTATATGAATGGTTAGTTATGCCATTTGGTCTTACAAACGCACCTAGCACATTTATGAGATTAATGAATCATGTTATGCGTGCATTTATAGGTAAGTTTGTTGTGGTATACTTTGATGACATCTTAGTTTACAGTACATCGATTGAGGAGCATGAATTACATTTGAGACATGTACTTGATGTTTTACGAAAAGAACAACTGTATGCTAACTCTGACAAATGCACATTTTGCATGGATAGAATTGTTTTTCTTGGTTTTGTTGTGAGCGCAGATGGCATCGAGGTAGATGTGGAGAAGGTGAAGGCAATTCAGGAATGGCCTACACCAACTACAGTGACATAAGTCTGAAGCTTTCATGGATTAGCGAGCTTCTATAGGAGATTTGTCAAGGACTTCAGTAGCATTGTCGCGCCATTGACCGAGCTAGTAAAGAAGACAGTTGGTTTTCAATGGGGTGAGGCGCAAGAGCGAGCATTCCAGGATCTTAAAGCGAAGTTATCCAGTGCACCCATTTTGGCACTACCCAACTTCGAGAAGACATTTGAGATTGAGTGCGATGCATCAGGGTTAGGTATTGGAGCAGTTCTTATGCAAGAAAAGCGGCCAATAGCCTATTTTAGTGAGAAGCTGAACGAAACAGCTTTGAGATACCCCACATACGACAAAGAGTTATATGCGCTTATGAGAGCACTTGAGACGTGGCAGCACTACTTGTGGCCTAAAGAGTTCGTGATCCACACCGACCATGAATCATTAAAACACTTGAAGGGTCAAGGTAAGTTGAATAAGCGACACGTAAAATGGATGGAATTCGTTGAGTCATTTCCATATGTTATACGCTACAAGCAAGGTAAAGAAAACATTGTGGCCGATGCATTATCTCGCATGTATGTTTTACTTACTTCAATGCATGCACGGATGTTGGGATTTGATTTGATTAAGGAACTATATGAGTGTGATTCTGATTTTGGTGAGATTATTGTTGCTTGTGCAAAGTCATCTTTTGGAAAGTTTTACATTCATGACGGTTTCTTATTTAAAGCGAACAGGTTGTGTGTTCATGCTTGTAGTATGCGTGAGTTGCTTGTGAAAGAAGCGTATGGGGGGAGGTTTGATGGGGTATTTTGGGATTACTAAGACTTTAGCTATTTTACATGAGCACTTTTATTGGCCTAAAATGAAACGTGATGTTGAGCGTATTTGTGACAAGTGTCTAACATGTAAGCATGCTAAATATAAATTAATGCCACATGGTTTGTATACTCATTTGCCTGTACCTAGTGAACCTTGGGTTGATATATCGATGGATTTTGTGTTAGGTTTGCCTAGGACAAAGAGGTGTAGAGATTCAATCTTTGTTGTAGTTGATAGGTTTAGTAAAATGGCTCATTTCGTTGCATGTCATAAAACCGATGATGCTACAAACATTGCAGATTTATTTTTCAGAGACATAGTGCGACTCCATGGTATACCTAGGAGTATTGTATCTGATAGAGATGTTAAGTTCCTTAGCCATTTTTGGAAGGTGTTGTGGGCTAAACTAGGCACCAAACTATTGTATTCTACCACATGTCACCCACAGACCGATGGATAAATGGAGGTAGTTAATAGGACTTTAACTCAATTATTGCGCACTATAGTTGGTAAGAATTTGAAGAGTTTGGAAGATTGTTTGCCATTTATTGAGTTTGTATATAATCGTAGCATTCATTCTTCTACATCAATTTCACCTTTGAGATTGTTTATGGTTTTCAGCCACTAACTCCATTGGATTTGTTACCATTACCTATTGATGAGCATACAGGGTTAGATGGCAAAAGGAAGGCTGATTTGGTGAAGCATATCCATGAGAAGGTAAAAGAGCACATTAAACGAAAGAACGAGCAATACGCTTCTCATGCAAACAAGGGAAGAAAGTGTGTAGTCTTTCAACCTGGTGATTGGGTTTGGATACACATGCGTAAAGAGATATTTCCAGAACAACGTAAATTCAAGCTACAATCGAGAGGGGATGGACGTTTTCAAGTCTTGGAAAGGATCAATGACAATGCATATAAGCTGGATTTGCAAGGTAAGTACAACGTATCTGCTACTTTTAATGTTTCTGACTTAACTCATTTTGATGCAGGTTCAGATTCGAGGCCAAATCCTTTTCAACAATGAGGGAATGACATGAGTCCAACCACACCAGAGACATTATAGGATGTAGCTAACAACTTGGAGGAACCCATGCAGTTGCCAACAGGTCCAATCATATGCCAAAGAGCAAAGAAGATCAGAGAGGCCTTTGCGGGACTAGCTCAGAGCTATGTGACCAGTTGCAGCAACCAAGTCAAGTGCACACCAGAGACACATATGGGCAAAACCAAAGATGTCCCCAAGCTATTTCATTTGACCCAAATCAGCTCAGACTAAAGCATAGCAGAGCAGCTTCAGCACCAGCACCCTTTTGACCCGATTTGACCTATTTTAGGACTATGTTGAATTCGGCCAAATGGAGGCATTTTTGTCATTTGTGCTCGACATGTTGACTTTATTTATGATGTAATTAGCATGGTTGACTATGCCATTAGGCTTAATTATGATTAGATCTCTACTTAGCCGGAAGCACGTCAATTTACTATAGCATGTAAGCACCTCAATTAGCTTAAGTGAGATTATCTTCTAATCTTTGTTTTAAGTTTATTTAGGTGCAAAAGGACCTTAATGGTCGTGGTTGAGGTGCTTGACTTAGGGATTTTGGTAATTTTAGCTCTAGGGTCATTTTAGTCATTTTACTTTCTTGTAACCCTAACTATATAACTCTCCGTTGTAAATTTTATCAGGATGAACATAATATACAATATTTTGAAAGAGAGAAAAGCTTGAGCTTTCCATGGCTATGGCCGAACCCTTGTTGAGGGAGGGATTCCCCTTTTCAAGTTCAAATTGACTTATCTAAGCTTGGAAACTTAGTGGCATCTCCATTGCTAGCAAAATACAATCTGATTTCATGCTTGTGGTTATCATGGACGTGAGTTTCATGGTGGTTAGGGCCTGATCTTGGTTGGGTTTTGTTCCTACAAAATCAGTATTCAAAGTTCTTGGGGTTTTGAGAAAGATGCTTGGGGGTTTGCTTGGTTTCCAACCCAAGTGTGTTCTTGTCATTTGGTATCATGAGCTTAGGGTTCTGAGGTCTGATTTCCTATCCTTTGTGTTGTTTAATCTTGTATTCATCTTTATTTTTGTTGTTGTTGATTTTGGCCATTAAGGAATTTGTCCTCAAGTTTCGGCCATTGGTGTTCTTGTGTGTTCTTTGTTGTTTCTTGCATATTTGTGATCCTTGTTGCATGAATAACAATCTGTCCTTTAGTAGTTTGTGCTAATTTTGAGTATTTCATCATGTTGTGTTTTAGCCATTAGGTTAAATTTAAGGCTTTTGTGTTCTTTGTTCAAATATGTTGTTTGTGTGTTTAATCTATGCTATTAGCACTTGGTTATCATCATTGTGTAGTTGTTTGTGTCAAGAAAACAAAAAAAAAAGAAAAAAAGAAATGCATCAGGTCAGATTCGGCCAAGGAAGAACCATCACCACCCTTGCTTTGTTCTTGCCATATGCATGTCACTTAGCTTGTTTTCAATAGGTATTTTTCATATCTACTTTGAGAAAATCAAATTTCACTTTATTACTCCTAGCATTTGCGTGAACTAGCTTGTTTGCAATCTTTTGTGAAGTTGTTGCAATCTTGTGAAGTGTGAGGAAAACAAGTGTGTTTGAGTAATGTGGTGAGGCATTTGAGTGAATGAGTGTTGAAACAAAATGGAATGCTTATGGATTGATGAGTCCGTGACTTACTCTTGAAGTTTACTTATGCTTGTGTGTTGTTAACTTTTTGAGACAAGTCTGGTTGCTTTGTTAGACATATTGCCGTGAGTAAGATGCTTGATGTGCTTATGTTGAAGCATGAATTAACAAGTGTGCTTGCTGATTTGCGTGAGCTATCATTAGCTTGACATTGGATTTGTGTTGAAATCATTAGCATGACATTGAAAATGGAAGCACTCATGAGCTTAACATGGAAACTTGAGTAGCCATCATTGTATTTGATCCAGGCCGACAACAAAGCAAAAGACCCATTACAAGTACCAGAATGGCCAATTACGAGGCAGGGGACCAAAAGACTCAGAGAAGTAATGGCGGGATTAGTTCAAAGTGTTATGGCTGATTGCAACAAACAAATAGAGACGTATGTGGGCTTCAATAGAGATGGCCCAAAGCCACTTCACTTGGCCCAAATCAGTTCTGAATGAAGCTTCACAGGCCTTTGAAGACTTGAAAACTTTGGTGTTTTTGTAATTTAGCCTTTAGGGGGATTGTTGTCTTTATGCCTTTAGGGTTTCTCTTTGTAACACAATTTAAACTTTATTTCTTTTTCTTTTTGGAACAATCAACGAAATTTGTAAAACTCAATAGCTTAAAGCCTTGGCTATGGCCGAATTCTTGTAAGGGAGGGATTCCCATTTTCAAGTTTGAATCGACTTATCTAAGTTTGGCAACTTAGTGGCGTCTCTATTGCTAGCAAAACACTACAAGGATTCATCTTAAAGGTTCTCAAGGGCAAGTTCTTTGTGGGTATTCTCTGTGGCCTTGGAAGGGTTTTGTTTCTACAAAATCAAATTCGCGGTTCTTGGGGTTCTGTCCGTTGCTTGGGGTTTGCTTGGATTTCGAATCCAAGTGGGTTTCTTGTCATTTGGTATCTAGAGCTCAGGGTTCCAATGTATGATTTTTCCTATCTTTTTTTTTTGTTTGATTCCATTTTTATTTTCGTTCTTTGTTATTTTCGTTTCAGTTTTTGTTGGATCTTGTTTCTGTTTTCGTTTTGTTTATTTCTGGATTTGATTTTGTTGTGTTTTGCATATCAGATCATCTTTTATCATTTTCCAGTTCTAGGTTTTTGTTCTGTTCTTCATATCAGTTCGTCATATACTTTCTTTTCTTTAGCATATATTGAAGAAATAAGCATGTTCTTTGGCGGCTGTGTGATTTGTTTCTAAAACCCTAGTGAAGTCTTAATTCAGACCCTGAAATCAGTCTCTGAAATCAGACCCTGAAACTTAGCCTTTGAATTCAGACCATGAAACTTAGCCTTTGAATTCAGACCCTGAAATTAGAATCCGAAATCATACCCTGAAACTTAACCTCTGAATCAGACTCTCTGAAATCAGGCTCTAAAAACTAAGCATCTGAAAATCTGACTCTGAAATCAGACCCTGAAACTTAGCTTCTGAAATCAGACTCTGAAGATTAGCCTCTGAAATCAGACCTTCAAAAGTAGCCTCTGAAATCAGACACTGACCAGTAACCTCTGAAATCAGACCCTGAAAATCAACCTCTGAAATCAAAACCTAAATCAGCCTCTGAAATCAGAACCTTAATCAGCTACTAAAATCATAACCTTAAACAGCTTCTGAAGTTATCAAAAAAAAAAAATGGGGACTTGAGTGATAGTGATCACTTGAGCAAAAAAAAAAAAGTAAAAAAGTGAAATTTTTTGGATGAATTTAGTTTGTTCCATATTATCATTTAGGTGACCGTGGAGGGTATTCCATCAAAATTTCTATAGAGGTGCCAAATTTTCTCCCGAAATTGCATACGACCGTGAATTTGCATGCTTATTTTTTTACATTGTGCTAATTGTTTATTTCCTTATTCCAAATACTCTAGTTTAAGTATTATTGATTGAGTCTTCGTCGTTGCTATTCCTGTTCGCATTTTATTTCCACCTGTCCCATATATATTATTAGACCTTTGTGTTTCATGCTGGCTTGAGGACTACATTTGGTTGTATTATTGGATTGAGTGTGATTCACATTTGAATTGAGGACGAACTCAAGAGTGGTAAAAGGCAGTGATTGTGAGCACAGTATCGGGTAAAAGCCAATAGAGTGCAAACACGAGTGGAGTGATATCATTCGAGTGTAAACACATGAGATTATGAGGATTTACATATTTGCTTTACTTTCTTGTTATTTCTAATCTGTTTGCTTAGTGTTGAGATGGCAGGTCTAACCACTGATGAAAAGCTTGAGGCTTTGGATAGGAAATTTACAGATATGATGGAGAACAAGAATACTGTTGTGGAGAGATTGACCAAGAGTGTAGAGAGTATTCAAACTGGTAGCGGTCCTAGAGCACCATCAGTCAGCATATACCACCACCTCATAATGTGCCACTTCGACGTGTACCACCACAGTATATACCACCAAATGAAGAGGAAGCTGAAAATGAGTTTGATGATTCTGATGGTCTTGATGATGTGGAGGAGAGATTTCAGCATGGGCATGATAGGAGGCCTAATAGGAGGTTTGATAGGAGGAATGATAGGAGGATAGGTGATTTGATGATAGAGGTGCATTTGATGCCAGGAGAGGGGATTATGATAGGAGGGGATATGGTAGACGAGAAGATGTTGATGGTGATCTAGGTAGCATCAAGATCAAGATACCAACATTCCACGGCAAGAATGATCCTGAAGCTTATTTAGAATGGGAAAGGAAAATAGAATTGATTTTCAACTGTCATTACTACTCAGACGAGAAGAAGATCAATCTGGCAGCGATTAAGTTTATCGATTATGCTATGATTTGGTGGGATCAGCTTGTCTATACTCGGAGTAGAAATTATGATAGGTCGGTTCAGACATGGGAAGAACTTAGAGGTCTCATGAGAAAGAGATTTATACCCAGCCATTACTATAGGGAATTGTATCAGAAACTATAACATCTATATCAGGGGACCAAAAGTGTTGAGGACTATTACACAGAGATGGAAGTTGCCATGATCAGGGCAAATGTAGTTGAGGATACAGAAGCTACTATGGCACGGTTTCTAGGGGGCTTAAATAGAGAGATTGCAAACATGGTGGAGTTGCATCACTATGTTGATTTGGAGGATATGCTTCACATGGCTATCAAGGTAGAAAGGCAACTCAAGAAAAGGTCAACATCCAGATTTGGTACTCAGGCTACTTCTGCATGGAAGGGAAAATGGGTTCCGAATGAGAAGCGAGATGGAGGCTTTGACAAGCCTAGAGGCGAGTTTAGTGGAGGCTTTAATAAGCCTAGGGCCGAACCTAGTGCCAAGGGTAAAGAGGCTGCATAACCGAGCAAAACTAGACCAAAACCTGAGGGTGCAGCTGCTATAACTAAGGATGTCAAGTGTTTCAAGTGTTTGGGCATGGGACACTATGCTTCACAATGTCCCAATAGGCGTACCTTAGTGATTGATAAAAAGAGTGGGGAGGTGTACTCTACTGATAGTGAGGTCGAAGAGGAGATGCCAAAGTTGGAGGATGCTAGTGACCATGAGGGAGCTGCATACCCGCTGAATAACTTATCCTTAGTTGTCAAGTGTGCTTTGAGTGCACATGTTGTAGAGGATGAGAGTGTGCAGCAAAGGGAGAACATATTCCATACTAGGTGCCGTGTGAATGGCAAGGGATGTAGTATGATCATAGATGGGGGCAGTTGTACTAATTTTGCTAGCACAGCTTTGATTGAGCGATTGGGGTTGAGTTGCTTGAGACACCTGAAGCCTTACAAGTTGCAGTGGTTCAATGATTGTGGGGAAATAAGTGTGACAAAACAGGTATTGTTGAGCTTTACCGTTGGGCCATACACAGATGATGTCCTATGTGATTTGATACCGATGCATGCAGGACATATTCTTTTGGGCAGACCGTGGCAGTTTGATAAGAAGGTTATTCATGATGGGTTCAAGAACAAGTACTCTTTTCAGCATAAGAGAAAACCTATTACATTATACCCATTTACACCTGCACAAGTCCATGAAGATCAGGTTAAGTTGCAACTTGAATGTGACAAAGAGAGAGTGAAGGGAAACACCACATTGGGTGAGACTATTGAGAGTGGTGTATCTGGTGAGAAAAATAAGGCCAAGGCTGTGGGAGTTCCCAAGGGGAGTGTGAGTGAACGTGAGGGGGAAACAAAAGGGAGAGTTAAAAAGAGTTTCTACATGGGTGAGGGTGAAGCGAGGAAAGCGTTCAAGGCTAGCAAGCTCATGCTATTGTTAGTCTATAAGGAGCCTCATTTTTATTTTACTAACACTGACCCTTTGCTTCCTGTGTCTATTTCATCTCTTTTGCAGGATTACAGTGACGTACTAACAGAGGACATACCTAGTGGGCTTCCACCCATTAGAGGTATTGAGCACCAGATAGACTTCATACCTGGAGCAGTCATTCCTAATAGACCGGCTTATAGGAGAAATCCCGAGGAGACAAAGGAGCTATAAAGGAAAGTACGGGAGTTGATGGACAATGGGTATGTAAGGGAAATCATAAGTCCTTGTGTAGTACTAGTGCTTCTAGTTCCTAAGAAAGATGGGACGTGGCGTATGTGCGTTGACTGTCGAGCTATCAACAATATTACGGTAAAGTATTGTCACCCCATTCCTAGACTAGATGACATGTTGGATGAATTGCATGGTTCCAAAATTTTTAGTAAGATTGATTTAAAGAGTGGATACCATCAAATTCGCATGAGAGAGAGAGATGAGTGGAAAACTGCATTTAAGACTAAGTATGGCTTGTATGAATGGTTAGTTATGCCATTTGGTCTTTCAAACTCACCTAGCACATTTATGAGATTGATGAACCATGTTATGCGTGCATTTTTAGGTAAGTTTGTTGTTGTTTATTTTGATGACATCTTAGTTTACAGTAAAACAGTAGATGAGCATGTTATGCATTTGAAGCATGTTCTTGATGTGTTAAGGCAAGAAAAACTGTATGCTAACTTTGATAAGTGCACTTTTTGTATGGATAGAATTGTTTTCCTTGGATTTGTTGTGAGTACAGATGGCATCGAGGTAGATTTAGAAAAGGTGAAGGCAATTCAGGATTGGCCAACACCAACAACAGTGACAGAAGTCAGAAGCTTCCATGGATTAGCAAGCTTCTATCGTAGATTTGTTAAAGACTTCAGTAGTATTGCAGCACCACTGACTGAAGTAGTGAAGAAGACTGTTGGCTTCAAATGGGGTGAAGAGCAGGAGCGTGCATTCCAGGATCTGAAAATGAAGTTGTGCAGTGCACCAGTCTTGGCACTACCCAACTTTGAGAAGACATTTGAGATTGAGTGTGACGCATCCGGGATAAGCATTTGAGCGGTTCTTATGCAAGAAAAGCGACTAATAGCTTACTTTAGTGAGAAGCTGAATAGAGCAGTTTTGAGGTACCCCACATATGACAAGGAATTGTATGCGCTAGTGAGAGCCCTTGAGACTTGGCAGCATTATTTGTGGCCTCGAGAGTTTGTGATCCATACAGATCATGAATCATTGAAGCATCTGAAGGGCCAAGGTAAGCTGAACAAACGACACGCAAAATGGTTAGAGTTTGTTGAGACATTTCCATATGTAATCCGCTACAAACAAGGTAAGGAAAACATTGTCGCTGATGCACTATCGCGAAGGTATGCTTTACTTACTTCATTGAGTGCAAGATTGATTGGGTTTGAATTTATCAAAGAACATTATGCCCCTTTGATCTTTTGCTTGTAGCCTTTCGGCTTTTCTTCTAGGAGGGCTTGTCCTCTGTAGTTGCCTGGGGTATGCCCCTTTGCTCTTTGTATAGTTTTCTTTTGGTTATAATACTTACTTTATCCAAAAAAAAAAAAAAATTTAGTACTATCTATGCTGCATGTGAAAAGTATGCTTTTAGTAAATTCTACCAACATGATGGGTTTCGGTTTGAGCGTTTGTGTGGTAAACGCTAAACTTGTAAACAGACTAAATCTAAGGTTATGCCTCATGGGTTGTATACACCATTGCCTATACCTAGTGAACCATGGGTAGATGTATCGATGGACTTTACCTTGGGTTTACCTAGGACTAAGAAGGGTAGAGATTCCATCTTTGTAGTGGTTGATAGGTTCAGTAAGATGACACACTTTATAGCATGTCATAAAACTGATGATGCCAATAACATTGCTGACTTGTTCTTTAGAGAAGTAGTACGACTCCATGGGATTCCACGGAGTATAGTTTCAGATCGTGATGTCAAATTCCTTAGTCAATTTTGGAAAGTTTTATAGGGTAAGTTGGGAACTAAACTTTTGTATTCTACTACTTGCCACCCCCAAACTGATGGTCAGACCGAGGTTGTCAATAGGACTTTGACTCAGTTATTGCGTACTATTATCAATAAGAACTTAAAAACCTGGGATGATTGTTTGCCTTTTGTTGAATTTGCATATAATCGTAGTATGAACTTCATTCCTCTACATCTTACTCACCATTTGAAATTGTTTATGGTTTTCAACCACCAACTCCATTAGATTTGTTACCTTTGCCTGTTGATGAGCATGCGGGGCTAGATGGAAAAAGGAAAGCCGATTTGGTGAAGCATATACATGAGAAAGCAAGAGAGCAAATACAACGAAAGAATGAGCAATATGCTTCTCATGCTAATAAAGGAAGAAAGCGTGTGGTATTTCAGCCTGGAGATTGGGTTTGGGTACACATGCGCAAGAAGAGATTTCCTGAACAACGGAAATCTAAGCTACAACCGAGAGGGGATGGTCCATTTCAAGTCTTGGAACGGATTAATGACAATGCATACAAGCTGGATTTACAAGGTAAGTATAATGTGTCTGCTACATTTAATGTTTCTGACTTAACTCGTTTTGATACAGGTACAGATTCGAGGTCGAATTATTTTCAAGAGGGAGTGGATGACATGATCCAGGCCGACAACAAAGTAAAAGACCCATTACAAGTACCAGAAGGGCCAATTACGAGGCAGAAGACCAAAAGACTTAGAGAAGCAATGACGGGATTAGTTCAGAGTGTTATGGCCGATTGCAACAAACAAATAGAGACGCATGTGGGCTTCAATAGAGATGGCCCAAAGCCACTTCACTTGGCCCAAATCAGTTCTGAATGAAGCTTCACTGGCCTTTGAAGACTTGAAGACTTTGGTATTTTTGTAATTTAGCCTTTAGGGGCATTGTTGTCTTTATGTCTTTAGGGTTTCTCTTTGTAACACTATTTAAACTTTCTTTCTTTTTGGAACAATCAACGAAATTTGTAAAACTCAAAAGCTTAAAGCTTTGGCTATGGCCGAATTCTTGTAAGGGAGGGATTCCCCTTTTCAAGTTTGAATAGACTTATCTAAGTTTGGCAACTTAGTGGCGTCTCCATTGCTAGCAAAACACTACAAGGAATCATCTTAAAGGTTCTCAAGGGCAAGTTCTTTGTGGGTCTTCTTTGTGGCCTTGGAAGGGTTTTGTTTCTACAAAATCAAATTCGCGGTTCTTGGGGTTCTGTTCGTTGATTGGGGTTTGCTTGGATTTCGAATCCAAGTGGGTTTCTTGTCAGCTATCATTAGCTTGACATTGGATTTGTGTTGAAATCATTAGCATGACTTTGAAAATGGAAGCACTCATGAGCTTGACATGGAAACTTGAGTAGCCATCATTGCATTTGAGAGGTGCTTGAAGAGGCATGCTGCTGCATCACCAAGTTAGTTGGAAAAAGTGTTTAGTTGGTTTGTAACTTACCATTGCCGAATTGACATGCTTACTTGACCTACTTGTAAGCTACTTACATAAGCAGCTGAGTCACCTACTTGTTTGTAAAAAAAAAAAAAAAAATTGGTCGCATTGTGCTTAGCTTGATTAGACTATTTGCAAGTTGATTGGATTGCTTTACATGAGTTACATTGATATTTGATTTGGTTTGTATTGGTTTGAGCTTGAAAGACTATATTTGTGTTATAGCCGAATTGAAATCCTTTGTGTTTCATTGTGTTTCATTGGAGTGTAAACACTTATGAGTGTGTGTGAGAAGAAAAGAAAGGTGAGCTCAAACACTATAGCGAGTGACCACAAGATTGCTTCAGTGACACGTTGATTGCTTGCTTGCTTATTTGTTGCATTTAGCTAACTCGTCATTCTTTCTTATTCTGAGCACTCTAGCTATAGGTTTCTTTCGATTGAGTCTCTGTGATTACTTATCTTATTTGTTTTATTCCACCTGCTCTATATATACATTGTGTTTCTGCTAGCTTGTGGACTACACCTTAGTTGACCATTCTGGGAATTGAGTTGATTTGTAATTGAATTGAGGAAGAACTCAATAGTGGTAAAAGGCAGTGAGTGTGGGCACAGTATCGGGTAAAAGCGAATAGAGTGCAAACATGAGTGGAGTGATATAATTGAGTAAGCACGTGAGATTGTGAGCTTGAGAGGATTTTACATATCGTATTACTTTCTTGTTATTACTGATTTGTTTGTTGAGCTTTGAAATGGCAGGTACTAGTTTAACCGTCGATGAGAAGCTTGCAGCTATGGATAGAAAGTTTACAGATATGATGGAGAATATGAATACTGCATTGGAAAGGTTGTCCAAGAGAGAGTATTCAGTGGGGCAGTATTCCCAGAGCACCACCAACTCAGAATGTACCACCACTTCATAATGTACTACCACCTCATAATGTACCACCACCTCATAATGTGCCACCACGACGAGTACCACTGCAACATATACCATCAGATGAAGAAGAAGCCGAGAATGACTTTGATGATTTTGATGATCTTGATGATGTTGAGGAGATGTTTCAGCCTAGACAAGATAGGAGGCATGGTAGGGGGTTTGGTAGAGGGTGTGATAAGAGGTTTGATGGGAGACATAATAGGAGGGATAGACGATTTGATGATAGAGGTGCATTTGATGATAGGCGAGGGGATTATGATCGAAGGGGTTATGGTAGATGGGGGGACTTAGATGGAGATCTAGGTAGCATTAAAATTAGGATACCAACCTTTCAGGGGAAGAATGATCCCGAGGCTTATTTGGAATGAGAGAACAAGATTGAGCTGATATTCAATTGCCATCACTACTCAAATGAGAAGAAAATCAATCTGGCAGCTATTGAGTTTACTGATTATACCATGATATGGTGGGATCAACTTGTTACTACTCGGAGAAGAAACTATGAGAGACCAGTTCAGACTTGGAAGAACTCAGAGGTCTTATGAGGAAGAGGTTCATTCCGAGCCATTACTAACGTGAGTTGTATCAGAAGCTACAACATCTGTATCAGGGTACCAAGAGTGTTGAGGATTACTACACAGAGATGGAAGTTGCCATGATCAGGGCAAATGTAGTTGAGGAAGCAGAGGCTACTATGGCACGGTTTCTTGGAGGCTTAAATAAGGAGATTGCCAACATGGTGGAGTTACATCATTATGTTGATTTGGAGGACATGCTTCACATGGCTATCAAGGTAGAGAGGCAACTCAAGAAGAAGGCCACATCCAGATTTGGTACTCAGACTACTTCTACTTGGAAGGGGAAATGGGTTCCGAATGATGAGATGGAGGCTTTAACAAGCCTAGAGGTGATTTCAGTGGAGGCTTTAACAAGCCTAGGGCTGAACCTAGTGGCAAGGGTAAAGATGCTACAGAATCGTAAAGATGCTACAAAATCGAGTAAACTTGGACCTAAACCTGAGGGTACAACTACGAGAACTAACGATGTCAAGTGTTTCAAGTGTTTGGGCATGGGACACTATGCTTCACAATGTCCCAATAGGCGCACCTTAGTGATTGCAAGAGCGGAGATGTGTACTCTACAGATGATGAGGTTGAGGATGAGATGCCAGAGTTAGAAGAAACTAGTGACAACGAGGGAGTTGCATACCCTTTAGATAACTTATCCCTAGTTGTTAAGCGTGCTTTGACAGCACAAGTTCTTGAGGATGAGAGTGATCAGCAGAGGGAGAACATATTCCACACCAGATGTCGTGTGAATGATAAGGGTTGTAATGTGATTATAGATGGAGGCAGTTGTACCAATGTGGCTAGCACGGCTTTGATTGAGAGATTGGGGTTGAGTTACTTGAAGCACCCAAGCCTTACAAGTTGCAGTGGTTAAATGAGTGTGGTGAAGTGAAGGTAACGAAGCAGGTATTATTGAGCTTTTTTTTTTTTGGATAAAGTAAGTATTATAACCAAAAGAAAACTATACAAAGAGCAAATGGGCATACCCCAGGCAACTAGAGAGGACAAGCCCTCCTAGAAGAAAAGCCGAAAGGCAATAAGCAAAAGATCAACAGAAGATGTCATCGGGCAAGTGCCACGAATGGTGAAGCCATTTATTGTCATAAGATGGTTTCACCTTACGTAAAAAGCTAGCATGATTCCGAACATCAAAAACAATATCATAAAGAAGAGAAGAAACAAGCCGAAGAGGCATATCATGAGTGCGAGCATTCCTCTCCCTCCAAATATGGTAGACTGACGCTGCAAAAGACAAACGAACCAGAAGGTGACGTAAAGAAGCATCGGAGAACTGACATAACCACTCAACAGTCTGACGCCAATCCCGACATCTCCAATCTAACCCACACATAGCCAGTACAGACGACCAGACCCTCAAAGAGAAGAGGCACTGGAAGAAAAGATGATCAATGTCCTCACTTGAACAACCGCATAGAATACAACGCGAGCAAGCAGAGATACCAAAACTCATCAAACTATCCTGAGTATAAAGGCCTCCCTGAATAGACATCCAAAGTAGAAAGGAATGGCGGGGAATAGCCTTCCGGAACCAAACAACTCGAGACCAATGCAGCAAGGTTCCCCTTGTCCGCATGGCATTCCAGACACTATCCACAGAAAATCTCCCACTCCTATCATCCTCCCAAACCAGCATATCCTCCCTCAAACGAGAAGGAGACGGAAGATGGGACTGAGCCAAATCAACAAGGGCAGCAGACCTAGAAGGGGGCCAACGCCAAGTAGAATCATAGATAATGGAAGCAACTGTGGCCATCCTATCCAAGCCATCTCACCATTCCCAATCCTAACTCTCATCCGCCGTCGGGACCAAGAACGAAGCTCCAAGATCTTACGCCAACTCCAAGAGCAGTCTTGACAAGGACGTACCCAACGTGTCCAAGCTCAACAGTACCTGCTTTGTCACACTTATCTCCCCACAATCATTTAACCACTGCAACTTGTAAGGCTTCGGGTGTCTCAAGCAACTCAACCTCAATCGCTCAATCAAAGCTGTGCTAGCAACATTAGTACAACTGCCCCCATCTATGATCATACTACACCCCTTGCCATTCACACGGCACCTAGTATGGAATATGTTCTCCCTCTGCTGCACACTCTCATCCTCTACAACAAGTGCACTCAAGCACGCTTGACAACTAAGGATAAGTTATCCAGCGGGTATGCAGCTCCCTCATGGTCACTAGCATCCTCCAACTCTGGCATCTCCTCCTCAACCTCACTATCGGTAGAGTACACCTCTCCACTCTTTTTATCAATCACTAAGGTACGCCTATTGGGACATTGTGAAGCATAGTGTCCCATGCCCAAACACTTGAAACACTTGACATCTTTAGTTCTAGCAGCTGCACCCTCAGGTTTTGGTCTAGTTTTGCTCGGTTCCGCAGCCTCTTTACCCTTGGCACTAGGTTCGGCCTTAGGCTTATTAAAGCCTCCATTGAATTCGCCTCTAGGCTTGTCAAAGCCTCCATCTCGCTTCTCATTCGGAACCCATTTCCCTTTCCATGCAGAAGTAGCCTGAGTACCAAATCTGGATGTTGACTTTTTCTTGAGTTTCCTTTCTATCTTGATAGCCATGTGAAGCATATCCTCCAAATCAACATAATGATGCAACTCCACCATGTTTGCAATCTCTCTATTCAAGCCCCCTAGAAACCGTGCCATAGTAGCTTCTGCATCCTCAACTACATTTGCCCTGATCATGGCAACTTCCATCTCTGTGTAATAGTCCTCAACACTTTTGGTCCCCTGATACAGATGTTGTAGTTTCTGATACAACTCCCTATAGTAATGGCTGGGTATAAATCTCTTTCTCATGAGACCCCTAAGTTCTGCCCATGTCTGAACCGGTCTCTCATAGTTTCTCCTCCGAGTAGTGACAAGCTGATCCCACCAAATCATAGCATAATCGGTAAACTCAATTGCTGCCAGACTGATCTTCTTCTCGTCTGAGTAGTGATGACAGTTGAAAATCAATTCTATTTTCTTTTCCCATTCCAAATAAGCTTCAGGATCATTCTTGCCTTGGAAAGTTGGTATCTTGATCTTGATGCTACCTAGATCACCATCTACATCTCCTCGCCTACCATATCCTCTCCGATCATAATCCCCTCTTCTGGCATCAAATGCACCCCTATCATCAAACCGTCTATCCCTCCTATCATTCCTCCTATCAAACCTCCTATTAGGCCTCCTATCATGCCCAGGCTGAAATCTCTCCTCCACATCATCAAAACCATCAGAATCATCAAACTCATTTTCAGTCCTCCTCTTCATCTGGTGGTACATACTGTGGTGGTACACGGCGAGGTGGCGCATTGTGAGGTGGTGCACATTCTGAGGTGGTGGTACTCTGGGACCGCTACCAGTTTGAATACTCTCTACACTCTTGGACAATCTCTCCAAAGCAGTATTCATATTCTCCATCATATCTGTAAATTTCCTATCCAATGCCTCAAGCTTTTCATCAGTAGTTAGACCTGCCATCTCAACACTAAACAAACAGATTAGAAATAACAAGAAAGTAAAAACATATCTAAATCCTCACACTCTCACGTGTTTACACTCGAATGATATCACTCCACTCGTGTTTGCACTCTATTGGCTTTTACCCGATATTGTGCTCACAATCACTGCCTTTTACCACTCTTGAGTTCGTCCTCAATTCAAATGTGAATCACACTCTATCCAAGAATACAAACCAAATGTAGTCCTCAAGCCAGCATGAAACACAAAGGTCTAATATAATATATAGGACAGGTGGAAACAAAATACGAACAGGAATAGCAACGACGAAGACTCAATCAATAATACTTAAACTAGAGTATTAGAAATAAGGAGTAAACAATTAGCACAATGGAAAAAAAATAAGCATGCAAATTCGCGGTCGTATGCAATTTCGGTAGAAAATTTGGCACCGCTATAGAAATTTTGATGGAATACCCTCCACGGGCACCTAAATGATAATATGGAACAAACTAAATTCAACCAAAAAATTTCACTTTTTGCTCAAGTGATCACAAACTAATTTTTTTTTTTTTTTTTTTTTTTTGCTCAAGTGATCACTATCACTCAAGTCCCTTTTTCTTTTCTCTCTTTTTTTTTTTTTTTGATAACGTCAGATGCTAAATGTGGTTCTGATTTCAGAGGTTGATTTAGGTTCTGATTTCAGAGGCTGGTTTTCAAAGCCTGATTTCAGAGTCTGATGATGGTCTGAATTCAGAGGCTGCTGGTCAGTGTCTGATTTCAGAGTCGAATAAGGGTCTGATTTCAAGGTCTGAATTCAGAGGCTAATTTTCAGAGGTTACTGGTCAGAGTCTGATTTCAGGGTCTAATTTTCAGAGGTTACTGGTCAGGGTCTGATTTCCGAGGTTAAGTTTCAGGGTCTGATCTCAGAGTCTGATTCAATGGTTAAGTTTCAAGGTCTGAACTCAGAGTCTGATTCAATGGTTAAGTTTCAAGGTCTGAACTCAGAGTCTGATTTCAGAGGCAGATTTCAAAGGTTACGTTTTAGGTCTAATTTCAGAAGCTAAGATTTCAGGGTCTGATTTCAGACTTCACTTAGTTTCTCAGGGTCTGATTTCACACTTCACTAGGGTTTAGAGACAAAACACACAGCCGCCAAGAACATGCTTATTTCTTAAACATATGCTAAAGAACAAAATGACTATGACGAACTGATATGAAGAACAGAATAGAAGCCCAGAACTGGAAAAGTGATGAAGATGAACTGATATGCAACTGGAATGAACTGATATGCAGAACACACCAATAACAGATCCAGAAATAAACAAAACAAAAAGCAGAATCAAGAACCAACAAGGACTGAAACGAAAATAACAAAGAACAAACACACCAAAAACAGATCTAGAAATAAACAAAACAAAAAAAAACAGAAACAAGATCCAACAAGAACTGAAACGAAAATAACAAAGAACAAGAGAAAAACAGAATCAAACAAAAGGAAAGATAGAAAAATCAGACCTTGGAACCCTGAGCTCTAGATACCAAATGACAAGGAACCCACTTGGATTCGAAATCCAAGCAAACCCCAAGCAACGGACGGAACCCCAAGAACCGCGAAATGATTTTGTAGAAACAAAACCCTTCCAAGGCCACAAAGAAGACCCACAAAGAACTTGCCCTTGAGAACCTTTAAGATGAATCCTTGTAGTGTTTTGCTAGCAATGGAGACGCCACTAAGTGTGCCAAACTTAGATAAGTCGATTCAAACTTGAAAAGGGGAATCCCTCCCTTACATTAATTCGGCCATAGCCAAAGCTTTAAGCTTTTGAGTTTACAAAATTCGTTGGTTTCCTCAAATGAAGAAGAAAGTAAGCTTAAATAGTGTTACAAAAAGAAACCCTAAAGGCAAAAAGACAATAATGCCCATAAAAACGAAATTACACAAATATCAAGTCTTTAAGTCTTTAAATGCCTAGAAAGCTTTATTCTAAACTGATTTGGGCCAAGTGAAATGGTTTTGGGCCCTTTCCATCGAAGCCCACATGCATCTCTATTTGTTTGTTGCAGTCGGCCATAAAACTCTGAACTAATCCCGCCATTGCTTCTCTGAGTCTTTTGGTCCTCTGCCTCGTAATTGGCCCTTCTGGTACTTGTAATGCGTCCTTTGGTTTGTTGTCGGCCTGGATCATGTCAAGTCTGTAGGACAATGGACCTCCCAAAAACTTATCCCCCTCAATAAATAAGCGAACCCAATTCGACCAAGATGAAACCTGGCCAGAACAAAGAAACCAAATGTGCTTAACAATAGCCGCTCTATTCCAAGAATCCAAACTCTTAATCCCCAGCCCCCTTCCTTTAGAGGTAAACAAACTTTGCTCCAAGCCACTCTCACCCCAGAAGAGGTGAGTGCACTACCCTTCCAAAGGAAAGAACGCAGAATCGTCTCCACCTTCCTAACAACAGACTTAGGAAGAATAAATAAGGAAGACCAATAAACTTGAATGGAGAACAACACAGACTTAATAAGTTGAAGCCGACCTGCATAAGAGAGAAACTTACTACTCCAACTCTTAGCACGCATAACAATACGATCCACAAGAGAAGCACAATCTGAGGCCCGGAGTTTAGTAGAGATCAAAGGGACTCCCAAATACCGCACTGGAAGAATCCCTACTTGGAAACCCAAAACATGACGCAGATGGTCCTTAAGGGTAGAAGAGATACCAGAAGAGAAGAAATGACTTTTAGCTGGATTCAGAATTAAACCTGATAAACCACTGAACTACCCGAGACAATCTTTGATCAAGGAAATCGAGGATACATCTGCTTTACAAAAAATCATAAGGTCATCCGCAAAACAGAGATGAGTAAGACGGTCCTTAGAACACCGCCAGTGGAACTTGAAACCCGGATTAAAAGCCATATTACGAAGAAGACCTGACAAAACTTCCATAGCCAAAACAAATAGATAAGGAGACATATGATCACCTTGTCGTAACCCACGACCCTCAGAAAAGAAACCATGCAACTCTCCATTAATAGATACAGAGAACCTAGTAGAAGTCATACACTTCTGAATCCAACCCACCATCCTCTCTGGAATACCAACAGTCCGCAAAACCTCAATCAAGAAATCCCAACGAACAGTGTCATAAGCTTTCATCAAGTCAATCTTAAGAGCACATCTCGGGGAACCGCCAGTCCGGTGATAATTCCGAACCAATTCCTGACACAAAAGAATATTGTCGCTGATACGCCTTCCAGCAACAAAAGCAGATTGATTATGACTGATCACAGAAGGAAGGATAACCTTGATCTTATTCGCAATAAGCTTAGCAATACACTTGTAAATAGTATTACAACAAGAAATAGGCCTATAATCCTTAACTTGGGAAGGGTTAGGAATCTTAGGAATCAGAGCAATAGAAGTAGCATTAACCTGCCTCAAGAGACGCCCAGAGGAAAAGAAAGAGTGAATAGCACAAAAGACATCATTCCCCACAATATTCCAAGACTTCTTAAAGAAACCCGAATTAAACCCATCTGGGCCTGGAGCTTTATTGTCCTTCAAAGCGAACAGGACAGCCTTAATCTCCTCATCCGAAACCTCCCGGGATAGAGTCTCACTCTGCTCAACTGTCACATGGCTAGTAATAGCAGATTGAAGGGCCACCCTATCAAAATCCTGCTGACCTTGCTGAGGACCTAAAAGGGTCTCAAAAAAAGAAACAATCTCATCTCTAACCAAAACATCTTCCACCACACGGGTCTCATCCTCTTTAGTTATAGAAGTGATCTTGCTACGACTGTGAAAACTCTTCATAGCAGTAAAGAAGAATTTAGTATTCTGATCCCCAAGGTTAAGCCACTAAACACGAGATTTCTGTCTATTGAATCCTTCCTCAGCCCGACTTATGTCTCCATACCGTAACGAAAGACTAGCTCTTCAGCTTCTAGCTAGGGCAGGGTCACTAGGGTAGTCCTGTAAAGCACACTGCACTCTGTCCAACTCCTTCCTAATCTCCAAAACTCGACACGGAATCTTAGAGAAATGCTCAAAATTAAACTTCTTCAAGGCCAACTTAACACTCTTCAGCTTACAACATAAACGGAACATCGGAGTACCATGAACATCAATATCCCACGCACTAGCCACAACAGAGAGAAAATCAGGATGATCAGCCCAAAAATCAAAGAATTTAAAGGGGATTTTCCTCTTAGGGAGCTCTGAAGCTTAACTACCATAGGAGAATGATCAGAAATCCGGGGGGGAAGAAAGCGGGCAAAAGCCCGGGAAGAGACACTCCCAAGAAGAGAAACAAGGACACGGTCCAACTTACGCCAAATAGGAGACTGAATCTGCTTATTAAACCAAGTAAACTGACAACCAGAGAACTGAAGATCATCCAACCCAGCCTGACCCAAACAGCAGCCCAAATCGTCTTTCCAAGCCGGCCAAGCCACAGACCCACCACTATGCTCAATCGGAGAACGGATGGCAATGAAATCTCCCAAAACAAGCCACGGAGAATCATCAAAAGCACTACCACTAGAAATCAGGTCAGCCCAAAGTTCCCGACGCTTCTCGTAGTCACTCTCACCATAAACCACCGAAACTACACAATTCCACATCCCAGAAATATGAGACACACTACAATGAATAACTTGAGCTGAAGAATGAATAATGCTAACATCAATGTCACTAGGGTTCCAACAAACCCAGATACGACCAAACGGGCTAACATCAGAGTGGAAAAACTTCCATGAAGGATTAATCGCACGAGAGACATTCATAAAATTAACCTCCTTAACCTTGGTTTCAACTAAACCACACAACGAGAGCTTCTCATCACAAAGAAACCTCCTAACTTCAGCATGTTTTAATGGGTCATTGAGACCCCGAATGTTCCAACAACCAAAAATCATTAAAACAGTGAAGAATAGAGCCAAACCAAACAAATCAGCGTCGACGACCCCCCCTAGGGGACTGCCGTTTCTGACTCCTCTTACCACCAGAACCCTTTCTAGATTTGTTACCATAAGCCAATTTCTTGAAATCCAGAGAGTCAATGGCCTTATTAGCCAAACTGTTAACCATGGGAGTAGGCGAATCATAAGCTACAGAAGGCGAGCACTCAGCTAAATCAGATTTAGGAAGATCCTCAACAATATGTGAAGAAACACGGGAGCACTCACCTTCCATATTTCCATCTGCCTCCACAGAAACTGTTTCAAAAGAAACCACGGGCAAATGAGGATTAACCAGAGTCGATTCCAACCCATTAGAAGAGCACTCACCCAAAACAAGAGTCCTGTCAGTGGAAACATCCTGAGTCACATCACCGCTCGAGCTAACAAGAGTGGTCACAGATGCTCCCTTGCCTATCTTCTTCTTAGTGACCGGGATCCAGGCACCCTCCTGATCCTTAGTAGTGTCAACCATAGCAACTTTATCCATAGACGGGATAGAAGGCTTTGGAATACAGGACTGAGAAGGTTCACTAACCTCCTTACTTGGAGCCTTTTTAGAGCAAGAATTCACTGAATGGCCAAAAACTTCACAAGTGGAACATTTCACAGGAACCCATTCAAACTCAACCCTAATAGATACCCTAGTACCATTAGGGTTTTGGAAAACAATCTCCTCAACAAGGGGGTTCTGAGCATCAATCTCAACACAAACTCGAGCGAAACTGAGCCGTTTCCTGGAAAGGGTAATAAGGTCAGCATTGAGAGGTCTCCCAACTGCACTAGCAACACAACTAATCCCTTTCGACGTCCATAAAGTAAAAGGCAGATCAAAGAGTCTGATCCAGACCGGAACCTTGAACAAGTCCTCCTTAGTCAAAGATAATTCAGGATGCCAAAGTTTAAGGACCAACGGTCTATTAGCCATATGCCAAGGGGCTCCGTCCAAAACCACACTAGCCTCTTGAAGGCTCTTAAATCTAAACAAAAAGAAACCATTATCGGAGGTTAGAACCTCAAGCAAACCTAGCCTCCCCCATAACTTGTGTGCAATAGAGTTGACAGTTTGAAAAGGGAGTCTTTTACCCACAAAGTAACCAACTAATGTACTCCACCAATACACACTGCCTTCTTCAATAACTTCAGCAGGCGGCACACAACAACCTTACCATCAATAACATTAGGTTTGACATAATGTAAAGCGGTTGAAGAACTTGACGAATCCAAAGGATCAACTCCTTTAGGTCCATGCAACGCAAAAGCATAACTCTTAGGGCAACCAGAATTACCCCCCTCGACTACTGCAGGTGCCTCGGAAGCAAAAGGCACAGCAACCTGACTCACACTCAAAGCATCACCACTCACACTTCTTCCTGTCAACTTGGCAACATTCTGCCCCAAAACAACACCATTAACAGTCCTAGTATCCATCAAAACTGCCACAGCCGAGGACTTCGACTCCTCACCAACAAGTATCCCAACATCCCCAACCGGTTTCCCGTCAATACTAATTCCAGAACCACAGCCAACCGCAGCACCACAGTCAACCGATCCCCCGTCAACACCAGGTCCAGAAACTACAGAACCCCTATCAACGCCATGGCCAGAACCCAAACAAACCTCATCCAACAAACCCACATCCCCAGCGACCAAACTGCCAACTGAACTCCCTACAACGCCATGTTCAGAAACACAAGCAGTGTAGACTGACTCAGATTGTGCGC
Organism: Zanthoxylum bungeanum; assembly: GCA_019454045.1. Lineage (NCBI taxonomy): Eukaryota > Viridiplantae > Streptophyta > Magnoliopsida > Sapindales > Rutaceae > Zanthoxylum > Zanthoxylum bungeanum. The sequence continues at coordinate 152,904 of SKCR01010129.1, forward strand.
CATGTCCAGACTAACTAGAACCCAAACAGCCAGCAAGACCACCTACAACTCCATGTCCCGGATCACAAATAACGACACAATCAACACCAGAACCAGAACCCAAACGCACATCATTCAACAAACTCACATCACCATCGACCAAACAGCCAATAGAAGTACCAACAACGCCAAGTCTAGAAACACAAGCACCGCTGACTGACTCAGAAGGAGCGCCATGTCCAGACCGACAAGAACCCGAACTGCCAGCAGGACCACCTTCTGAAACAGAAGGCTTAGAACTGGTCACTGATGCCGGCGCCGAAGCGGAGATCAAAGGTGAGCTTGCAAGACCCGTCGAAGGCTTCAAACAACCAATGTCAAGATCCACAGGAGGTGAGGCGTTAGCGGCAACAGAGACAGCCCTAACAGCCTTGCCGCCAGACCAGGGAGGCGCGGCCCCACAACAGGAACACCAGACGGAGGCATAGGGAAAGACGGGTGAGGAGGAAGAAAGAGAGTAGTAAAGGCAAAGTAAATAAGGGAATAGAGAAAAAGATCTGTAAAAACAAAGGGATAAACGGAAAAGAAGATGACCAAAACCGATCTGAGAAGACAACAGGTTATTTAAAGAAAACAGGGTACAAGACGATTTGAAAAAGCACGGGGTTAATCGGTTTAGTAGATGACCAGAGCCGATCTGAAAGAAACAAAGGGTTTTTTTTTAAAAACATCACGGCGATCTAATACGGGAATCGCCGAGAGGGAAGGGAAAGTTGAGAGCTATTTTCTCCATCCACTTTCTTCCTGGGAATTGAGTTCACAACCGTTTGGGAGGTCGTGGCAGTTTGATAAGAAGGTGATTCATGATGGGTTCAAGAATAAGTATTCATTTCAGCATAAAGGGAAACCCATTACACTATACCCACTTACACCAAAGCAAGTCCATGAAGATCAGGTTAAGTTGCAACTTGAGGGTGATAAAGAGAGGGCGAGTGCAAACACTAACTTGGGGGAAACTAGTGATAGTGTAAAAATAAGGCCAAGGCCGAGAGTATACCCAAGGGAAGTGAGAGTGAAAGTAAGGGGGACACCAAATGGAGAGTGAAAAGGAGTTTCTACATGGGTGAGGGTGAAGCGAGGGGAGCTTTCAAGACTAGCAGCCTGATGCTATTGTTAGTTTATAAGGAGCCCCATGTTTATTTTTCTAACACTGACCCTTTGCTTCCTATGTCTATTTCATCTCTTTTGCAGGACTACAACAATATACTAACTGAGGACATTACTAGTGGGCTTCCACCCATTAGAGGCATTGAGCACCAGATAGACTTCGTACTTGGAGCAGTCATTCCCAACATGGCCATCATATAGAAGCAATCTTGAGGAGACAAAGGAACTTCAACAGCAAGTACGAGATTTGATGGACAAGGGGTATGTAAGGGAAAGCATGAGTCCTTGTGCAGTACCAGTGCTTATAGTTCCTAAGAAAGATGGGACATGGATGATGTGTGTTGATTGTCGAGCCATCAATAATATAACGGTAAAGTATCGCCATCTTATTCCTAGGCTAGATGACATGTTAGAGGAATTGCATGGTTCCAAGATATTTAGTAAGATTGATTTGAAAAGTGGATACCATCAAATTCGCATGAGAGAGGGAGATGAGTGGAAACCCGCATTTAAGAGAGGGAGATGAGTGGAAAACCGCATTTAAAACCGCATCAAATTCGATATTTAGTAATATGTATGCTATGTTATGAACAAGGCCGGACATCTATTTTGCTGTGGGAGTAGTCAGTAGGTTTCAATCCAATCCAGGATTAGATCATTGGGTGGCGGTGAAACATATTCTCAAGTATCTTATGAGAACGATAAATTTTATGCTTGTATATTCCAGTAAGGATATGATTCTGATAGGATATTCTGACTCTAATTTTCAGACGGATGTAGATACTAGGAAATCAATATCTGGATTAGTGTTCACCCTAGGTGGTGGAGCCATAGTATAAAAGAGCATAAAGCAATCTTGTATCGATGACTCCACAATGGAGGCTGAATATGTAGCAGCTTGTTAAGCAGCTAAAGAAGCAGTCTGGCTCCGTAAGTTCTTGGAAGATCTAGAAGTTGTTCCAGATATGAATAAACCACTCACACTTTATTGCGATAATAGTGGTGCAATGGCGAATTCTAAAGAACCAAGAAGCCACAAGCGAGGTAAGCATATTGAGAGAAAATATCATCTAATCAGAGAGATAGTGTAGAGAGGAGATGTCACTGTCACGCAGATTCCATCCGCAGACAACCTCGCTAATTTGTTTACAAATACCTTATCGGCTAAAGTTTTTGAAGGTCACCTAAAAGTTTTAGGATTACATGACATGTCTTATTTTCTCTAGTTCAAGTGAGAGATTGTTGGGATATATGCCCTATAGCTTCATGTATTGTAAACAGAATTGATTATTGTAATAATAATAAATGCATTATTCATTTATCAAAGTTGTTTGATTTTAATCGCATATTGTCCAATTGTTGTACTTTCAAACTTAATGTATGTTTGATGCACAAGAGGATTTAAGTCTGAAGTTAGTAATCTAAAAGTCCATAGAGAGCAAACAAATAGGGTACTTTGTTTGTGGTTTATCTATAGTTGCGGTCCATTCTATACTTGTATGACGACCTTGATCCGGGATCGTTCATATAGTGACATGGGAATGGAGGAACCTTGTATGATGAGATCATATAGGATTGGACTCAGATAAATATGAATTTATTTTAATATTCGTTAACCGAAGAAATTCATTTTATCTAATTGATGGTCATATATGGATTCGATCTTAATCCTGACTCTACTATGAACTCCTACATGGTAGGCTATGTCTTTTGATTTACTAAGGTGAGGTTGGTGTTGTATTCTCAACCAATAACTACGTATTTTGGGGATATGGTTTGATGTGTAGCTGGGAACGTTTTACATAGATAAGTAATTTACTCTTTCTTACGAGAAGCATAAGAATATCTCTTTTAAGAGTTGATTCGGGACTTGAACAATTTGAACGCTTAAATCTTCTATTACGAATAGAAAGTTTTATATTCATAATTGTTATGAATTAATTATTTATTATAGAATCAATGGTGCTCAATAGATAAAATATTTAGAGAGGTATAACGGACTTATGGCTCGACTCTATTTATGAGATATTCGTGAAGGGCTATATCCATATGTAATGACTATATCGATGGACATCGAAGTTGTTCGGCTTATATTTTCAATCTACGGTAACGAGAGTTCAACTTCAAGTTTTTAGTGGAATAACGCGAAGTTAATAATTCGTAATATTTGATTAAAGAGTTTAATTAATATTTCAGGATTATTGGAGCTCGAAACCGTAGGTCCATTTGGTCCCTGTGCTAGCTCGATTAACTGTAGAAAACCTAATATAATTAGATTGTTTAATAATATGCTCACATTATATTTATATATTAATAAGATTAATATATATTTTTTGCCACAAATGAAAACTATGGTAAATTAGTTTAACTTAATATTTTCTAAATTCATTAATTATGAGATAATCAAGTTTGTAATAATTATGAGATAAAGTACTACATCATAATAAGGGTAATTAAATCATTATTAAGGTAATGATTTTTTTTTTATTAACATTGGAGACATAGCCAAATGGCCCACCATGCTCTCAAATTATTAAGTCTATTAGGTGGCATGTATATACCTAATATCTTTGTTGACAAGAAACCCACTTGGATTCGAAATCCAAGCAAACCCCAAGCAACGGATAGAACCCCAAGAACCTAGAATTTGATTTTGTAGGAACAAAACTCTTCCAATGCCACAAAGAAAAACCCTTCCAAGGCCACAAAGAAGACCCACAAAGAACTTACCATTGAGAACCTTTAAGATGATTCCTTGTAGTGTTTTGCTAGCAATAGAGACGCCACTAAGTTTGACAAACTTAGATAACTCGATTTTAACTTGAAAATGGGAATCCCTCCCTTACAAGAATTTGGCCATAGCCAAAAAGCATAAAGATGTAATATTCTCTCAAATTCGTTGATTTTTGTCAAAATGAAAAAGAAAGAAAGCTTAAATAGTGTTACAAAGAGAAACCCTAAAGGCATAAAGACAACAATGCCCCTAAAGGCTAAATTACAAAAATACCAAAGTCTTCAAAGGCCTGTGAAGCTTCATTCAAAACTGATTTGGGCCAAGTGAAGTGGCTTTGGGCCCTCTCTATTGAAGCCCATATGCGTCTCTATTTGTTTGTTGCAATCGGCCATAAAACACTAAACTAATCCCGTCATTGCTTCTCTGAGTCGTTTGGTCCTCTGCCTCGTAATTGGCCCTTCTGGTACTTGTAATGGGTCTTTTGCTTTGTTGTCAGCCTGGATTATGTCATTTTTCTTTTGCTTAACATTTCCTATGCTTTGGTATGACCTTCACATTAATGTGTTTGCCATTACAAGAAAGCATTAGATGCTTAATGACAAAGGTGGTTGGTTTTTTGGATGGAATATTATCTATACCATCTCCACTTTTTCATTAGTTGAATCTATTCACACAAATTGAGAGAGAGAATTGAAACACATTCACAATAGTTGTGAGAGAGTTAGAGAGAAAAATTTATTTTCTCAAGTGTTGAGAAGTAAAAGAAACAAGAGTGAATTAGATACTCGATCTTCTTCATCATATCTTTCTAAAGCCAAAAACATTTTGTGACAATACAACTTCATTCTCTAAATTTTTTAGAGTTTGATTTCATACTTCTCTAAAATGTTTAGAGTTGATCTTTGTGAGTGAAGCCTACACTTCGATTTGTTGGTTTCGAGACATAGCTCGAAAAATCGAGTGGTTGATCCAAGCGTTGGACATCAGAGGAAACACATCTACATCAAAGGAGCAAAATCCATTCTCCAAGAGTTTGAGGAATTCAGCTACAACAAAAGGAGAAGGCAAAGAAAATCCATTCTCCATAGTAGACATCAGAGAGTTGGGCGTCGCAACGCCCAGTTTTCGGCGCCGCGGAAGATCCCCAAACACTTAATTAGGTCGTATTTTATGCGCATAAAGACTCTGGGACTTCCCTATAAATACCTAAGCTCGTCCAAAACCCTAAAAAGAGGAGAAATACACAATAGAGAGTTGAAATCACATATTTTAGAGAGAAGAACGAGGAAGCTTCAAGCCAGACAGGATGTCTCTCCGATCTGACATGATCCAGGCCGACAACAAAGCAAAAGACCCATTACAAGTACCAGAAGGGCCAATTACGAGGCAGAGGACCATAAGACTCAGAGAAGCAATGGCAGGATTAGTTCAGAGTTTTATGGCCGACTGTAACAAACAAATAGAGACGCATGTGGGCTTCGATGGAAAGGGCCCAAAGCCATTTCACTTGGCCCAAATCAGTTTAGAATAAAGCTCTCTAGGCATTTGAAGGCTTAAAACCTTGGTATTTTTGTAATTTCGTATTTAGGGGCATTGTTGTCTTTATGCCTTTAGGGTTTCTTTTGTATCAATATTTAAGCTTTCTGTCGTTTTTATTTGAAAGACAATCAACGAAATTTATAAAACTCAAAAGCTTAAAGCTTTGGCTATGGCCGAATTCTTGTAAGGGAGGGATTCCCCTTTTCAAGTTTGAATCGACTTATCTAAGTTTTGGCAAACTTAGTGGCGTCTCCATTGCTAGCAAAACACTACAAGGATTCATCTTAAAGGTTCTCAAGGGCAAGTTCTTTGTGGGTCTTCTTTGTGGCCTTGGAAGGGTTTTGTTTCTACAAAATTAAATTCGCGGTTCTTGGGGTTCTGTCCGTTGCTTGGATTTCGAATCCAAGTGGGTTTCTTGTCATTTGGTATCTAGAGCTCAGGGTTCCAAGGTCTGATTTTTCCTATCTTTTCTTTTGTTTGATTCTGTTTTTATTTTCGTTCTTGTTATTTTCGTCTCAGTTCTTGTTGGATCTTGTTTCTATTTTCGTTTTGTTTATTTCTGGATCTGATTTTGTTGTGTTTTGCATATCAGTTCATCTTCTATCATTTTCCAGTTCTGGGTTTCTGTTATGTTCTTCATATCAGTTCATCATATATACTTTCTGTTATTTAGCATATGTTGAAGAAATAAGCATGTTCTTTGGCGGATGTGTGTTGTTTCTAAAACCCTAGTGGAATTTGAAATCTGACTTTGAATTCAGACCCTGAAATCAGACTCTAAAAACTTAGCCTTTGAAATCTGACTCTGAAATCAGACCCTGAAGATTAGCCTCTGAAAATCAGACTCTGAAATCAGACCCTGAAAAGTAACCTCTGAAATCAGACCCTGACCAGTAGCCTCTAAAGTCAGACACTGAATAGTAACATCTGAAATCAAACCCTGACCAGTAGCCTCTAAAATCAGACCCTGAAAATCAGCCTCTGAAATAAGAAACTAAATCAGCCTCTGAAATCAGAAACACAGTATCAGCATCTGACGTTATAAAAAAAAAAGGGACTTAAGTGATAGTGATCACTTGAATTTAGTTTGTTCCATATTATCATTTAGGTGCCCGTGGAGGGTATCCCATCAAAATTTCTATAGCGGTAACAAATTCTCTCCCGAAATTGCATACGACCATGAATTTGCATGCTTATTTTTTTTCCATTGTGCTAATTGTTCACTTCTTTATTCCAAATACTCTAGTTTAAGTATTATTGATTGAGTCTTTGTCGTTGCTATTCCTGTTCGCATTTTGTTTCCACTTGTGACAAGAAACTCACTTGGGTTGGAAACCAAGCAAACCCCTAAGCATCTTTCTCAAAACCCCAAGAACTTTGAATACTGATTTTGTAGGAACAAAACCCAACCAAGATCAGCCCCTAACCACCATGAAACTCAGGTCCATGATAACCACAAGCATGAAATCAGATTGTATTTTGCTAGCAATGGAGACGCCACTAAGTTGCCAAGCTTAGATAAGTCAATTTGAACTTGAAAAGGGGAATCCCTCCCTCAACAAGGTTTTGTCCATAGCCATGGAAAGCTCAAGCTTTTCTTTCTTTCAAAATTCTGTATATTACGTTGGTTGTCCAAAAATACAAAGAAGAGTCATATAATAAGGGTTACAAAAGAGTAAAAAGGCTAAAATGACCCTAGAGCTAAAATTACCAAAAGCCCTAAGTCAAGCACCTCAACCACGACCATTAAGGTCCTTTTGCACCTAAATAAACTTAAAACAAAGATTAGAAGCTAATCTCACTTAAGCTAATTAAGGTGCTTACATGCTATAGTAAATTGACGTGCTTCCGGCTAAGTACAAATCTAAGCATAATTAAGCCTAATGGCATAGTCAACCATGCTAATTACATCATAAATAAAGTCAAAATGTCGAGCACAAATGACAAAATGCCCCAATTTGTCCGAAATTCAACATAGTCCCAAAATAGGTCAAATCGGGTCAAAAATGTGCAGGTGCTGAAGCTGCTCTGCTATGCTTCAGTCTGAACTGATCTGGGTCAAATGAAATAGCTTGGGGACCTCTCTGGTTATGCCCATATGTGTCTCTGGTGTGCACTTGACTTGGTTGCTGCAACTGGTCACATAGCTCCGAGCTAGTCCCGCAAAGGCCTCTCTGATCTTCATTGCTCTTTGGCGTGTGATTGGACCTGTTGGCAACTGCATGGGTTCCTCCAAGTTGTTAGCTGCATCATGTAATGTCTCTGGTGGTTGGACTCATGTCATTCCCTCCTTGTTGAAAAGGATTCGACCTTGAATCTGAATTTGCATCAAAATGAGTTAAGTCAGAAACATTAAAAGTAGCAGATACGTTATACTTACCTTGCAAATCCAGCTTATATGCATTGTCGTTAATCCTTTCCAAGACTTGAAATGGACCATCCCATCCTGGTTGCAACTTGGATCTTTTCCTCCTGCATATAAAGCCACACCCAATTGCCGGGGTCATACACAATGCGTTGGAAACCTATTATTCTCACCAACTCTGCCTTTCCCTTATCATTCATACTCCCAAGCTTAATAACAATCAAAGATAACAAATCCATAGGAGTTAAAGAATTAGAATCATAATCAATCTCATAAGGCAAGTAAGAACTAGAAGAATGAATGCATCTATTATATGCAAACTCTGGCCCCGCTATTGCGTCTGTGATCTTCTTAGCTCTTTGGCATGTGATTGGGTCTGTTGGCAATTGCAAAGGCTCTAATGTTCCTTGGGTGATTGCATTCATGTCAAATGTTGTCCCTTGGATCATGTCAACTTGTCCCATATATATTATTAGACCTTTGTGTTTCATGCTGGCTTGAGGACTTCTTGTGGTTTGTATTCTTGGATTGAGTGTGATTCACATTTGAATTGAGGACGAACTCAAGAGTGGTAAAAGGCAGTGATTGTGAGCACAGTATCGGGTAAAAGCCAATAGAGTGCAAACACGAGTGGAGTGATATCATTCGAGTGTAAACACATGAGATTGTGAGGATTTACATATTTGCTTTACTTTCTTGTTATTTCTAATCTGTTTGTTTAGTGTTGAGATGGCAGGTTTAACCACTGATGAAAAGCTTGAGGCTTTGGATAGGAAATTTACAGATATGATGGAGAACATGAATACTGCTTTGGAGAGATTGACCAAGAGTGTAGAGAGTATTCAAACTGGTAGCGGTCCCAGAGCACCACCACCCCAGCATATACCACCACCTCAGAATGTACCACCACCTCATAATGTGCCACCTCGACGTGTACCACCACAGTATGTACCACCAGATGAAGAGGAAGCTGAAAATGAGTTTGATGATTCTGATGGTCTTGATGATGTGGAGGAGAGATTTCAGCCTGGGCATGATAGGAGGCCTAATAGGAGGTTTGATAGGAGGAATGATAGGAGGGATAAATGATTTGATGATAGAGGTGCATTTGATGCCAGAAGAGGGGATTATGATAGGAGGGAATATAGTAGACGAGGAGATGTAGATGGTGATCTAGGTAGCATCAAGATCAAGATCCCAACATTCCATGGCAAGTATGATCCTGAAGCTTATTTAGAATGGGAAAAGAAAATAGAATTGATTTTCAGCTGTCATCACTTCTCAGACGAGAAGAAGATCAATCTGGCAGCAATTGAGTTTACCGATTATGCTATGATTTGGTGGGATCAGCTTGTCTCTACTCGGAGGAGAAATTATGAGAGGCCGGTTCAGACATGGGCAGAAGAACTTAGAGGTCTCATGAGAAAGAGATTTATACCCAGCCATTACTATAGGGAATTGTATCAGAAACTACAACATCTGTATCAGGGGACCAAAAGTGTTGAGGACTATTACACAGAGATGGAAGTTGCCATGATCAGGGAAAATGTAGTTGAGGATGCAGAAGCTACTATGGCACGGTTTCTAGGGGGCTTGAATAGAGAGATTGCAAACATGGTGGAGTTGCATCACTATGTTGATTTGGAGGATATGTTTCACATGGCTATCAAGGTAGAAAGGCAACTCAAGAAAAGGTCAACATCCAAATTTGGTACTCAGGCTACTTCCGCATGGAAGGGAAAATGGATTCCGAATGAGAAGCGAGATGGAGGCTTTGACAAGCCTAGAGGCGAGTTCAGTGGAGGCTTTAATAAGCCTAGGGCCGAACCTAGTGCCAAGGGTAAAGAGGCTGCAGAACCGAGCAAAACTAGACCAAAACCTGAGGGTGCAACTGCTAGAACTAAGGATGTCAAGTGTTTCAAGTGTTTGGGCATGGGACACTATGCTTCACAATGTCCCAATAGGCGTACCTTAGTGATTGATAAACAGAGTGGAGAGGTGTACTCTACCGATAGTGAGGTCGAGGAGGAGATGCCAGAGTTGGAGGATGCTAGTGACCATGAGGGAGCTGCATACCCGCTGAATAACTTATCCTTAGTTGTCAAGCGTGCTTTGAGTGCACATATTGTAGAGGCTTGAGAGTGTGCAGCAGAGGGAGAACATATTCCATACTAGGTGTCGTGTGAATGGCAAGAGATGTAGTATGATCATAGATGGGGGCAGTTGTACTAATGTTGCTAGCACAACTTTGATTGAGCGATTGAGGTTGAGTTGCTTAAGACACCCGAAGCCTTACAAGTTGCAGTGGTTAAATGATTGTGGGGAAATAAGTGTGACAAAACAGGTATTGTTGAGCTTTACCATTGGGCCATACACAGATGATGTCCTATGTGATGTGATACCGATGCATGCAGGACATATTCTTTTGGGCAGGCCGTGGCAGTTTGATAAGAAGGTTATTCATGATGGGTTCAAGAACAAGTACTCTTTCTAGCATAAGGGAAAACCCATTACATTGTACCCACTCACACCTGCACAAGTCCATGAAGATCAGGTTAAGTTGCAACTTGAGCGTGACAAAGAGAGAGCGAATGGAAACACCACCTTGGGTGAGACTAGTGAGAGTGGTGTATCTGGTGAGAAAAATAAGGCCAAGGCCGTGGGAGTTTCCAAGGGGAGTGTGAGTGAACGTGATGGGGAAACAAAAGGGAGAGTTAAAAAGAGTTTCTACATGGGTGAAGGTGAAGCGAGGAAAGCGTTCAAGGCTAGCAAGCTCATGCTATTGTTGGTCTATAAGGAGCCTCATATTTATTTTACTAACTCTGACCCTTTGCTTCATGTGTCTATTTCATCTCTTTTGCAGGATTACAGTGACGTACTGATAGAGGACATATCTAGTGGGCTTCCACCCATTAGAGGTATTGAGCACCAGATAGACTTCATAACTGGAGCAGTCATTCCTAACAGACCGGCTTATAGGAGCAATCCCGAGGAGACAAAGGAGCTACAAAGGCAAGTACGGGAGTTGATGGACAAGGGGTATGTAAGGGAAAGCATGAGTCCTTGTGTAGTACCAGTGCTTCTAGTTCGTAAGAAAGATGGGACGTGGCGTATGTGCATTGATTGCCGAGCTATCAACAATATTACGGTAAAGTATTGTCACCCCATTCCTAGACTGGATGACATGTTGGATGAATTGCATGGTTCCAAAATTTTTAGTAAGATTGATTTAAAGAGTGGATACCATCAAATTCGCATGAGAGAGAGAGATGAGTGGAAAACTGCATTTAAGACTAAGTATGGCTTGTATGAATGGTTAGTTATGCCATTTGGTCTTTCAAACGCACCTAGCACATTTATGAGATTGATGAATCATGTTATGCGTGCATTTTTAGGTAAGTTTGTTGTGGTTTATTTTGATGACATCTTAGTTTACAGTAAAACAGTAGATGAGCATGTTATGCATTTGAAGCATGTTCTTGATATGTTAAGGCAAGAAAAACTGTATGCTAACTTTGATAAGTGCACTTTTGTATGGATATAATTGTTTTCCTTGGATTTGTTGTGAGTGCAGATGGCATCGAGGTCGATTTAAAAGAGGTGAAGGCAATTCAGGATTGGCCCACACCAACAACAGTGACAGAAGTCAGAAGCTTCCATGGATTAACAAGCGTCTATCGTAGATTTGTTAAAGACTTCAGTAGTATTGCAGCACCATTGACTGAAGTAGTGAAGAAGACTGTTGGCTTCAAATGGGGTGAAGAGCAGGAGCGTGCATTCCAGGATCTGAAAATGAAGTTGTGCAGTGCACCAGTCTTGGCACTCCCAACTTTGAGAAGACATTTGAGATTGAGTGTGACGCATCCGGGATAGGCATTGGAGCGGTTCTTATGCAAGAAAAGCGACCAATAGCTTACTTTAATGAGAAGCTGAATGGAGCAGTTTTGAGGTACCCCACATATGACAAGGAATTGTATGTGCTAGTGCGAGCCCTTGAGACTTGGCAGCATTATTTGTGGCCTCGAGAGTTTGTGATCCATACAGATCATGAATCATTGAAGCATCTGAAGGGCCAAGGTAAGTTGAACAAACGACACGCAAAATGGTTAGAGTTTGTTAAGACATTTCCATATGTAATCCGCTACAAACAAGGTAAGGAAAATATTGTCGCCGATGCACTATCGCGAAGGTATGCTTTACTTACTTCATTAAGTGCAAGAATGCTTGGGTTTGAATTTATTAAATAACTTTATGCTAGTGATATTGACTTTAGTACTATCTATGCTGCATATGCAAAGTCTGCTTTTAGTAAATTCTACCAACATGATGGGTTTCTGTTTAGGGAAAATAGATTATGCATTCCTGTTTGTAGTATGCGTGAGTTGTTAGTGAGGGAAGCACATGTGGGAGGTTTAATGGGGCACTTTGGCATTGCCAAAACCTTATGGGTATTGACTGAACATTTTTATTGGCCTAAAATGCGGAGAGATTTTGAGCGTTTATGTGATAAATGCTTAACTTATAAACAGGATAACTCTAAGGTTATGCCTCATGGGTTGTATACACCTGGCCTATACCTAGTGAGCCATGGGTAGATGTATCGATGGACTTTATCTTGGGTTTACCTAGGACTAAGAAGGGTAGAGATTCCATCTTTGTAGTGGTTGATAGGTTCAGTAAGATGGCACACTTTATAGCATGTCATAAAACTGATGATGCCACTAACATTGCTGACTTGTTCTTTCGAGAAGTAGTACGACTCCATGGGATTCCACGGAGTATAGTTTCAGATCGTGATGTCAAATTCCTTAGTCACTTTTGGAAAGTTTTATGGGGTAAGTTGGGAACTAAACTTTTGTATTCTACTACTTGCCACCCCCAAACTGATGGCCAGACCGAGGTCGTTAATAGGACTTTGACTCAGTTATTGCGTACTATTATCAATAAGAACTTAAAAAACCTGGGAGGATTGTTTGCCTTTTGTTGAATTTGCATATAATCATAGTATTCATTCTTCTACATCTTACTCACCATTTGAAATTGTTTATGGTTTTCAGCCACTAACTCCATTAGATTTGTTACCTTTGCCTGTTGATGAGCATGTGGGGCTAGATGGAAAAAGGAAAGCCGACTTGGTGAAGCATATACATGAGAAAGCAAGAGAACAAATACAACGGAAGAATGAGCAATATGCTTCTAATGCTAATAAGGGAAGGAAGCGTGTGGTATTTCAGCCTGGAGATTGGGTTTGGGTACACATGCACAAGGAGAGATTTCCTGAACAACGTAAATCTAAGCTACAACCGAGAGGGGATGGTCCATTTCAAGTCTTGGAACGGATTAATGACAATGCATACAAGCTGGATTTACAAGGTAAGTATAATGTGTCTGCTACATTTAATGTTTCTGACTTAAGTCTTTTTGATGCAGGTTCAGATTCGAGGTCGAATCCTTTTCAATAGGGAGGGGATGACATGATCCAGGCCGACAACAAAGCAAAAGACCCATTACAAGTACAAGAAGGGCCAATTACGAGGCAGAGGACCAAAAGACTCAGAGAAGCAATGTCAGGATTAATTCAGAGTTTTATGGCCGACTGCAACAAACAAATAGAGACGCATGTGGGCTTCGATGGAAAGGGCCAAAAGCCATTTCACTTGGCCCAAATCATTTTAGAATAAAGCTTCCTAGGCATTTGAAGACTTAAAAACTTGGTATTTTTATAATTTCATATTTAGGGGCATTGTTGTCTTTATGCCTTTAGGTTTTCTTTTGTATCACTATTTAAGCTTTCTTTCTTTTTCATTTGAAAGACAATCAACGAAATTTATAAAACTCAAAAGCTTAAAGCTTTGGCTATGAATTCTTGTAAGGGAGGGATTCCACTTTTCAAGTTTGAATCGACTTTATCTAAGTTTTGGCAAACTTAGTGGCGTCTCCATTGCTAGCAAAACACTACAAGGAGTCATCTTAAAGGTTCTCAAGGGCAAGTTCTTTGTGGGTCTTCTTTGTGGCCTTGGAAGGGTTTTGTTTCTACAAAATCAAATTCGCGGTTCTTGGGGTTCTGTCCGTTGCTTGGGGTTTGCTTGGATTTCGAATCCAAGTGGGTTTCTTGTCACGATCTCTTCAGGTTGTGTCTCTTTCTTCTATGGAGAACTAATCTCCTAGGCAAAGCTAAGGATGAGCTCTTGTAATTAAGTTCTTATATTCATATTTTTTTTATTCCTGAATACTCTTCAATGTTTAATATAATTGATGATTTGTTATTCTTTATTATCTTTTCATTATGAGCCCAGAGGTTGTGTTTTACCAATTTGCATATAGGAATAGTCGTGCTTCTTATATGTGTGATTGAGAAACCTAGTTGTGACTGGTTGACAAGAAACCCACTTGGATTCGAAATCAAAAAAACCCCAAGCAGATAGAACCCCAAGAACCGCAGATTTGATTTTGTAGAAACAAAACCCTTCCAAGGCCACAAAGAAGACCCACAAAGAACTTGCCCTTGAGAACCTTTAAGATGAATCCTTGTAGTGTTTTGCTAGCAATGGAGACTGACAAGAACTCACTTGGGTTGGAAACCAAGCAAACCCCCAAGCATCTTTCTCAAAACCCCAAGAACTTTGAATACTGATTTTGTAGGAACAAAACCCAACCAAGATCAGCCCCTAACCACCATGAAACTCACGTCCATGATAACCAAAAGCATGGAATCAGATTGTATTTTGCTAGCAATGGAGGCGCCACTAAGTTGCCAAGCTTAGATAAGTCAATTTGAACTTGAAAAGGGGAATCCCTCCCTCAACAAGGGTTCGGCCATAGCCATGGAAAGCTCAAGCTTTTCTCTCTTTCAAAATGTTGTATATTACATTGTTTGTCTCCAAAATACAAAGAAGAGTCATATAATAAGGGTTACAAGAGAGTAAAAAGACTAAAATGACCCTAAAGCTAAAATTATCAAAATCCCTAAGTCAAGCACCTCAACCACGACCATTAAGGTCCTTTTGCACCTAAATAAACTTAAAACAAAGATTAGAAGCTAATCTCACTTAAGCTAATTGAGGTGCTTACATGCTATAGTAAATTAACGTGCTTCCGGCTAAATAGAGATCTAAGCATAATTAAGCCTAATGGCATAGTCAACCATGCTAATTACATCATAAATAAAGTCAACATGTCGAGAAAAAATGACAAAAATGCCCCCATTTGGCCGAATTCAACATAGTCCCAAAATAGGTCAAATCGGGTCAAAAGGGTGCTGGTGCTGAAGCTGCTCTGCTATGCTTCAGTCTGAGCTGATCTGGGTCAAATGAAATAGCTTGGGGACCTCTTTGGTTATGCCCATATGTGTCTCTGGTGTGCACTTAACTTGGTTGCTGCAACTGGTCACATAGCTCTGAGCTAGTCCCGCAAAGGCCTCTCTGATCTTCTTTGCTCTTTGGCGTGTGATTGGACATATTGGCAACTGCATGGGTTCCTCCAAGTTGTTAGCTGCATCCTGTAATGTCTCTGGTGTGGTTGGACTCATGTCATTCCCTCCTTGTTGAAAAGGATTCGACCTCGAATCTGAACCTGCATTAAAAATAAAATAAGTCAGAAACATTAAACATTACAGGAATGCCAAACTCACCAGAAAGATCAGGCTTGTAAGTATTGTCGTTGATCCGCTCCAAGACTTGAAATGGACCATCTCCTCTTGGTTGCAACTTGGATCTTTTCCTCTTGCATATAAAGCCACACCCAATTGCCGGGGTTAAACACAATGCGTTGGAAACCTATTATTCTCACCAACTCTGCCTTTCCTTTATCATTCATACTCCCAAGCTTAATAACAATCAAAGATAATAAATCCATAGGAGTTAAAGAATTAGAATCATAATCAATCTCATAAGGCAAGTAAAAACTAGAACGATGAATGCATCTATTATATGCAAACTCTTGCCCCGCTATTGCGTCTGTGATCTTCTTAGCTCTTTGGCGTGTGATTGGGCCTGTTGGAAAATGCAAAGGCTCTAATGTTCCTTGGGTGACTGCATTCATGTCAAATGTTGTCCATTGGATCATGTCAGAGACGCCACTAAGTTTGCCAAACTCAGATAAGTCGATTCAAACTTGAAAAGGGGAATCCCTCCCTTACAAGAATTCGGCCATAGCCAAAGCTTTAAGCTTTTGATTTTTACAAATTTCGTTGATTGTCTCAAAATGAAAAAGAAAGAAACCTTAAATAGTGATACAAAAGAAACCCTAAAGGCATAAAGACAACAATGCCCATAAATACAAAATTACAAAAATACCAATTCTTTAAGTCTTCAAATGCTTAGGAAGCTTTATTCTAAACTGATTTGGGCCAAGTGAAATGGCTTTGGGCCCTTTCCATCGAAGCCCACATGCGTCTCTATTTGTTTGTTGCAGTCGGCCATAAAACTCTGAACTAATCCCGCCATTGCTTTTTCTGATTCTTTTTGCCTTCTGTCTTGTGATTGGCCCTTCTGGTAATTGCAATGGATCCCTTGTGTTATTGGCCATGTCCTCTGATGCTCCATGTGTGGCCTGGATCATGTCATTCCCCTCCTCTTGAAAAGGATTCGACCTCGAATCTGTACCTGTATTAAAAATAAAATAAGTCAGAAACATTAAACATTGCAGGAACGCCAAACTCACCAGGAAGATCAAACTTGTAAGTTATGTCGTTGATCCGCTCCAGGACTTGAAATGGACGATCTCATATTGGTTGCAACTTGGATCTTCGTTATGCTTGTATCTTTTCCTCTTGCATATAAAGCCATACCCAATTGCCGGGGTCAAACACAATGCATTGGAAACCTATTATTCTCACCAACTTTGCCTTTCCCTTATCATTCATACTCCCAAACTTAATAACAATCAAAGATAATAAATCCATAGGAGTTGAAGAATTAGAATCATAATCAATCTCATAAGGCAAGTAAAAACTAGAAGAACAAATGCATCTATTATATGCAAACTCTGGCCCCGCTATTGCGTCTGTGATCTTCTTAGCTCTTTGGTGTGTGATTGGGCCTGTTGGCAATTGCAAAGGCTCTAATATTCCTTGGATGACTGCATTCATGTCAAATGTTGTCCCTTGGTTCATGTCATTCTCCCTCTCTTGAAATGGATTCGTCCTCGAATCCGAACCCGGATAGTAGATAGTTATGACAAAATCAATTGGACGATGATATTGAAATATAAAATAATCATACTTGACCACTTGTACCTGCGATGAAAAAGCATAAACAATAGATAAAATGTTATGGAAAAACTTCACTACCACATCTACTTTCTTTTCACCAGCTCTCACAACTTCATCATCACTCATGGCCACTATCTCAACCATACTTGCAAAGACCTCCTCACACACCTGCTCAGTTTCACTATGTTTTTCAACCTCAAAACACACTACCTCACAAGTGTTTACTCCCTCAATGCTCACGGTCTCATAAGAATTTTCACTCACCATGTCACTTATAACACAATTCACAACATTCAAGGCCTCACAAGTGTTTTCATTCACTATGCACTCAACATCACAAGTTTTTACACTCATATTACTCACGACCTCACAAGTGTTTTCAGTCGCTATGCACTCAACATCACAAGTGCTTACACTAATAGTACTCACGACCTCACAAGTACTTTCACTCACCATACACTCAACATCACAAATGTTTCTCACTTCATTACACGCAACTTCAATAGCTTTTGGTTGTTGAGTACTCTCTTCATTCACTGCATATTTAGTTACCTTCCAAGTCTTTTTCCATTTCTCATAAGATATTCTATCATCACTCACAATAGCTTGGATATCACTTTTGAAAGTATCCAAAACCTCGATCTTATCTTCAATGGTTAAACTTAGACCTGCCATCTCAACACTAAACAAACAAATTAGAAATAACAAGAAATTAAGGCAAATATGTAAATCCTCACAATCTCACGTGTTTACACTCGAATGATATCACTCCACTCATGTTTGCACTCTTTTGGCTTTTACCCGATATTGTGCTCACAGTCACTACCTTTTACCACTCTTGAGTTCATCCTCAATTCAAATGTGAATCACACTCAATCCAAGAATACAAACCAAATGTAGTCCTCCAGCCAGCATGAAACACAAAGGTCTAATAATATATATGGGACAGGTGGAAACAAAATGCGAACAGGAATAGCAACGACGAAGACTCAATCAATAATACTTAAGCTATTTAATTAGAAAAAAGAAGTAAACAATTAGCACAATGGAAAAAAAAAAATAAGAATGCAAATTCACGGTCGTATGCAATTTCGGGAGAAAATTTGGCACCTCTATAGAAATTTTGATGGAATACCCTTCACGGACACCCAAATGATAGTATGGAACAAACTAAATTCAACCAATTTTTTTTTTTTTTTGCTCAAGTGATCATTATCACTCAAGTCCTTTTTTTTTCTTTGATAACTTCTGAAGCTATTTAAGGTTCTAATTTCAGTAGCTGATTTAGGTTATGATTTCAGAGGCTGATTTTCAGGGTCTGATTTCATAGGCTTTTGGTCAGGGTCTGATTTCAGAGGCTACTAGTCAGTGTCTGATTTCAGAGGCTACTTTTCAGGGTCTGATTTCAGATGTTACTTTTCGAGGTCTGATTTCAGTGTCTGATTTCAGGGTCTGATTTCAGAGGCTACTGGTCAGGGTCTGATTTCAGAGGCTAAGTTTTGGGGTCTGATTTCAGAGTCTGATTTCAGGGTCTGAATTCAAAGGCTAAGTTTCAGGGTCTGATTTCAGACTTCACTAGGGTTTTAGAAACAAATCACACAGCCGCCAAAGAACATGCTTATTTCTTCAACATATGTTAAAGAACATAAAGTATATGACGAACTGATATGAAGAACAGAACAAAAACCCAGAACTGGAAAATGATAAAAGATGAACTGATATGCAAAACACAACAAAATCAAATCAAGAAATAAACAAAACGAAAACAGAAACAAGATCCAACAAGAACTGAAACGAAAATAACAAAGAACGAAAATAAAAACAGAATCAAACAAAAAGAGAAAAGATAGGAAAAATCAGACCTTGGAACCCTGAGCTCTAGATACCAAATGACAAGAAACCCACTTGGATTCGAAATCCAAGCAACGGACAGAACTCCAAAAACCGCGAATTTGATTTTGTAGAAACAAAACCCTTCCAAGGCCACAAAGAAGACCCACAAAGAACTTGCCCTTGAGAACCTTTAAGATGAATCCTTGTAGTGTTTTGCTAGCAATGGAGACGCCACTAAGTTTGCCAAACTTAGATAAGTCGATTCAAACTTGAAAAGAGGAATCCCTCCCTTACAAGAATTCGGCCATAGCCAAAGCTTTAAGCTTTTGAGTTTTACAAATTTCGTTGATTGTCTCAAAATGAAAAAGAAAGAAAACTTAAATAGTGATACAAAAGAAACCCTAAAGGCATAAAGACAACAATGCCCCTAAATACGAAATTACAAAAATACCAAGTCTTTAAGTCTTCAAATGCTTAGGAAGCTTTATTCTAAACTGATTTGGGCCAAGTGAAATGGCTTTGGGCTCTTTCCATCGAAGCCCAAATGCGTCTATATTTGTTTGTTGCAGTCGGCCATAAAACTCTGAACTAATCCCGCCATTGCTTTTTCTGATTCTTTTTGCCTTCTGTCTTATGATTGGCCCTTCTGGTAATTGCAATAGATCCCTTGTGTTATTGGCTATGTCCTCTGATGCTCCATGTGTGGCATGGATCAAGTCACTGGTTATGTTGTTTTATAAGTTAATCTTCTACTGCAGTATTGCCTGTGGGTATAGTGTCTACGTTAGATAGGTCATAACGATAACATAGTTTGTTGTTAACATAGAGAAAATAATTCATCAATTACCTTAGAATTTAATATGTTTTGGTTGAAATATCTTCCGATTGTTGGTTTGGGATGTGAAACCTTCAATTGAGCAATAAAAGGAATCAATTAACGAATATAGGGATTTGATACAAGAGGGATTCCTGACGCTTTGCTGCTTTTCTCTACTGATAACTCTGAAGTATTTTTCCATAGTTTTTTTTACATTGTCTATTAAATCTGTTTTCTTTAATTCAGTTACTTCTAACGTTTTCATTATGTGAATTAGTTCCTTGTAACCATCTCTTTGAGCAATCGACACCCCAACTTTACTGAGATAACCGCGAGGGTGTAATCAAATTTTGGTGCCGTTGCCGGGGAGACGGTTTACAATCAACAGGAGCAGGTTTGCTTGGTCAACAAAGCGGTAACTTCACTCCATCTTTACTTATTTATTTATTTATTATATTTCAGTTTTAGTCTTAGTTTAGATTTTTATTTTTAGTTGTAATTCTTTTATATATGTTTCTTGTTTTAATTGTGTTGAGTGCATGCCTAGACTTAGGGATCAGTTTGGTAGATTTGCTAAGATTGAAGAGGAAGATTCTGATTTAGAAAGTCTGTTTGATAACTTTTTTGCCACACCATCTACATCTAGCACACACAACATGAGTGACTACGAGAGACCACCCATTAGGACTCTTGAGGAGTACCTCCATCCCACTCGCGCAGCTCACCATCATGCATAATGTTTCCTCCTAATGCACTACATATAGACTTTAAACTCGGAATGATACCGTACCTCCCAACCTTTCATGGTTTGGAGAATGAGAACCCTTATGTGCACATTAGAGAGTTTGAAGATGTTGTAGCAACCTTTCATGACCAATTTAGGACTACAGACATAGTTAGACTTAAGTTCTTCCCTTTTGCCCTTAAGGATAGAGCTAAAAGCTGGTTGTATTCTTTGAGACCTCATACAATAGGATCATGGGGTGAGTTGACACATGCATTTTTCAATAAATACTTCCCACACCATAAGACTAATTTTTTGAAAAGACATATCTCTACTTTCTCCCAGAAAGACAGTGAAACCCTTCATCAAACTTGGGAGAGGTTTAAGGAGATGCTAGCTAGTTGTCCTCACCATGGGTATGAGAGTTGGCGGTTAGTGAGTTACTTTTATGACGGTCTAACCCCTAAGGAGCGCCAATTCGTTGAGACAATGTGCAATGGTGAATTTATCTGAAAGGACCCTGATGAGACATTAGAGTACTTAAATGACCAAGCCGAGAAATCTCACACTTGGACTGGACCAAATGCCATGGATAGCACTGATAGGACACGTCCCACTATTTCTAGCGGAGGCATACACCACTTTAGAGAGGAGGATAGTCTTAGAACACATGTTGAACTATTAACTACAGAGATAGGAGCCTTAAAAGCCAAAGATAGCAAGACTATGCATGAGGTAGCCCAGTTAGAACCTCAAGGGGTATGTTTTGTGTGTAAGGGGATTGACCATCTAGCCCAAGAGTGTCATATATATGGTGAGATGATTGAAACATACGAGGAACAATTCAATACCTTAGGAATATACAAGTAGCCATATTCACCTTATTCAGACACCTATAACCCTAGTTGGAGGAATCATCCAAATTTTAGTTGGAAATAGAAGTCTCAACAACCCACTCAAGCACCACAACCTAAAGGTTACACTGCCCTCCCGTATCACACACCTGCCATTCCTAGTAATTCCTTAGAAGACACAATGCATGCATTTATAGAGGCCTAGAGCAAAACCAATCAAAGGTTTGAGTCATTGATAGCTCAGGTGGTTGAAGACAATAAGGAGATAAAGAGTCAAGTCTCTAAGTTGAATAATGTTCTAAGTGTGCAAGAACTAAGAAAAATCTCATTTTAGGCTCAACCAAATCCACAAGGACAACACATGACACAGGCTGATCATGAAGCCTCCAATGTAAAAGGTCTTAATGCCATAATCACTAGGAGTGGTAAGGAGATAGGCTTGCAGGACACCTCCAATATTATAGGTGACCCTAAAGATATTAGTACCAATATTCCTCAAGAAGAACAAGTGACACATAGCCTAGTTAGAGTACCCTTTTCCTCAAGCTCTTAGGCCTACTGCAAGAGTTACAGACCCTAATAGTGAGATCCTATAGCATCTAAAGCAAGTAAAGATTAACTTTCCTCTGTTACATGTGATCAAACAAGTTCCCACATATGCGAAGGTTTTGAAGGATCTATGCATCATTAAGAGAAAGCATTATGTGAAGAAGACTGCATTCCTGACAGAGCAAGCAAGTGCAGTAATTGAGCAATAGACCCCACCAAAATATAAAGATCCAGGATGTCCCACTATTACTTGTCATATTGGCACATATGAGTTTGGTCAAGCCTTATTAGATTTATGTGCTAGTGTTAATCTCATGCCATATTCCATCTATATACAGCTAGGACTTGGAGAGATTGAACCTACATATATGGTTTTACAGTTAGCTGATCGCTCTATCAGAATACTGCGGGGAGTAGTTTAGGATGTGTTATTACAAATCGATAAATTCTAATACCCTATTGATTTTCTGATTCTAGATACTCAGTCGGTGGTTAAAATTGAATCCAAAATTCCTCTCATCTTGGGTAGACCTTTTCTTGCTACAGTTAATGCCCTTATCAATTGCAGGAATGGTCTCATGAAGTTATCATTTGGGAATATGACACTGGAAGTGAATATCTTTCATGTTGAGAAACAACCACAAGATGATGATGAGTACCACTACACATACCTGCTAGACACAGTCTTACCGAAAACAGCCTCTGCACAACATGAATCTAACCCTCCCAAGCTGGACCTGATCCCAAAGAATCGTAAAACGAAGGAAAAGAAGAGTTAGTGCTCACCTGAGGATGATCCCTGGAAAGTTAAAAAGGAGGTTGAGCCACTTTTTCTATATATGCAGCCTAAAATTTCAACAATCACCAGACACTGGGGATCCATGGATAAACTGCAACAGTCAGACAAAAAATCTTTTTCAGGTCTTAATCACCAATGTCTGCCGAAGAAGAAAGAACATGGGACTACTTGGTCCGCTATTTGGAAGCCATCATGACAACTTAGGTGGTTACGTCTGGCTGAAGACATTAAACTTAGCGCTAGCGGGGAGGTAACCCTTGCATCTGCATTTATTTTATTTGTTTTGTTTTGTTTTGTTTTCTTTACTTTAGTTTTATTTTACTGTGTGCTAATTGCATGTTTATTATTTGCATGAGTATTTATGCAGGTGTTAGCGCAACCTACACAACCCACACAACCAAAGTCTCACTAGTATGAGCCTGATCAACTCCATGCGCAGTAATATTGTTCCTTACTCCTGTTTATTTATATTTATCTTACATTGAGGACAATGCAAGTTTTTTTTATACCTATTATATATATAAAAAAAAAACCAATTATTAGTTTTTAGTCCTTAATAGTACAACATAAGTCTAATGATGAGTATTGTTTGCTTTAGGATGAAGTCTTAGAAATGATAAGTTCCTAATGTACTATCTGATGACTTGAGTAGTTGATTTAGGTTAGACTAGTAAGAACTTAACTATAGGTATTTAGCAGTAAGAACCTAGGTAGTTGGTAAAGTGACTAGTTGAAGAAATTGCATGTCGATGAATGACTGTTTGCTTAGATGTCTATCTTGATTTGCTAATGTTATGATGTATGGTATGGTTAAAAATAAAAAGAGAAAGTTTTTAAAGAAAAATTCAAAAAAAAAAGAAGAAATTAAACCACCTATAACCGATAAGCGTGAAGCTATCCATGGGCGAGTGTTAGGACCACCATGAGAAGAATAAAAAAAAATTGAAAAAGAAAGAAAAAAATTCATACCATACTAAGCATAGAAAGGCGATTACATAGCATATTTGAGATATCTAGTTGGTTTGACCCATCAGATCCCAATTTTTAAATGAAATCATTGAGTTGGCTTACCTGGGAGTCGAGCTGTGAATGAACCTTTACACACAGACATTGTGAGTCTGACTTAGATGATTTATTCAAGGACTCAGATTTGAGTTACATTGAGTACGTTGAAGGTTCTCTGATTTCATTACTAGGCATTATTTGAGGAAAATAATAAGTGTAATTATTGGGACTATTTCATTTTATTTTTGCATGATCGCATGTTTTGAATGACGTTTGTGAGTGTCGTCACTGCAAGCCCTCACGAGACTATAACTCGTCCACTAGGGCCACCTAGGGGTTTAAAGGCTTATTGCATACTCTAAATGCAATCGTGATCCCTACGAAAGTGGCTTAGATAGTTTTTATTTATTTATTTATTTTTAATTTAGTTTAGTTCTTATTTTCTTTTTGTGCTTGAATTACTAGGAACTAGCAATAAGCTGGTTGGGGGTTATGATAAGTGCATAAAAATTTACTTTGAACATCACTAATTCGGCTTGATTATCAAGTATTTGATCTTATTTATAGTTTATTTTATGTCTTGTTATTAGGAAGCAATGGAACATGAATCTTGGAGTAATCGTACATATTTCGGGACCTTACGGACGCATCGGAAGCACGCAGGAAGAGCTTAATAGCATAATTGGTGAAACTAGAGAAAAACACTGGCGCTGCGATGCCCCTTTTCTGGTGATGTGGCGCCTTCTCAACATCCCTCCATAGTAGACACCAGAGAGTTGGGCACCGCAACGCCCACCTTCCGGTGCCGCAGTGCCCCAGCAGATCACCAAACACTTAATTAAGTCGTATTTCATGCGCATAAGGACTCCGAGACTTCCCTATAAATACCCAAGCTCGTCCAAAACCCTAAAAAGATGAGAAATACACAACAAAGAGTTGAGATCACATATTTGAGAGAGAACGAGGAAGCTTCAAGCCGGACATAATGTCTCTCCGATCTCTTCAGGCTGTGTCTCTTTCTTCTATGAGAACTAATCTCATAGGCAAAGCTAAGGATGAACTCTTGTAATTAAGTTCTTATATTCATGTTTTTGATTCCTGAATACTCTTCAATGTTTAATATAATTGATGATTTGTTATTCTTTATTATCTTTTGATTATGAACCCAGAGATTGTGTTTTACCGATTTGCATATAGGAATAGTCACGCTTCTTCTATGTGTGATTGAGAAATCCAGTTGTGACTGGTTATGTTATTTTATGAGTTATTCTTCTGTTGTAGTATTGCCTGTGGGTATATTATCGACATTAGATAGGTCATAACGATAACATAGTGTGTTGCTAACATAGAGAAAACAATTCATCGATTACCTTAGAATTTAATATGTTTTGATTGAAATATCTTCTGATTGTTGGTTTAGGATGTGAAACCTTCAATTGAGTAATAAAATAAATCAATTATTGAATATAGGGATTTGATACAAGAGGGATTCATGACGCTTTGCTGCTTTCCTACTGATAACTCTTAAGTATTTTTCCATAGTTTTTTTACATTGTCTATTAAACTCGTTTTCTTTAATTCAGTTATTGCTAACGTTTTCATTAGGTGAATTAGTTCCCTGTAACCATCTCTCTGAGGAATTGACACCCCAACTATACTGCGATAACCGCGAGAACTTTTTAGGCGTAATCATGAGTATGGTGTTTTTGCAACGTTTAATGTTTCTTACTTATCTTTTTTGATGTAGGTGCAGATTCGAGGTCAAAATCTTTTCAAGAGGGGGAATGACATGAACCAAGGCACACTCGAAGCACCAAGGGACACGACCAACATCAAAGTAGAACCATTGCAAGTACCAACAAGGCCAATCATAAGACAGAAGGCCAAGAGGATCAAAGAAGCAATGGCAGGACTAGCTCAGAGTTTTATGGCCGACTGCAACAGACAAGTCAGAGGTATATCAAAGACACATGTGGGCTTCAATGAAGAGGGCCCTAATTTACTTCACTTGGCCCAAATCAATTCTGAATGAAGCTTCACAAGCCTTTTGAAGACAATGACCTTTTTGGAAGATTTTGGCCTATTTCCAGCCTTTATGTAATTCGGCCAAACCTATACCTTTTATGTTAAGATAGTTTTGGGATCTTTTGGTAATTTCACCTTATTGACATTTTTTCCCATTCACGCCTTTTAGGACTTCAGCTTGTAACCTATTTAAACCTTGTTTCTTTCTTCCTTAATCCATAAATCACGATATTTTGAGAAATTTTGAAGCTCTTAAGCTTATGGCTATGGCCGAATATATTGTGTGGGAGGGATTCCCCTTTTCAAGTTCAAATTTACTTATCTAAGTTTAGCAAGATTAGTGGCGTCTCCATTGCTAGCAAACCACACTGATTTCATGTTTTTAAGTTATCATTGGCAAGGTTTCATGGTGGTTTTAGGCTGATCTTGGATAGGTTTTGTTCCTACAAAATCATTTATTAAGGTTGTTAGGGCTTAAATAGAATACTTGGGATTTGCTTGGTTTTGAACCCAAGTGAGTTTCTTATAATTTTTTGGGTGTTATTGGAGATAAATCTTGTGTTAAGTTTTCCCAACCTTATATTTGTGTCATTGAAGATAAATGTATTAGCATTCTAAAATGTAATCATAGTACTCTTGTTCGTTCTTCTTCTTATTCTTCTTATTCTCTTCCTTCTTCTTCTTATTCTTCTTCTTCTATATATGGAAATAGTGGTAAGATGGAGGATTGAGGGGTAAAATCAAGGATAATAGGGGAAATTCACGTGGGCTGCCTAGATTGGTGGGGGAAATACTTTTGGAATTCGAAATAATGTTAGTGGTCATGTTAATTCTTCAAATTTGAATCAGAATATTGATGCTCCTTATAATGACTTGCCTTATGTACAGTCGGCCAGTATGGGAAGTTTAAGTGTAACCACTAGTATTAAAGAGGGCGATTGTGTTGAAAAATCTAGTGTTAAAGACATGCCATTTGGGAATTTGAATTTCAAAATGGAGAATAATTACTTGTCTAATGTTGCTTCTTCTAATAAGGAATATGGTGATGTGTTATCTAACAACAATGGAAAAATATCTTATCATATTAATGGTTAGGGATCTAATGGGCGAGCTCTATATGGCAATAATAATTTGTCTCATAATATTACTAAGTTAATATGGAAAGTTTTAATTGTGATTTCCCTCCTTTAAATGGACAAGTTACACATAGAAAAAGTGTGGTGAGACCGAATTTAATCGGGAAGTCTGATTCAAATTTCAAAGATAAGAATGGTGATGTGACGGGTAAAGTGGCTGCTGATGTGGGGTGTGATGTGGCTACCGATGTGGCTTGTTTTAAGTTTGATGATGTTGACAAATCTAAAAATGATAATAATTTCAAAGTTACTACGAGTTATACACATGCTCTTAGCGTTTCTCATGGTGACAAGGAACAATTTTGTTCTTCTCGATCTGTTGCCCTTCAATTTATAAATTCGAATGTGATTGATGGTCAAATAAAGGTTTCCCCCATCTGGATGTTGCGGAAGAAGGTAGTGTAGCTTAAAGAACTATTTTGGTTGGCTACTTTGGTTGGTAAAAAACTTCCCTTTAAAGTAGTTGATTCTATTGCCCATAACATTTAGGGTAGATATAGCTTGCGTGAGGTGTTGTCCTCAGACAATGGTTTCTTTTTCTTCAAATTTTTGAATTTCCAGGATGCTTGTGTAGTTATAGAGAGAGGTCTATGGAATATGGCCAATCGACCATTGGTTCTCAAATAATTGCAACTGATTTTGCCTCTTTATAAAGAAGACGTTAATAAGGTTCCAACATTCGTCTTTACAATGTTCCTTTTTAGTTTTGGACTTCTAAGTGGCTGATTTTTATGGCTAGTGTGGTTGGGTACCCTCTTCATGCTGACTATATCAGTCTTACTCATACAAGGTTGAGATATGCTCGAGTTTATGTTGAAATCGATGTAAGGGATGAATTAGTTGAAGACTTCGATTTTCAGTGTTCTAATGGTATGCCGATTAAGGTTCAGGTATAATCTGAGTGGTTCCTGTGAAATGTTCTTCTTCTGGGGTTTTTTGCCACACTTTGGGTACTTGTCCCAAGAGTGCTTTAAAGAAATAGTAGAGTAAGCCTAATGCAATATGGGTGCCAAAATCTATAAATCCTCCAGCAAGTATGAGTGCTAAATGATGAAGTTTATTTTCCTTTTGATGAGTTGGTGTTAGATGCTCAAGGTCATGATGGTGATTCTGAGATATATTCTTCAAAAGGATCGGAGATTGTTGTTTGTGAAGCTAAGGATGAGGGTGAATGCTCCCTTATTGTTTGAGAAATGAATAGTGAGGTCCATGTGGTTTTCTAATGAGGTGTTGGTTAAGGGCGAAACTTCAGAGCCTAATGTTGCTGATTCTATACATGGTATGGGTTCCGTAGCTAATCTTGGAAAGGATATCATGTTTGAGCCTTGTGAGGATGTTATTTCTCATGTTTCTACTGTTAATTCTCTAGCATTGAAAGCTAAAGATTCCTTAGAAAAGAAGTCGGGCAAGGGTGGTAAGAATAAAAAGGCCTCATATGGTAAGAAGGGCCATAAAATTCACTCCTCTCGAGGGGTAAATGGAGATGACTAGCTTGTGTTGGGGTTTTCTTCCTCTTTAATTATTTTTGGTTGTTGGAATATTCGGGGTCTTAATGGTCCTATAAAGCAAGCTGAAGTTCGAAGATATTTTTGAGATGAGAAATTGTCTGTGTGTGGGTTGGTTAAGACTAAAGTTAAAGAGAGTAATGTTGTGAATATCTCTAAAGCTATAAATTCGTCATGGAAATTCTTTTGTCATTCTAATGTTCTTCCTTTTGGTATGATTTGGGTTTGTTGGAACCCTTTGGATATGGATGTAGATGTTATTCGATTTTCCTCTGAAGCTATTCTTTGTCAAGTCACACATGTCTCTTAAATGTGGAGTTGTGTTGTTATAATGGTTTATTGGGATTGTGGTTGTGAGAAGCAACAAGAACTTTGGGCTGATTTGGTAAATAGTAGTAGGGGTTTTAATACCTCTCCTTCGCTAGTCATGGGTGACTTTAATGCGATCTGTTCTCCTTTTGAAAATAGTGGTGGATCTCTAGATTGGCTTTCGTGGAAGGATGAGTTGGGTCTTCGTTTGGGTCGGGTTGGTTTAGCAAGTGTCTAGTTTTATGGGTGTTGCTTTACATGGTATAATAAGTAAGTTGGATCTCTTATTTTGTGAAAGCTTGATCGTGTCATTGCTATTGCTTCTTGGGAGTCTTCTTTTCCTGGTTTGGTTGCTAGATTCCGTCTATCTAGTATCTCAGAACATTCTCCTATGGTTGTTACTCTAGTTGTGCTCCCCAAGATGAAGACTCCGTTTAAATTCTTTGATTATTGGGTTGACCATCCTGATTTCTTTTCGACCGTGGCTAGAGCTTGGTATATTGATGTTTGGGGCAATTCTATGTTTTATTTGTGTAGAAAGTTGCGTAATGTGAATGTGGCATTACTGAAGATTAATCCTGAGCAATTTTCAAACCTTACTAATAGGGCTAACATGGTTATAAGGGAGTTGGAAGAGGTTCACTGAGCTTTACAGGAGTCTCCTAGTGATAATTTATTATTGAGTGAGGAGGTAAGGTTGTCTTCATTGTATTGCAATCTGAGTAGAGCTTAAGAGAGATTGGTTACGCAAAAGTCTCGAGGTCAATGGCTCAATCTTGGTGATCAGAATACAAAGTTTTTCTTTCAAGCTATGAAGAATCATCATCGACGTAGAAAGATTATTTCAATTTACAATGAGGATTGGACTCGTTTGGAGGATCATGTTTTGGTACGAATCAAGAAGGCCCTAAGAGAGTCTTTTTATAAGACTCTATTAGGGCCTCAACCGAGTCTGTAGGGTATCAATAGGGATCTTCTTGATTCTTCTATCACTCATTTTGTTTCAGATAAGCAGAGGGAGGCTCTTGATCGAGAGATTTCAGATGATGAGATTAAGGTGGTGATGTTTTCCTTGAAGGATAATAAGGCCCCAGGGCAATATGGTTTTAATTCAGGTTTCTTTAAGAAGGATTAGAGTGTCGTGGGTGATGATATCCTTTCTGTTATTCGGTGTTTCTTTTATTCGGGAAAGCTTTTAAAACAAGTGAATGCTACTACAATTACTCTAGTTCCGAAGGTTCCCAATATGTCACATGTTAAGGATGTTTGGCCCATTTCATGTTTCAATACTATTTAAAAATATATTGCTAAAATTATTGCTGATCGAATTAAGGTGGTTCTTTCTTCTGTGGTTAGCCCTAGCCAATTTGCTTTTGTTGCTGGTGGGTGTATTACTGATAATATTTTATTATGACAATATTTGATGAGAAATTATCATATGAGAGGTAGGTGCCAAGTTATGCTCTAAAGATTGATTTGATGAAGGCCTATGATATAGTCTGTTGGGATTTCATGGTTGAGGTGTTGAGAACCATTGGGTTTCCATAGAGGATGATGGTTGGTTGGGTTCGTGAGTGTATGACCTCTATTATGTTCTCTGTTTCTATTAATGGGAAGTTGAATGGGTTTTTTCTATAGTGGTCGTGGGTTAAGGAAGGGGGATCCTATGTCTCCTTACCTATTTGTTTTGGCTATGGAGGTTCTTTCAGGTTTACTTCATAAGATGGTTCTTGAGCATAGCTTCAAGTTTCATTGGCGTTGTTAGAACGATTATCTCACTCATCTTTGTTTTGCAGATGATCTTATGATTTTCTCTAGGGCATAAGAGCCCTCGGTTTCTATGATTAGGGAATGTCTGCATCCGTTTACAGGGTTGTCTAGATTAGTTGCCAATCCGGAAAGAGTATGTTATTTTCTTGTGATATTTCCTTAGCTATGAAACAACATTTGCTTAACATTTTGGGCTTCCAGGAGGGTGTGCTTCTGGTCATTATTTCGGTGTCCCATTTATTTCTACGAAGCTTCGGGTTTCTGACTGTACTATTCTTATTGAGCGTCTAATTCGGCATGCTAGGAGTTGGATTACATGACCCTTTCCTTTACGGGGACGTCTTCAGCTTATTAAGTCAGTGCTCTTCTACATTCAGGCATATTGGTCTTCTTTATTCACTTTGCCTGAGGCTGTTATACGAAAGGTGAAGGCTACTTTGAGTTCCTTTTGTGGAATAGGAGTGAGCCAGTGTCTATAGTGGCGAAGGTGGCTTGGGATAAAGTTTGTTTGCTTGTGGAAAAAATGGGGCTTAGGGATGAAGTCCTGTATTGTATTCCATTTATTTTTTGCACACATATGTGAGTGTGAGAGACAATAGAAAAAAGTCAAAGCAAAAAAAAAATAAGTGAAAAAAAAGAAGAAAAAGAAAAGAGTAAGTGAGACAAAAACAATAACAAGTGCTCAGAAATATTGGCTAAATGTCACATAGAGTGTTTGCTTGTTTGTTTGTGCATTTAGCTAACTCGTCTTATTTCTTATTTCGTGCACTATAACTTAAGTCTCATTGATTGAGTCTTCATGATTATTATTCTTATTCGTATTATTCCACCTGCCCTATATATATTATTGGTTCTTTATATTTCATGTCGGCTTGAGGGCTACATTTGGTTGTGTATTCTTGGATTGAGTTTGATTTGCATTTGAATTGAGGAAGAATTCAATAGTGGTAAAAGACAGTGAGTGTGAGCATAGTATCGGGTAAAAGCCAATAGAGTACAAACACGAGTGGAGTGATATCATTCGAGTGTAAACACGTTAGATTGTGAGGCTTTACATATTTATTTTACTTTATTTTTATTTCTAATATTTTTTTTTAGTATTGAAATGGCAGGTCCAAGTTTAACCGTTGATGAAAAGCTTGAGGTTTTGGATAGAAAGTTTACAGATATGATGGAGAACATGAATACTGCTTTGGGGAGGTTTTCCAAGAGTGTTGAGAGTATTCAAACAGACAGTGTTCCAAGAGCACCACCACCTCAGAATTTACCACCACCTCAGAATGTGCCACCACAATTTGTGCAAAATCGATGTGTTGTAGAAACCAATTTCCTAACATAGCGGAAACACGTTAGGCTCATAGATCTTACTTCAAAATTTTTTATGCCCTTCCCCTTTAGCAGTCGAATGTTATCAACTCTTTTACTAGAATTTTGCTTCTATTTTGAATAAAATTTCAGCCTCAGAATAGCGGATCAGATTTAGACTATTTTGGACCCAAAATCACGCCCAACTCACTGCCCAAATTAGCCCCTATATACGTGAACTGCCACTGTATTTCAGGTCCGATTTTCGATTAAAAACAGCCCCAATACAGTATTAAAATACCCCTAAATATTCTCCAATATTTCTAGATTAAAAACAATTTGAACCGAGCCTCGTTACACAAAATAATATACAGTAGTGAGCAGAATTTCTCACTTCTGTGTTATGTATTGAGAAGGAGAAGATGATGAATTTTGTTCGATACCAAATAGCCTTTCATGCTAAATCTCGTTACCAACAGAAAATAAAGTGGGCTATACTCACAAACAAATCTCTAAACTCTTTAGAGAATAAAAAGTCACACAAGTTTTGCTTTTAGTTTTTCTTTGTTCTTACTTTTTCTTTTCTCAACTCTCGAGAGAATACTAAGAATAAGAAAGTTGGTTAGGGTTAGAATGGCTTAGGTTAGGCAAAAAGAAAATCTAATTTTATTTATATACCTAGGGTTTTTTATTTCCAAAATAAACAAACCACTCCCCTCCTTCTATAGTAAGAATCGGCCACCCTTGTATTTTTATCATAATTTTGTCACAATAAATTTTTAATTTCCTTAATGAAAAAGATGTTACAAAATTAAATATGATATCACCTTTTAAAAGGTGTAACATCTAAAACTAACTAAAAGTTTCCAAAAACCTATTTTTGGAAATACAAATATTTAAACCTTTATTAAATTATATAATATAGTTTAATAACATATAATAACTAATTATCATATAATCATTCATTGTAAAATTATATATTAAAAATAATATATACTTTCAAATGTGACAAAATAATATTATTAATCATATTAATAATATATATTATACATATGTGAGTATATAATTGGACTATCCAATTATATTTAATCTACTACAGTATATTGAGCTAGCATGGGGACCAAATGAACCTACGGTTCCGAGCTCCAATAATTTCGGAATATTAATTAAACTTTTAATTAAATATTTCGAATTATTAACTTCGGGTTATTCCACTAAAAACCTGAAGCTGTACTCTCGTTGCCGTATATAGATAATATAAGCTGAACCACGTCGGTGTCCATCGATATAATCATTACATACGGATTGACCCTACACGAGTATCTCATTATTAGAGCTGGGACATAATGTTTGTTATTCCCCTCTAATTTTTTTTACCTTAATTACCATTGATTCTCTAATGAACGATTTATTCATAACCATTATGAATATTAATCTTTCTATTCGTAATAGAAAGACTTGAGCACTTTAATCGTTCAAGTACCGAATCAACCCTTAAGGAAGATACTCATCTACTTCTCACAAGAAGAAGTGAAGTCCCTATCTATGTAAAACATCCGTAGCTACAAACCAAACCATGTCCCAAAAGTACGTAGATATTGGTCAGAATTGCTACACCAACCTCACCTTTGTAAATCAAAGGACATAGCCTGCCATGCATGATTTCGTAATATACTCAGGATTCATATCAATCCATATATGACCATCTAGTAGATTGAAATGAATTTTTTTTATCTAATGGATATTATAAGAAACTCATTTCTATCTAGGTCCAGTCATATATGATCTTATAATATAAGGTGCCTTCATTCTCATGTCTTCTCATGGACAATCCTAGATCAAAGTTGCCATACAATTATAGAATGTACCACAGCTATAGATAAACCGTAAATAAAATACCAGCTTTTTCTCTCTCTCTCTCTATGGACTATTTTAGATTACTAACTTCAGACTTAAATCCTCTTGTGTATTACACTCATACACTAAATCTTAAGGCATATATATGAGTAATCTAGAGTAAACAAGATAATTTACAATATGCGATATTAAACAAACACTTTGATAAATAAATAATGGTTTATTTCATAAAAATAATTCCATTAACATTACATGAAGCTCTATGGCATATAACCCAACAATCTCCCACTTGCACTAGAGTAAATGGGACATGTCACGTAACCCTAGACGATCTAGGTGACATTCAAAAACTTTAGCCGACAAGGTCCTTTGTAAATGGATCTGCCAGGTTCTCTGCCTTCACGACAGTAACATCTCATCTCTTAACTATCTCCATGATGAGATAATATTTTCTCTCTATATGTTTTCCCCTCTTATGGCTTTTTGGTTCTTTAGAATTCGTCACTGCATCACTATTATCGCAATAAAGTGTGAGTGTTTTATCTATATCTGGAACAACTTCCAGATCTCCCAAGAACTTCCAGAGCCATACTACTTCCTTAGCTGCTTCGGAAGATGCTACATACTCAGCCTCCATGGCGGAGTCTGCAATGCAAGATTGCTTTATGCTTCTCCATATAATGGCCCCACCACCTAGGGTAAATACTTATCCATATGTTGATTTCCTAGAGTCAACATATATCTGAAAATTAGAGTATGTATATCCCATGAGGATTATATCCTCACTAGAATATACAGGAATTTAATTTCGTGCTCTCTTAAGATACTTGAGATTATGTTTAACAGCTACCCAATGATCTAATCCTGGATTAGACTGAAACCTACTGACTACTCCCATTGGAATGCAGATATCTGGTCTCGTGCATAACATAGCATACATGAGACTACCAACTGCTGAGGCATATGAGATATGTCTCATTTCCTCAACTTCTTGAGGTGTCTTAGGAGACTGTTCATTCGACAAATGAATTCCATGTCGATAGGGGAAATTGCTTTTCTTGGAATTTTGCATCCCAAATCGCACAAGGATCTTGTCGATATAGGATGTCTGAGACATAGATAACAGTCGTTTCTTACGACCCTGATGAATCTAGATCCCAAGAACATAGCTGGCCTCTCCCAAATCTTTCATTTGGAATTGGATAGCTAGCCACATTTTCAGGTCCGATAATATCTTTACATCATTTCCAATGAGTAAAATATCATCGACGTACAAAATGATAAAAACCACATTCTCGTCAATGACGTGCTTGTATATACAAGGCTTATCAACATTTTACTCAAAATCATAAGACTAGATCATTGTATCAAATCTTATGTTCTAAAATCGAGATGCTTGCTTGAGTTTATAAATGGACCTTTGTGTTAGGGATATGCCCTATACCCAACTTGTGGATGGGCTATATGTACATGTATTTGTAATATTTTCATTAATTAATAAAATGGCAATTTTTATTATATGTGTCTTACATAACTTATATGAATCATCAAATACTGTAATAAAGTCCTTGGAGTAATAAGATGATGGCTTCCACGCCTTAGGAGAATCATTACTCTTAAAATTTCCTAGTCATAGTTTTGTGAATAATCTGGGCGTTCACAAAGCGGAGAGACTAGCATGATGATATGATCCGCCCTTAAGTGGGGTAGCCGATCTCATAGGCTACTAGCGGAGATCCGTCCGCTTGGTGTATCACATGGATACATGAGTTGCTCGTGTCCATCGAACTGACCGCCGAAAATTTTCACATGGAGTGTTTATCCCATGTGTCTGTGAGAACTTTCATATATCGATTGTATGACTAGTCCTTAGACTTGGGGTCTTTACAATCTTATGTGTGGATCAAATAACTTTGACATTCTCCTTCCCCGGTTCAAAAGATCAGGTCATAAGGGTATGATTGGGTCATTTGTTGAAACACATGAAGTTTGTAAAGATACAACAGAGAATCGCCACTCTCTCGGATAATATTTTCTTATAAGAGTAGTATTCTAGTTCGTGGGTTGATATGTGTGATCAGTGCTTGAGACTGTGGCCGCAGTGGAAGAATCATGTGAGATTCTTGGGTTAGCACGATTCATGACACTATCAACATCATACCTTTGACTATATGGGTAGACACTTTCCATACCCTAGGTCAAACGGTGGGGATACAGTGAGGCGAGGGGCCGTATCATATGTAAATCGCAAACAGAATGGGTATATATATCTTTCCTTCTCATTTGGGGGGCATTGGCATGTTGCTAGATGTCAACCTTGGTCATTGAAATCGAACGACCATCTGATCGGAGGATAATTTATGTTCGATTAAATTATCACGATTCATTTCATGTCCAACTTGAGGGGAACCCAAAAGGTCACACACAACAAAGTTGAAATCAATGGTTAACAGTGCACAGTACAAATTTAACAGCATATATGAGCCTGGGACAGCCGGTGGTTTTACCTACGCCGCGGCCCATAATGGGTGGTTTGGTGGCGTGGTTTCCATCGTTTCCCAAAAAAAAAAAGTGTTTAATTATTGAACAGATCATTTATGAGGTTCCATAGTGGCTTAGGGATTGGTGAATGACGATAGGGGCACTTTGGGAATTGGAATAAATAAATAAATAACGTGAATAGTAACGTGAATAGTAACGTAAATAGTAAATTTTTTTATTTGTTATTTGTTTTGAATTCCAATTCGGCCCAAACTCTTATTAGGGTTTTATAATCTCATTAAACCACTAAATTAAGATCCAATGGCTAAGATTAAATTAGCTTTTATCCCACATCAGATTCTTAATTAATTTTGTTGTCTTTGGAGAACTAATCCCAAAGAATTCTTTACAAATTTTTGCACCAAACCTTTCATATCTTGGGTTTATATAAGTGAGCAACTCTAAAGTTTAAGAGTAAGCCACTGATTTTGAGGATCCTTAAGTCTAATTGACTAGAGGAACCTCGAGTTAAAAGTTTTGAGGTATTTGCCTAGGCTAGCACCAATGGCAAAATACCCGTGCCCTCAAGGCGTAGTCTTGCCGTTGAGTTTTGGATTTATTGTGTGCACCTTTGGAGGCCACACACTTGGGTGGCTGTTTGGAACGTGGAAGAGCTTGCTGAGTTCGAGAAAAGCTTGTAGATTGGAGGGATGACTGGAGGAGTCTTCGGTTCAAGTAAGTCTTTTTGACATGATCCAGGCCGACAACAAAGCAAAAGACCCATTACAAGTACTAGAAAGGCCAATTACGAGGCAGAGGACCAAAAGACTCAGAGAAGCAATGGCGGGATTAGTTCAGAGTTTTATTTCCGATTGCAACAAACAAATAGAGACGCATGTGGGCTTCAACAGAGAGGGCCCAAAGACACTTCACTTGGCCAAAATCAGCTTCAAAGGCCTTTGAAGACTTTGGTATTTTTGTAATTTAGCCTTTAGGGGCATTTTTATCTTTATGCCTTTAGGGTTTCTCTTTGTAACACTATTTAAGCTTTCTTTCTTTTTCTTTTGGAGGACAATCACGAAATTTGTAAAACAAAAAAGCTTAAAGCTTTGGCTATGGCCGAATTCTTGTAAGGGAGAGATTCCCATTTTCAAGTTTGAATCGACTTATCTAAGTTTTGGCAAACTTAGTGGCGTCTCCATTGCTAGCAAAACACTACAAGGATTCATCTTAAAGGTTCTCAAGGGCAAGTTCTTTGTGGGTCTTCTTTGTTGCCTTGGAAGGGTTTTGTTTCTAAAAAATCAAATTCTCGGTTCTTGGGGTTCTGTCTGTTGCTTGGGGTTTGCTTGGATTTCGAATCCAAGTGGGTTTCTTGTCATTTGGTATCTAGAGCTCAGGGTTCCAAGGTCTGATTTTTCCTATCTTTTCTTTTTGTTTGATTCGGTTTTTATTTTCGTTCTTGTTATTTTCATTTCAGTTCTTGTTGGATCTTGTTTCTGTTTTCGTTTTGTTTATTTCTGGATCTGATTTTGTTGTGTTTTGCATATCAGTTCATTTTTTATCATTTTCCAGTTCTGGATTTTTGTTCTGTTCTTCATATCAGTTTGTCATATACTTTCTGTTCTTTAGCATATGTTGAAGAAATAAGCATGTTCTTTGGCGGCTGTGTGATTTGTTTCTAAAACCCTAGTGAAGTTTGAAATCTGACTCTGAATTCAGACCCTGAAACTTAGCCTTTGAATTCAGACCCTGAAATCAGACTCTGAAATCAGACTCTAAAAACTTAGCCTTTGAAATCTGACTCTGAAATCAGACCCTGAAACTTAGTCTCTGAAATCAGACCCTGAAGATTAGCCTCTGAAAATTAGACTCTGAAATCAGACCCTGAAAAGTAACCTCTAAAATCAGACCCTGACCAGTAGCCTCTGAAATTAGACCCTGAAAAGTAACCTCTGAAATCGGACCCTGACCAGTAGCCTCTGAGATCAGACCCTGAAAAGTAACCTCTGAAATCAGACACTGACCAGTAGCCGCTGAAATCAGACCATGACCAAAAGCCTCTGAAATCAGACCCTGAAAATCAGCCTCTGAAATCAGAACCGAAATCAGCCTCTGAAATCAGAACCTTAATCAGCTACTGAAATCAGAACCTTAAACAGCTTCTGAAGTTATCAAAAAAAAAGGGGACTTGTGTGATAGTGATCACTTGAGCGAAATAAAAAAAAAAAAAAAGTTAAAAATTTTGGTTGAATTTTGTTTGTTCCATATTATCATTTGGGTGTCCGTGAAGGGTATTCCATCAAAATTTCTATAGAGGTGCCAAATTTTATCCCGAAATTGCATACGACCGTGAATTTGCATGCTTATTTTTTTTCCATTGTGCTAATTTTTTACTTCTTTTTTCTAATTACTCTAGCTTTAGTATTATTGATTGAGTCTTCGTCATTGCTATTCCTGTTCACATTTTGTTTCCGCCTGCCCTCTATATATATATATATATATATATATATATTATTGGGTCCGTTGTGTTTCATGCTAGCTTAAGGACTACACTTGGTTTTGTATTCTTGGATTGAGTATGATTCACATTTGAATTGAGGAAGAACTCAAGAGTGGTAAAAGGCAGTGATTGTGAGCACAGTATCGGGTAAAAGCCAATAGAGTGCAAACACGAGTGGAGTGATATCATTAGAGTGTAAACACGTGAGATTGTGAGGATTTACATATTTTCTTTACTTTCTTGTTATTTCTAATCTGTTTGTTTAGTGTTGAGATGACAGGTCTAACCACAGATGAAAAGCTTGAGGCTTTGGATAGGAAATTTACAGATATGATGGAGAACATGAATACTGCTTTGGAGAGATTGACCAAGAGTGTAGAGAGTATTCAAACTGGTAGCGGTCCCAGAGCACCACCACCCTAGCATATACCACCACCTCAGAATGTACCACCACCTCATAATATGCCACCTCGACGTGTACCACCACAGTATGTACCACCAGATGAAGAGGAAGCTGAAAATGAGTTTGATGATTCTGATGGTCTTGATGATGTGGAGGAGAGATTTCAGCCTGGGCATGATAGGAGGCCTAATAGGAGGTTTGATAGGAGGAATGATAGGAGGGATAGACGGTTTGATGATAGAGGTGCATTTGATGCCAGAAGAGGGGATTATGATAGGAGGGAATATGGTAGACGAGGAGATGTAGATGTTGATCTAGGTAGCATCAAGATCAAGATAGATACCCACATTCCACGGTAAGAATGATCCTGAAGCTTATTTAGAATGGGAAAAGAAAATGTAATTGATTTTTAGCTGTCATCACTACTCAGACGAGAAGAAGATCAATCTGGCAGCAATTGAGTTTACTGATTATGCTATGATTTCGTGGGATCAGATTGTCTCTACTCGGAGGAGAAATTATGAGAGACCGGTTCAGACATGGGCAGAACTTAGAGGTCTCATGAGAAAGAGATTTATACCCATCCATTACTATAGGGAATTGTATTAGAAACTACAACATCCGTATCAGGGGACCAAAAGTGTTGAGGACTATTACACTGAGATGGAAGTTGCCATGATCCGGGCAAATGTAGTTGAGGATGCAGAAGCTACTATGGCACGGTTTCTAGGGGGCTTGAATAAAGAGATTGCAAACATGGTGGAGTTGCATCACTATGTTGATTTGGAGGATATGCTTCACATGGCTATCAAGGTAGAAAGGCAACTCAAGAAAAGGTCAACATCCAGATTTGGTACTCAGGCTACTTCTGCTTGGAATGGAAAATGGGTTCCGAATGAGAAGCGAGATGGAGGCTTTGACAAGCCTAAAGGCGAGTTCAGTGGAGGCTTTAATAAGCCTAGGGCCGAACCTAGTGCCAAGAGAACCGAGCAAAACTAGACCAAAACCCGAGGGTTCAGCTACTAGAACTAAGGATGTAAAGTGCTTCAAATGTTTGGGCATGGGACACTATGCTTCACAATGTCCCAATAGGCATATCTTAGTGATTGATAAAAAGAGTGGAGAGGTGTACTCTACCGATAGTGAGGTTGAGGAGGAGATACCAGAGTTGGAGGATGCCAGTGACCATGAGGGAGCTGCATACCCGCTGAATAACTTATCCTTAGTTGTCAAGCGTGCTTTGAGTGCACATGTTGTAGAGGATGAGAGTGTGCAGCAGAGGGAGAACATATTCCATACTAGGTGTCGTGTGAATGGCAAGAGGTGTAGTATGATCATAGATGGGGGCAGTTGTACTAATGTTACTAGCACAGCTTTGATTGAGCGATTGGGGTTGAGTTGCTTGAGACACCCGAAGCCTTACAAGTTGCAGTGGTTAAATGATTGTGGGGAAATAAGTGTGACAAAGCAGGTATTGTTGAGCTTTACCATTGGGCCATACACAGATGATGTCCTATGTGATGTGATACTGATGCATACTGGGCATATTATTTTGGGCAGGCGGTGGCAGTTTGATAAGAAGGTTATTTTTTTTTGGATAAAGATAAGAAGGTTATTCGTGATGGGTTCAAGAACAAATTTTCCTTTCAGCATAAGGGAAAACCCATTACATTATACCCACTTACACCTGCACAAGTCCATGAAGATCAGGTTAAGTTGCAGCTTGAGCGTGACAAAGAGAGGGCGAAGGAAAACACTACCTTGGGTGAGACTAGTGAGAGTGATGTATCTGGTGGGAAAAATAAGGCCAAGGCTGTGGGAGTTCCCAAGGGGAGTGTGAGCACACGTGAGGGGGAAACAAAAAGAAGAGTTAAAAAGAGTTTCTACATGGGTGAAAGTGAAGTAAGGAAATCGTTCAAGGCTAGCAAGCTCATGTTATTGTTAGTCTATAAGGAGCCTCATATTTATTTTACTAACCCTTTGCTTCCTGTGTCTATTTCATCTCTTTTACAGGATTACAGTGACGTACTGACAGAGGACATACCTAGTGGGCTTCCACCCATTAGAGGTATTGAGCACCAGATAGACTTCATATCTGGAGTAGTCATTCCTAACA
Source organism: Zanthoxylum bungeanum (assembly GCA_019454045.1). NCBI lineage: Eukaryota > Viridiplantae > Streptophyta > Magnoliopsida > Sapindales > Rutaceae > Zanthoxylum > Zanthoxylum bungeanum. Next base: position 193,887 of record SKCR01010129.1, read on the forward strand.
GACCGGCTTATAGGAGCAATCCCGATGAGACAAAGGAGCTACAAAGGCAAGTACGAGAGTTGATGGACAAGGGGTATGTAAGGGAAAGCATGAGTCCTTGTGCAGTACCAGTGCTTCTAGTTCCTAAGAAAGATGGGACGTGGCGTATGTGCATTGATTGTCTAGCTATCAACAATATTACGGTAAAGTATCGTCACCCCATTCCTAGACTAGATGACATGTTGGATGAATTGCATGGTTCCAAAATTTTTAGTAAGATCGATTTAAAGAGTGTATACCATCAAATTCGCATGAGAGAGGGTGATGAGTGGAAAAATGCATTTAAGACTAAGTATGGCTTGTGTGAATGGTTAGTTATGCCATTTGGTCTTTCAAACGCACCTAGCACATTTATGAGATTGATGAATCATGTTATGTGTGCATTTTTATGTAAGTTTGTTGTGGTTTATTTTGATGACATCTTAGTTTACAGTAAAACAGTAGATGGGCATGTTATGCATTTGAAGCATGTTCTTGATGTGTTAAGGCAAGAAAAACTGTATGCTAACTTTGATAAGTGCACTTTTTGTATGGATAGAATTGTTTTCCTTGGAGTTTTTGTGAGTGCAGATGGCATCAAGGTAGATTTGGAAAAGGGGAAGGCAATTCAGGATTGGCCAACACCAACAACAGTGACAGAAGTCAGAAGCTTCCATGGATTAGCAAGCTTCTACCGTAGATTTGTTAAAGACTTCAGTAGTATTGCAGCACCACTGACTGAAGTAGTGAAGAAGATTGTTGGCTTCAAATGGGGTGAAGAGCATGAGCGTGCATTCCAGGATCTGAAAATGAAGTTGTGCAGTGCACCAGTCTTGGCACTACCAACTTTGAGAAGACATTTGAGATTGAGTGTGACACATCCGGGATAGGCATAGGAGTAGTTCTTATGCAAGAAAAGCGACCAATTGCCTAATTTAATGAGAAGCTTAATGGATCAGTTTTGAGATACCCCACATATGACAAGGAGTTGTATGCACTAGTGAGAGCCCTTGAAACTTGGCAGAATTATTTGTGGCCTCGAGAGTTTGTGATCCACACAGATCATGAATCATTGAAGCATCTGAAGGGCCAAGGTAAGCTGAACAAACGACACACAAAATGGTTAGAGTTTGTTGAGACATTTCCATATGTAATCCGCTACAAACAAGGTAAGGAAAACATTGTCGCCGATGCACTATCGCGAAGGTATGCTTTACTTACTTCATTGAGTGCAAGAATGCTTGGGGTTTGAATTTATTAAAGAAATTTATGCTAGTGATATTGACTTTAGTACTATCTATGTTGCATGTGCAAAGTCTGCTTTTAGTAAATTCTTCCAACATGATGGATTTCTGTTTAGGAAAAATAGATTATACATTCTTGTTTGTAGTATGCGTGAGTTGTTAGTGAGGGAAGCACATGGGGGAGGTTTAATAGGGCACTTTAGCATTGCCAAAACCTTAGGGGTATTGAGTGAACATTTTTATTGGCCTAAAATGCGGAGAGATATTGAGCGTTTGTGTGATAAATGCTTAACTTGTAACCAAGCTAAATCTAAGGTTATGCCTCATGGGTTGTATACACTATTGCCTATACCTAGTCAGCCATGGGTAGATGTATCGATGGACTTTATCTTGGGTTTACCTAGGACTAAGAAAGGTAGAGATTCCATCTTTGTAGTGGTTGATAGGTTCAGTAAGATGGCACACTTTATTACATGTCATAAAACTGATGATGCCACTAACATTGCTGACTTGTTCTTTAGAGAAGTAGTACAACTCCATGGGATTCCACGGAGTATAGTTTCAGATCGTGATGTCAAATTCCTTAGTCAATTTTGGAAATTTTTATGGGGTAAGTTGGGAACTAAACTTTTGTATTCTACTACTTGCCACCCCCAAACTGATGGCCATACCGAGGTTGTTAATAGGACTTTGACTCAGTTATTGCGTACTATTATTAATAAGAACTTGAAAACTTGGGAGGATTGTTTGCCTTTTGTTGAATTTGCATATATTCGTAGTATTCATTCCTCTACATCTTACTCACCATTTGAAATTGTTTATGGTTTTCAGCCACTAACTCCATTAGATTTGTTACATTTGCCTGTTGATGAACATGCGGGGCTAGATAGAAAAAGGAAAGCTGATTTGGTGAAGCATATACATGAGAAAGCAAGAGAGCAAATACAGTGAAAGAATGAGCAATATGCTTCTCATGCTAATAAGGGAAGAAAATGTGTGGTATTTCAGCCTGGAGATTGGGTTTGGGTACACATGCGCAATGAGAGATTTCCTAAACAACGTAAATCTAAGCTACAACCGAGAGGGGATGGTCCATTTCAAGTCTTAGAACGGATTAATGATAATGCATACAAGCTGGATTTACAAGGTAAGTATAATGTGTCTGCTACATTTAATGTTTCTGACTTAACTCCTTTTGATGTAGGTACAGATTCAAGGTCGAATCCTTTTCAAAAGGGAGAGGATGAGATGATCCAGGCCGACAACAAAGCAAAAGACCCATTACAAGTACCAGAAGGGCCAATTACGAGGCAGAGGACCAAAAGACTCAGAGAAGCAATGGCGGGATTAGTTCAGAGTTTTATGGCCGATTGCAACAAACAAATAGAGACGCATGTGGGCTTCAATAGAGAGGGCCCAAAGCCACTTCACTTGGACCAAATCAGCTTCAAAGGCCTTTGAAGACTTGAAGACTTTGGTATTTTTGTAATTTAGCCTTTAGGGGCATTGTTGTCTTTATGCCTTTAGGGTTTCTCTTTGTAACACTATTTAAGCTTTCTTTCTTTTTCTTTTGGAGGACAATCACGAAATTTGTAAAACACAAAAGCTTAAAGCTTTGGCTATGGCTATGGCCTAATTCTTGTAAGGGAGGGATTCCATTTTTCAAGTTTGAATAGACTTATCTAAGTTTTGGCAAACTTAGTGGCGTCTCCATTGCTAGCAAAACACTACAATGATTCATCTTAAAGGTTCTCAAGGGCAAGTTCTTTGTGGGTCTTCTTTGTGGCCTTGGAAGGGTTTTGTTTCTACAAAATCAAATTCGCGGTTCTTGGGGTTCTGTCTGTTGCTTGGGGTTTGCTTGGATTTCGAATCCAAGTGGGTTTCTTGTCACTTTTTCTTTCTTTATTTTAATTAAAGTTCTTATGATAGTTAGCATGTTTATGTTTATGTTCTTTGTTTGTTTTATGAGTTTTTATGCTTAAAATATATAGTAACATGCCTAGGCTTGTAGAATAATCAAAACAAATGGGTCTTAGGCAAAGGGATAGCAGCATCATAATTTTTAAATTTCCGCTGCGCACTCGCGGCCGCTTCCCAACAGTGGTATCAGAGCCAGGTTTTTGTTTTGATTAGTTCTCTCTCATTTGAACTCGAAATTGGGTGTGTAAAAGCTCGTTGGAAAGCTAACACCCTGAACTTAATTTTAGGCACAAGTTTTGCATGATTTGGTTAAGATTTGAATTGTGAAAGTGCATTTAAAGTTCACGCATCTGTAAAAAAACTTGAATAGTAAATTTATTTGAATAAAATAAAATGCAATATCATAATTAAATATTAATCAAAGTTATTTAATGCCTAAAATAATTCCAACATATTAAAACTCATATGTTTGATGATTCTATGTATGATTAGAATTGGCATGATTATTTTAGGGTGCAAACATCTAGAGACTTTCTAAGGAAATAGAGAGTGTATTGCTTATCCCTTAGCTAAGTAATTATTTCGTGATGAACTTAGAGATTTATTACCTTTAAGGCTAATAAATATAAATCACTTGTTTATTGTGCCTGGAATGCTTTGAGGTCGAGGAGACCCGAGATGCCTTGGTCCAGAGTTGTCTGGTTCCGGAAATCTATTCCCCGCCATTCTTTTCTTCTTTGGATGTCCATTCAGGGAGGCCTGTGTACTCAGGACAGTCTAATGAAATTTGGTATATCCTCTTGCTCGCGGTGTATCCTTTGTGGTAGTTCGAGTGAGGACATCGATCATCTTTTATTTCAGTGCCTCTTTTCATTGAGGGTTTGGTCGTCTGTGTTAGCCATGTGTGGTTTAGACTGGAGCTGTCGAGATTGGCGCCAAACTGTTGAGTGGCTTTGTCAGTTCTCTGGTGCCTCTTTATATCATCTTCTGGTTCGTCTGTCCTTTGCAGCGTCAGTTTACCATATATGGAGGGAGAGGAATGCTCGCACTCATGATATGCCTCTTAGGCCAGTTTCTGTTCTTCTATATGATATTGTTTTTGATGTTCGGAATCGTGTTAGTTCTTTACGTAAGGTGACTCCATCTTATGACAATAAATGGCTTCACCTCTCGTGGCACTTGCCCGATGACATCTTTAGTTGATCTATTGTAGCCGTTTGGCTTTCTTCTAGGAGGGCTTGTCCTCTCTAGATCCTGGGGGATGCCCCTTTGCTCTTGTATAGTTTTCTTTTGGTTATAATACTTACCTTATCCAAAAAAAATGCTTGGCTCTATGTCGGACGAACTTCAGAAAGCTCACGAAGATATGGATGCTCAAACCATCATCTTTCACTTGAAGGAGTTGTAAGCAACTTTCGTTCATATCGTGAGATTCCAAGTGTCATGTGCCTTATTCCAAACAAGGTATAAGGAAGGATCTGTTAGTGGACATGTGCTTAAGATGATTGGCCACATTGAAAAATTGGCCAACCTCGGGTTCATCATGGATCATGAGATAGGTCACGATCTAATTCTTCAATCCTTACCAAAAGAATTCTCTAACTTTATTATACAGTTTCATCTGTCTGATAAAGAAGCTACTTTAGCAGAATTGCACAATCTGATAAAGCAAGCAGATAAGGATTTGAAACCGGAGCTTAAAACCTCTGTCATGCTTACGGGTACGGACCTGAAGCCACGAGGCCCAAAGAAAAATAAGGGCAAGGCCAAGGCTCCAGATCACCTAAAGCCCAATGGTAAGGTGGAGAAGAAAAAGGGAAATGGGAAATGTTTCTTTTGTGGAAAGAAGTGTCATTGGAAGAAAGACTGCAGATCCTTGAAAGCCAAGGAAGCTAGGGAAGCCCAAGAGGCCAAGAGGCCCAATGCTTCAAGTATGTTGTATATGATTGAACTATATTCTCAAAACTCTGAACCTTCTACTTGGGTGCTTGACACCGGTTGTGGGACTCACTTGTGTAACAATCTGTAGGGCCAGAGAAATAGTAGGAGACTCTGTCATGGGGAGGTTGACTTACGCATGGGTAATGGAGCAAAACTGGCTGCATTGTGCTTGGGGACTTATTCATTAGTTTTGCCGAATGGTTTAGTTTTAGACTTAGAAGATTGTGTTTATGTACCTTCTCTAGTAAAGAACATCATTTCAATTTCTTCTTTATGTAATAAAGGCTTTTCATGCCTAATAAGTTGTAATGAATGTTCTATTTATTTCAATGAAATAAAATATGGAGATGGTATTTTGAATAATGGTATATATGTCTTACAAACTAATAAAGAATGTTCAACCTCTAATATATACAACGTTAACTCGAATAATCTCAATGAATCACTTCTATGACATAGTCGCTTAGGTCATATCAATGAAACAAGATTAACTAAGCTACATAAGGATAAGGGTGTCAATGGGCCGGGCCGGGCCGGGCTTTTGCAAGCCCGGCCCAAGCCCGACCAACAAAAAAAAGCATGGGCCCGGGAAAAGCTCGGCCCGGGTGTCTTCCAGGCCGGGCCGGGCTCGGGCCCGGGCTTTTTTTGGGCCCGAATTTTAAAAAAAAAATTAAAAATTAGAAATATATAAATATAAAATATATTTACACTATATACAAAGACAATTTATAAATAAATCACAAGTTTCATTGATAAATTAACAATTTAAATGCTAAAAATAAATAAAAATGATATAAACATATTAAAAAAAAAAAATATATATATATATATATATGTTTTTTTTTTATTTTGGCCCGGGCCAAAATAGGAAAGCCCGGGCCGGGCCCGGGCTTTTTCCACCACGGGCCGGGCCGCGGGCTAAACTGCCACCCTTACATAAGGATGGGTATTTCAGACCCTTCAAATATGAACCTTATGGAACTTGTGAGTCTTGTTTACTTGGTAAAATGACCAAATTACCCTTCAAAGGTAAAGGACAACATGCAGCGGAGACATTAGAACTCATACACTCTGATGTATGCGGACCAATGTCAGTTACCGCTGGAGGTGGATTCTCCTACTTCATTACCTTTATCGATAATCACTCGCGACCAAGGTTCGATTCCCCACTTGTGCTACACCCTTGACTAAACCTGGTGTGGTGCGTTTGGGGCTGCGCATTGGGCCCCCGGTTTGCGCAACTGGGTTGAGCCCGAAGGGTTCGGTCCAGGTGATTTCCGGGTCATCAAAAAAAAAAAAATAATAAAAAAAAATAATCACTCGCGATATGGTAATGTGTACCTTATGCGGTACAAATCTTAAGCCTTTGAGAAATTCAAAGACTTCAAAGCTGAAGTAGAAAACCAGCTTAATAAAAGTATTAAGTCACTAAGGTCTGACAGAGGTGGTGAATACTTAAGCAATGAATTTCAAGATTACTTGAGATAAAATGGCATTGTTTCCCAGTGGACTCCTCTGGGAACTCCACAGCATAATGGGGTCTCCGAAAAGAGAAATCGGACATTATTAGATATGGTCCGATCAATGATGCCAGGCACGGATATACCTCTTTCATTCTGGGGTCTTGCTTTAGAAAATGCAACACTACTACTAAATCAAGTTCCTTCCAAGACTGTTAGTGAAACACCATATGAGTTATGGTTTGGGAAACGTCATAGTCTTAGTTATCTAAGAGTTTGGGGATGTGACGCATATGTTAAGTTCACACAAACTAACAAATTGGATGATAGGGCAATTAAATGTAAGTTTGTTGGATATGTCTTGAATTCAATAGTATACGTGTTCTACGTCCCAAATGAACAAAGAAAATTTGTCTCACGAAATGCTAAATTTCTAGAGAATGAATTCCTTCTCAAGAAATATAGTGAGAGTAGACTTGACCTCGATGGGGTATGATAAGAACAAACTAACATAGAACTAAACCTCAGGCCCCTCAAAAGGGCAGCGACGGAACAACCACAAGGTTATGAACTTAGAAGGTCTGGTAGGGAAAGATATGAGCCTGAAAGATATGGTTTCCATATTGATGAGGAACATGATCAGGTCATTGATAATGACGATCCCACCAGTTATGACGAAGCAATGTGTGACATTGATTCAGTCGAGTGGCTTGAGGCCATGAAATCCGAAATAGACTCTATGTATCAGAATCAAGTCTGGGACTTGGTGGATGCACCTGAAGGGATAAAACCATAGGCTGCAAGTGGATTTACAAGCGTAAAACTGATGTAGAATGCAACATCCAAATCTATAAGGCTAGGTTGGTGGCGAAAGGTTATAGACAAATCCAAGGAATTGAATATGACGAAACCTTCTCGCCTGTTGCAATGATAAAGTCCATTCGAATTTTACTGGCACTAGCTGCACACTTTGATTATGAGATTTGGCATATGGATGTCAAAACAAATTTCCTTAATGGGAATCTCGTAGAGGAAGTCTATATGACACAACCTGAGGGATTTACATCTAAGGATGATCATAATAAAGTATGCAAGCTTAAACGATCCATTTATGGACTCAAGCAAGCCTCCAGAAGTTGGAATATACGATTTGATGAGACAATCAAAGAATTTGACTTCATCAAAAATGTAGACGAGCCTTGTGTTTACAGGAAAAGTAGTGGGAGTGATGTTGTGTTTCTTGTATTATATGTCGATGACATACTAATCATCGGGAATGATATTCCCATGATGCAAGCCACCAAACAATGGTTATCTCAGAATTTCTCCATGAAAGATTTGGGAGAAGCAGCCTACATCCTCGGCATTAAGATCTACCGTAATAGATCTAAGAGGTTGTTAGGACTTTCTCAATCTACATACATAGATAAAGTTTTGAAAAGATTCAAAATGGAAGATTCCAAAAGAGGTAATTTACCTACTTGTAATGGAATCAAATTATCTAAGGAGCAATGTCCACATACTCCTTCAGATAGAGAGCGTATGAGTAGGATCCCTTATGCTTCAGCAATAGGATCGATCATGTACGCCATGCTATGTACAAGACCTGATGTCTTTTATGCTCTTAGCATAACGAGCAAGTATCAGGCAAATCCTGGTGAGCAATATTGGGTAGCTGTCAAAACAATCCTCAAGTATCTGAGAAGAACTAAGGATGTGTACTGGACACCCACTGACTCTGACTTGAACCAGTGAACTCCATACCCTAGTGACTGCATCAGTATCCGTCCTCCCGAGCTCGTCCTCCAAGAATACCTACAAAACAAGAAAACTGGGAGTGGGGGGTTAGACCGTTGTACGATCTAAGTGAGTGGACGATAAAAACTGAAATACTATGATGAAAACTTTTAATTCAAAAATCAAGGGCCTTTCAGAAAATCAAATTATTTGAAAATCCTTTTCTTATCTGAAAACTCTGAGCTATTTTAGAAAAAAACTTATCTGGAATCCCTTTAATAAAACTTAACCTTTCTGAAATCCTCTTTCTGTAAAATGTTTCTGAAAATCTGATATCTGAAACTCTTTTTCTGAAAATATGATATCTAAAAACCGGAAGTTTGGTATCCTGATCTTGATGCTACTCAAATCACCATCAATATCACCATGTCTACCATAACCCCTCATTTCATAATCTTCACGTCTATCATCAAATCCTCTCTGTCTATCAAACCTCCTATCTCTTCTATCATGCATCCGCTCTTGCCTATGATTCCTGGGCCTATACCTCTCTTCCTCGTCAACTGAGTCTTCCAAATCATCAAACCCATCATGATCATTCTCGGCCTCCTCTTCCACTACTGGTACTCGAGGTGGTGGAACTTGCCGCGGGGGCACAACTTGTGGTGGTACTCGTGGAATACTGCCTGTTTGTATACTATCAACACTCTTTGACAACCTCTCCAAAGCAGTATTCATGTTCTCCATCATATCTGTAAACTTTCTATCTAAAGACTCAAGCTTCTCATCCACCGTCAAACTAGTACCTGCCATCTCAAAGCTTCAACAAACAGATTAGAAGTAACAAATATGTGAAAATAATTATATAACCTCACAATCTCACACGCTCACCTGTTTGCACTCAATTACGTATCACTCCACTCCACTCGTGTTTACACTCAATATAATGTGAATATGACTTACCATAGAAGTTCACAACAATGTGTAATCTTCAAGCAAGCATAAACAACAAGAAACCAATATAGGGCAAACAGAGTAATGCGGTAAGAATTAGCAAATACGTAGACTCAATTCAAAGAAAACCTAAAGCTAGAATGCCTGGAGTAAGGAAATCACAAACTAGAACAATAGGTAAACAAGCATGCAAACAAACCCGGACGTATGCAAATTGGGATGAAAATTTGGTGCCTCAATAGAAATTTTGTTGAATTACCCTTCACGGACACCCAATTGATGATATGGAACCAACCAATTTCAACCAAATTTTGGAACTTTTTTACTCTTTTTTTTTGCTTTTCAGGTTACTTGAACTCTTAAAAAAATTCTAAGTGTTGACCGGTTTGAGGTCCGGTATGGGACCGGTATGGTTGCTTCACGGTTCCAGTAGCTATGTTTTACGCACAAGTTCGCCGGTATGTAAACCGGTATGTAAGCCAGTTTTAACTAGCTTGGTTCTAGTAGCTATGTTTTTGGAACAAGTTGGCTGGTATTTAGTCCGATATGGGACCGGTATGAAAACTACCTCGATTTTAGTATCTATGTAATACCCAGTTAGACCGGTATGAAAACTACCTCGGTTTTAGTATCTATGTAATACCCAGTTAGACCGGTATGAAGGCCGGTATGAATGCCGATATGAAACTTTCCGGTTCCAGAGGCTGGGTCTAGTGTATTTTTTACCGGTATGCCGGTATAAGGCCGGTATGCCGGTCACAGGTGATTCAAAATAGGCAAAAACACTTAAGAAACAAAAAACCAAAAATCAAGATGAACAAATATCTTGATGACCAACCAATACAATAAAGACTAAATGAAAAACATAAAGTAAAGATAGAAAAATCGTAGGGTATGGAAAGTGTCTACACATATAGTAAAGGTATGATGTTGATAGTGTCATGAATCGTGCTAACCCAAGAATCTCACATGATTCTTCCGCTGCGGCCACAGTCTCAAGCATTGATCACACATATCAACCAGCGAACTGGAATACTACTCTTATAAGAAAATATTATCCGAGAGAGTGGCGATTCTCTATTGTATCTTTACAAACTTCATGTGTTTCAACAAATGACTCAATCATACCCTTATGACCGGATCTTTTGAACCGAGGAAGGAGAATGTCAAAGTCATTTGATCCACACATAAGATTGTAAAGACCTCAAGTCTAAGGACTAGTCATACAATTGATATATGAAAGTACTCACAGACACATGGGATAAACACTCCATGTGAAAACTTTCGGCGGTCAATTCGATGGACACGAGCAACTCATGCATCCATGTGATACACCAAGCGGACGGATCTCCGCTAGTAGCCTATGAGATCGGCTACCCCACTTAAGGGCGGATCATATCATCATGCTAGTCTCTCCGCTTTGTGAGCGCCCAGATTATTCACAAAACTATGACTAGGAACGTTTGAGAGTAATGATTCTCATAAGGCGTGGAAGCCATCATCTTATTACTCCAAGGGCTTTATTACAGTGTTTGATGATTCATATAATTTATGTAAGACACGTATAATAAAGATTGCCATTTTATTAATTAATGAAAATATTGCAAATACATGTACATATAGCCCATCCACAAGTTGGGTATAGGGCATATCCCTATCAATCTCCCACTTGCACTATAGCCAACTAGTATGAATCTGGACACCATACTCTTGGGTGTGCCTATCATTCTTTTGTTGAGTCACCAGGATTTGCCTGATACCTGCTCGTTATGCTAAGAGCATAAGAGATATCAGGTCTTGTGCATAGCATGATGTACATGATCGATCCTATTGCTGAAGCATAATGGATCCTACTCATATGCTCTTTATCTGAAGGAGAATGTGGACATTGCTCCTTAGATAATTTGATTCCATGACAAGTAGGTAAATTACCTTTTTTGGAATCTTCTATTTTGAATCTTTTCAAAACTTCATCTATGTACGTAGATTGAGAAAGTCCTAACAACCTCTTAGATCTATTACGGTAGATCTTAATGCCGAGGATGTAGGCTGCTTCTACCAAATCTTTCATGGAGAAATTTTGAGATAACCATTGCCTGGTGGGAATATCATTCCCGATGATTAATATGTCATCGACATATAATACAAGAAATATAACAGCACTCCCACTACTTTTCCTGTAAACACAAGGCTCGTCTACATTTTTTATGAAGTCAAATTCTTTGATTGTCTCATCAAATCATATATTCCAACTTCTGGAGGCTTGCTTGAGTCCATAAATGGATCGTTTAAGCTTGCATACTTTATTATGATCATCCTTAGATGCTAACCCCTCAGGTTGTGTCATATAGACTTCCTCTACGAGGTTCCCATTAAGGAAAACTGTTTTGACATCCATTTTCCAAATTTCATAATCAAAGTGTGCAGCTAGTGCCAGTAAAATTCGAATGGACTCTATCATTGCAACAAGTGAGAAGGTTTCGTCATAGTAAATTCCTTGGATTTGTCTATAACCTTTCGCCACCAACCTAGCCTTATAGGTTTGGATGTTGCCTTCTGCATCAATTTTACGCTTGTAAATCCACATACAGCCTATGGGTTTTATCCCTTCAGGTGCATCCACCAAGTCCCAGACTTGATTCTGATACATAGAGTCCATTTCGGATTTCATGGCCTCAAGACACTTGGCTGAATCAATGTCACGCATTTCTTCGTCATAACTGGTGGGATCGTAATTATCAATGACCTGATCATGTTCCTTATCAATATGAAAACTGACAAGAACTCACTTGGGTTTGGAAACCAAGCAAACCCCAAGAACTTTGAATACTGATTTTGTAGGAACAAAACCCAACCAAGATCAGCCCCTAACCACCATGAAACTCACGTCCATGATAACCACAAGCATGAAATCAGATTGTATTTTGCTAGCAATGGAGACGCCACTAAGTTGCCAAGCTTAGATAAGTCAATTTGAACTTGAAAAGGGGAATCCCTCCCTCAACAAGGTTTTGGCCATAGCCATGGAAAGCTCAAGCTTTTCTCTCTTTCAAAATTCTGTATATTACGTTGGTTGTCCAAAAATACAAAGAAGAGTCATATAATAAGGGTTACAAAAGAGTAAAAAGGCTAAAATGACCCTAGAGCTAAAATTACCAAAAGCCATAAGTCAAGCACCTCAACCACGACCATTAAGGTCCTTTTTCACCTAAATAAACTTAAAACAAAGATTAGAAGCTAATCTCACTTAAGCTAATTAAGGTGCTTACATGCTATAGTAAATTGACGTGCTTCCGGCTAAGTACAAATCTAAGCATAATTAAGCCTAATGGCATAGTCAACCATGCTAATTACATCATAAATAAAGTCAAAATGTCGAGCACAAATGACAAAAATGCCCCCATTTGGCCGAATTCAACATAGTCCCAAAATAGGTCAAATCAGGTCAAAAGGGTGCAGGTGCTGAAGCTGCTCTGCTATGCTTCAGTCTGAACTGATCTGGGTCAAATGAAATAGCTTGGGGACCTCTCTGGTTATGCCCATATGTGTCTCTGGTGTGCACTTGACTTGGTTGCTGCAACTGGTCACATAGCTCCGAGCTAGTCCCGCAAAGGCCTCTATGATCTTCATTGCTATTTGGCGTGTGATTGGACCTGTTGGCAACTGCATGGGTTCCTCCATGTTTTTAGCTGCATCATGTAATGTCTCTGGTGGTTGGACTCATGTCATTCCCTCCTTGTTGAAAAGGATTCGACCTTGAATCTGAACTTGCATCAAAATGAGTTAAGTCAGAAACAATAAAAGTAGCAGATACATTGTACTTACCTTGCAAATCCAGCTTATATGCATTGTCGTTAATCCTTTCCAATACTTGAAATGGACCATCCCATCCTGGTTGCAACTTGGATCTTTTCCTCTTGCATATAAAGCCACACCCAATTGCCGGGGTCATACACAATGCGTTGGAGACCTATTATTCTCACCAACTCTGCCTTTCCCTTATCATTCATACTCCCAAGCTTAATAACAATCAAAGATAACAAATCCATAGGAGTTAAAGAATTAGAATCATAATCAATCTCATAAGGCAAGTAAAAACTAGAAGGATAAATGCATCTATTATATGCAAACTCTAGCCCCGTTATTGCGTCTGTAATCTTCTTAGCTCTTTAGCGTGTGATTGGGCCTGTTGGCAATTGCAAAGGCTCTAATGTTCCTTGGGTGACTACATTCATGTCAAATGTTGTCCCTTGGATCATGTCAAAAACCATATCTTTCAGGCTCATATCTTTCCCTACCAGACCTTATAAGTTCATAACCTTGTGGTTGTTCCGTCGCTGCCCTTTTGAGGGGCTTGGGGTTTAGTTCTATGTTAGTTTGTTCTTCTCGTACCTCATCGAGGTCAAGTCTACTCCCACTATATTTCTTGATAATCAATTCATTCTCTAGAATACTCCCACTATATTTCTTGATAAAGAATTCATTCTCTAGAAATTTAGTATTTCGTGAGACAAATTTTTTTTGTTCATTTGGGACGTAGAACACGTATGCTCTTGAGTTCAAGGCATATCCTACAAACTTACATTTAACTGTCATATCATCCAATTTGTTAGTTTGTGTGAGCTTAACATATGTGTCACATTCCCAAACTCTTAGATAACTAAGACTAGGACGTTTCCCAGACCATAACTCATATGGTGTTTGACTAACAGTCTTGGAAGGAACTTGGTTAGTAGTAGTGTTGCAGCTTCTAAAGCAAGACCCCAAAATGAAAGAGGTAGATCTGTGCCTAGCATAATTGATCGGACCATATCTAATAATGTCCGATTTCTCCTTTCGGAGACCCCATTATGCTGTGGAGTTCCCAGAGGAGTCCACTGGGAAACAATGTCATTTTCTCTCAAGTAATCTTGAAATGCATCGCTTAAGTATTCACCACCTCGGTCAGACCTCAATGACTTAATACTTTTATTAAGCTGGTTTTCTACTTCAGCTTTGAAGTCTTTGAATTTCTCAAAGGCTTCAGATTTGTACCGCATAAGGTACACATACCCATATCACAAGTGATCATCGATAAAGGTAATAAAGTAGGAGAATCCACCTTTAGCGGTGACTGACATTGGTCTGCGTACATCATAGTGTATGAGTTCTAATGTCTCCGCTGCACGCTGTCCTTTACCTTTGAAGGGTAATTTGGTCATTTTACCAAGTAAACAAGACTCACAAGTTCCATAAGGTTCATATTTGAAGGGTTTGAAATACCCATCCTTATGTAGCTTAGTTAATCTTGTTTCATTGATATGACCTAAGCGACTTGCCATAGAAGTGATTCATTGAGATTATTCGAGTTAACGTTGTATATATTATAGGTTGAACATTCTTTGTTAGTTTGTAAGACATAGATACCATTATTCAATATACCATCTCCATATTTTATTTCATTGAAATAAATAGAACATTCATTACAACTTATTAGGCATGAAAAGCCTTTATTACATAAAGAAGAAATTGAAATGATGTTCTTTACTAGAGAAGGTACATAAACACAATCTTCTAAGTCTAAAACTAAACCATTCGGCAAAACTAATGAATAAGTCCACACGCACAATGCAGCCAGTTTTTCTCCATTACCCATGGTAAGTCAACCTCCCCATGACGGAGTCTCCTACTATTTCCCAGGCCCTGCACATTGTTACACAAGTGAGTCCAACAACCGGTGTCAAGCACCCAAGTAGAAGGTTCAGAGTTTTGAGAATATAGTTCAATCATAAACAACATACCTGAAGCATTGGGCTTCTTGGCCTCTTGGGCTTCCCTAGCTTCCTTGGCTTTCAAGGATCTGCAGTCTTTCTTCCAATGACCCTTCTTTTCATAAAAGAAACATTTCCCCTTTCTCTTTTTCTTTTCCACCTTACCATTGGGCTTTAGGTGATCTGGAGCCTTGGCCTTGCCCTTATTTTTCTTTGGGCCTCGTGGCTTCAGGTCCGTACTCGTAAGCATGACGGAGGTTTTGAGCTCCGGTTTCAAGTCCTTCTCTGCCTGCTTTATCAGATTGTGCAATTCTGCCAAAGTAGCTTCTTTATTAGATAGATGAAACTGTATAATAAAGTTAGAGAAGTCTTTTGGTAAGGACTGAAGAATTAGATCGTGACCTATCTCATGATCCATGATGAACCCGAGGTTGGCCAATTTTTCAATGTGGCCAATCATCTTAAGCACATGTTCATTAACATATCCTTCCTTATACCTTGTTTGGAATAAGGCACATGACACTTGGAATCTCACGGTATGAACGGAAGTTGCATACAACTCCTTCAAGTGAAAGATGATGGTTTGAGCATCCATATCTTCGTGAGCTTTCTGAAGTTTGTCCGACATAGAGCCAAGCATTATGCAAACTGCTTTCTCATCATCATCGACGTGTTTCTTCCAAGCATCAAATGTATTTTGGTCAGCATCTTCTGTGGGTTCAGGGGGAAATGGTCTTTCAAGAACATAGAAAATATTTTCTTGTCGTAAGATAATTTTAAGATTTCTAAACCAGTCATTGTAGTTGTCCCCTTTGAGCTTATGCTCATCAAGGATGGAACGAAGTGATATTCTGTTTGTCATTTGAATGTTTGTGAAATATTTTAACCCACCTGTTAAAAGAGAATGTTAAAATTAGGAATATGTTTTCATTAATATTTCATAATAACATGGGCTTTTAATATTATGAAGTTGCTCCCACTCAATTGTTTTAAAATTTTAAGCAAATCGCATCAACCCCAATATGATGGATTTCTTATGGGGCAAGGATCCCATTATCATCATTTCACAACTCCGACTAGGGCCGGTCATTATAAAATAAAATAATTAAGTAGGTTCCCAACCAATTTATGATATAAATCACAATTCATTGATCATTCGGTTGGGCAATCAAACATGTCATAGCTTATGCTAGTCCTTGTGGACACCCAATCTTTGCCACTAAGTTATAAGACCACGTGACAAGAAACCCACTTGGATTCGAAATCCAAGCAAACCCCAAGCAACGGACAGAACCCCAAGAACCGCGAATTTGATTTTGTAGAAACAAAACCCTTCCAAGGCCACAAAGAATACCCACAAAGAACTCGCCCTTGAGAACATTTAAGATGAATCCTTGTAGTGTTTTGCTAGCAATGGAGACGCCACTAAGTTTACCAAAACTTAGATAAGTCGATTCAAACTTGAAAAGGGGAATCCCTCCCTTACAAGAATTCGGCCATAGCCAAAGCTTTAAGCTTTTGTGTTTTACAAATTTCGTGATTGTCCCCCAAATGAAAAAGAAAGAAAGCTTAAATAGTGTTACAAAGAGAAACCCTAAAGGCATAAAGACAACAATGCCCCTAAAGGCTAAATTACAAAAATACCAAACTCTTCAAGTCTTCAAAGGCCTTTGAAGCTGATTTGGGCCAAGTGAAGTGGCTTTGGGCCCTCTCTATTGAAGCCCACATGTGTCTCTATTTGTTTGTTGCAATCGGCCATAAAACTCTGAATTAATCCCGCCATTGCTTCTCTGAGTCTTTTGGTCCTCTGCCTCATAATTGGCCCTTCTGGTACTTGTAATGGGTCTTTTGATTTGTTGTCGGCCTGGATCATGTCACCACGCCTAAGGGTCGCTACGTCTTATGACTCATAAAAGTCAAACCATTATCAATAGTACGATTTAGGGACAAATTGGTATTGGTCAGTCTGGTAAAGCCTAGTCCTGCCAATACGGTTTAAGCCCTTTGGGTCTATACTTTACAATGGGAGGAAAATTTTAGACTTAAATTATTATTGAGGATTTTAGCAAGTTTAAGTGAATAACTGTCAAATGGATTCCTCCATTGAAAATTCCCCATAGGGAGGGTGGAGCGAACTCTCTTAAATACCCTTACCTCTTAGGCTCTTATTGCCTTGGTGACAAGAATAAACAATAGATCCTCCAAATTAGTCCAACACTTTAAAATATGCTTTAAGGTAAACTTTGAGTAAATGATTACTAGATGTCTTCACAGCTTTTCCTTTTGGCTATAAAAAGATAGTGAGTGAATGAAGACACCAAATCATTATCTAACTCTAGTAATACCTTTGGTTAAATTAACTTTAGTTTGGAAAGTTTTATTAACGCCTTGGTCCCACCCCACTTGTATCTTTTATAATGTCTTTTATTATAAACAAGTGATTTATATTTATTAGCCTTAAAGGTAAAAAATCTCTAAGTTCATCACAGAATAATTACTTAGCTAAGGGATAAGCAATACACTCTCTATTTCCTTAGAAAGTCTCTAGATGCTTGCACCCTAAAATAATCATCCCAATTCTAATCATACATAGAATCATCAAGCATATGAGTTTTAATATGTTGGAATTATTTTAGGCATTAAATAACTTTGATTAATATTTAATTATGATATTGCATTTTATTTTAATCAAATAAATTTACTATTCACGTTTTTTTACAGCGTGAACTTTAAATGCAATTTCACAATTCAAATCTTAACCAAATCATGCAAACCTTGTGCCTAAAAGTAAGTTCAGGGTGTTAGCTTTCCAACGAGCTTTTACACACCCAATTTCGAGTTCAAATGAGAGAGAACTAATCAAAACAAAAACGGCGCATTGATACCACTGTTAGGAAGCGGCCGCGAGTATGTAGTGGAAAATTAAAAATTATGATGCCGCTATACCTTTGCCCAAGACCCATTTGTTTTGATTATTCTATAAGCCTAGACATGTTACTATATATTCTAAGCATAAAAACTCATAAAACATGCAAAGAACATAGACTTAAATATGCTAACTATCATAAGAACTCTAATTAAAAATAAAGAAAGAAAAATACTTACTTGAACTGAAGACTCCTCCAGTCCTCCCTCCAATCTACAAGCTTTTCTTGAACTCAGCAAGCTCTTCCACGTTCCAAAGAGCCACCCAAGTGTGTGGCCTCCAAAGGTGCACACACCAAAGCTAAAACTCAACGGCAAGACTACGCCTTGAGTGCACAGATATTTTGCCTCAAAACTTTTAACTAGAGATTCCTCTAGTCAATTAGATTTAAGGATCCTCAAAATCAGTTGCTTACTCTTAAACTTTAGAGTTGCTCACTTATATAAACCCAATATATGAAAGGTTTTGGTGTAAAAATTTGTAAAGAATTCTTTAGGTTTATATAGGTGCTCCAAAGACAACAAAATTAATTAAGAATCCGATGTGGGATAAATGCTAATTAAATCTTAGCCATTGGATCTTAATATAGTGGTTTAATGAGATTATAAAACCTTAATAAGAGTTTGGGCCGAATTGGAATTCAAAACAAATAAAAAAAATAAAATAAAATAAACGCATATTTTTTTTTATTTTCTTTCTTTCTAGAAAGCATAGCACTCCCGGTTGAAGCTATTATGATTATTTATTTATTTTATTCCTCCGGTAGCACGCACAGCCTAGACAGAAAGCACATTTCTGGACGATACACCAACCTGTGATTTCAAGTCCCTCCCTCATGACGAGCCACAAGCCACCGCTACACAACCGACAGAGTGCTCCGACGGGTGAAGCGATATCAATCGACCTACAGGTTCCAAACCAGAAGATGAAGTTGTTGTGAGGGCAGGCTTGAGTTTACATTTCAAATAAAAATATGAAAAAATCTCCAGACTTGCTTTGCTGACGAGATTGATTAGTTCCGCACTTTGACACCTTAACTGCTTCTCGGTACAGAAATAGCTGCCCCACCCCATAGAAGATAGGCTTTCTTTCACGTAGCTGACTTTACCGTCAGCTCAATTTGAATAGTTTTTCGCTATGTTCGCAGGCAAGTGAGACGATCCATCAATGCCCTAATCTGCTTTGAAAGAAAAGGTCTCATCCAAACATGGTGAAGAGGTGGCAACTGGATCAATAATAGCTGAAACTTCTACTGTACAGGGTTCCGCTTGCCCAACTGTCCGGAGATCAATTTTAGAATATAGAAAGCAGACTCAAGGTGCGAAGTAGCTTGATTCCTCATGCGCCCTACGACTCCTCATGATGAAAACCCAGGCAAGCTAACAAGTTAGGTAAGAAGGTTAGCAGACGTAATCGAAAGCTTGGGCCGAATGGAAGGGGCTTGCAACGATGGAAGGCTTATGGGATAGGGGCATACTATTATAGTAAATTTCCTAACTAACGGGGTGATAGACCTGCAAAGCAAAAGCATTTTTCTTAACTCTAACAAGTAAGCAAGTAAACTACCTAGCATTGAACCTTACTTCAAAGACTGGAAAGCTTTCAATCCTTCCTTCGCTTCTTTAGGTGGAGGAATCTGACTTTTTTGGGTACCCGATTGTCGTAGTTCGAAAGCCTTGTTCCGATTGAGATCGTCTAACTTATCTTTATCTATAGATAAGGGTCGGTGCTAGACCGTCCATGATGGTAGATCTAATGGAAACGGTCTCAGTCCTTGGGTCAAGGAAGCTGGATAGTGATCTACTTTACAAAAAATATGTGCTCGTGAATCGATTAATCTTTGCTCTTAGGCCTGTCACTGGCTTTTTGACAAGAAACCCACTTGGATTCGAAATCCAAGCAAACCCCAAGCAACGGACAGAACCCCAAGAACCGCGAATATGATTTTTGTAGAAACAAAACCCTTCCAAGGCCACAAAGAAGACCCATAAAGAACTTGCCCTTGAGAACATTTAAGATGAATCCTTGTAGTGTTTTGCTAGCAATGGAGACGCCACTAAGTTTGCCAAAACTTAGATAAGTCGATTCAAACTTGAAAAAGGGAATCCCTCCCTTACAATAATTCGGCCATAGCCAAAGCTTTAAGCTTTTGAGTTTTCAAATTCGTTGGTTGCCTCAAATGAAGAAGAAAGTAAGCTTAAATATTGTTACAAAAAGAAACCCTAAAGGCATAAAGACAATAATGCCCTAAAAACGAAATTACACAAATATCAAGTCTTTAAGTCTTTAAATGCCTAGAAAGCTTTATTCTAAACTGATTTGGGCCAAGTGAAATGGCTTTGGGCCCTTTCCATCGAAGCCCACATGCGCCTCTATTTGTTTGTTGCAGCCGGCCATAAAACTCTGAACTAATCCCGCCATTGCTTCTCTGAGTCTTTTGGTCCTCTGCCTTGTAATTGGCCCTTCTGGTACTTGTAATGCGTCATTTGGTTTGTTGTCTGCCTGGATCATGTCATCCCCTCCCTCTTGAAAAGGATTCGACCTCGAATCTGTACCTGCATCAAAAGGAGTTAAGTCAGAAACATTAAATGTAGCAGACACATTATACTTACCTTGTAAATCCAGCTTGTATGCATTGTCATTAATCCGTTCCAAAACTTGAAATGGACCATCCCCTCTCGGTTGTAGCTTAGATTTACGTTGTTCAGGAAATATCTCCTTGCGCATGTGTACCCAAACCCAATCTCCAGGCTGAAATACCACACGCTTTCTTCCCTTATTAGCATGAGAAGCATATTGCTCATTCTTTCGTTGTATTTGCTCTCTTGCTTTCTCATGTATGTGCTTCACCAAATCGGCCTTCCTCTTTCCATCTAGCCCCGCGTGCTCATCAACAGGCAAAGGTAACAAATCCAATGGAGTTAGTGGCTGAAAACCATAAACAATTTCAAAAGGTGAAAATGAAGTAGAAGAATGAATGCTACGATTATATGCAAACTCAATAAATGGCAAACAATCTTCCCAACTCTTCAAATTCTTGCCAACTATAGTGCGCAATAATTGAGATAAAGTGACATGATCCAGGCCGACAACAAACCAAAGGACGCATTACAAGTACCAGAAGGGCCAATTACGAGGCAGAGGACCAAAAGACCTAGAGAAGCAATGGCGGGATTAGTTCAGAGTTTTATGGCCGACTGCAACAAACAAATAGAGATGCATGTGGGCTTCGATGGAAAGGGCCCAAAACCATTTCACTTGGCCCAAATCAGTTTAGAATAAAGCTTTCTAGGCATTTAAAGACTTAAAGACTTGATATTTGTGTAATTTCGTTTTTATGGGCATTATTGTCTTTTTGCCTTTAGGGTTTCTTTTTGTAACACTATTTAAGCTTACTTTCTTCTTCATTTGAGGAACAAACGAATTTTGTAAACTCAAAAGCTTAAAGCTTTGGCTATGGCCGAATTAATGTAAGGGAGGGATTCCCCTTTTCAAGTTTGAATCGACTTATCTAAGTTTGGCACACTTAGTGGCGTCTCCATTGCTAGCAAAACACTACAAGGATTCATCTTAAGGTTCTCAAGGGCAAGTTCTTTGTGGGTCTTCTTTGTGGCCTTGGAAGGGTTTTGTTTCTACAAAATCATTTCGCGGTTCTTGGGGTTCCGTCCGTTGCTTGGGGTTTGCTTGGATTTCGAATCCAAGTGGGTTCCTTGTCATTTGGTATCTAGAGCTCAGGGTTCCAAGGTCTGATTTTTCTATCTTTCCTTTTGTTTGATTCTGTTTTTCTCTTGTTCTTTGTTATTTTCGTTTCAGTTCTTGTTGGATCTTGTTTCTGTTTTTTTTGTTTTGTTTATTTATGGATCTGTTTTTGGTGTGTTTGTTCTTTGTTATTTTCATTTCAGTCCTTGTTGGTTCTTGATTCTGTTTTTTGTTTTGTTTATTTCTGGATCTGTTATTGGTGTGTTCTGCATATCAGTTCATTCCAGTTGCATATCAGTTCATCTTCATCACTTTTCCAGTTCTGGGCTTCTGTTCTGTTCTTCATATCAGTTCGTCATAGTCATTTTGTTCTTTAGCATATGTTTAAGAAATAAGCATGTTCTTGGCGGCTGTGTGTTTTGTCTCTAAACCCTAGTGAAGTGTGAAATCAGACCCTGAGAAACTAAGTGAAGTCTGAAATCAGACCCTGAAATCTTAGCTTCTGAAATCAGACCTAAAACGTAACCTTTGAAATCTGCCTCTGAAATCAGACTCTGAGTTCAAACCTTGAAACTTAACCATTGAATCAGACTTTGAGTTCAGACCTTGAAACTTAACCATTGAATCAGACTCTGAGATCAGACCCTGAAACTTAACCTATGAAATCAGACCCAGACCAGTAGTCTCTGAAATCAGACCCAGACCAGTAGCCTCTGAAATCAGACCCAGACCAGTAGCCTCTGAAATCAGACCCTGACCAGTAACCTCTGAAAATTAGACCCTGAAATCAGACTCTGACCAGTAACCTCTGAAAATTAGCCTCTGAATTCAGACCCTGAAATCAGACCTTTATTCGACTCTGAAATCAGACACTGACCAGCAGCCTCTGAATTCAGACCTTAGATTCAGACTGAGTAAAAAAGTGAAATTTTTTTGGTTGAATTTAGTTTGTTCCATATTATCATTTAGGTGCCCGTGGAGGGTATTCCATCAAAATTTCTATAGCGGTGCCAAATTTTCTATCGAAATTGCATACGACCGCGAATTTGCATGCTTATTTTTTTTTCCATTGTGCTAATTTTTTACTCCTTATTTCTAATACTCTAGTTTAAGTATTATTGATTGAGTCTTCGTCGTTGCTATTCCTGTTCGTATTTTGTTTCCACATGTCCTATATATTATTATTAGACCTTTGTGTTTCATGCTGGCTTGAGGACTACATTTGGTTTGTATTCTTGGATAGAGTGTGATTCACATTTGAATTGAGGACGAACTCAAGAGTGGTAAAAGGCAGTGATTATGAGCACAATATCGGGTAAAAGCCAATAGAGTGCAAACACGAGTGGAGTGATATCATTCGAGTGTAAACACGTGAGAGTGTGAAAATTTAGATATTTGTTTTACTTTCTTGTTATTTCTAATCTGTTTGTTTAGTGTTGAGATGGCAGGTCTAACTACTGATGAAAAGCTTGAGGCTTTGGATAGGAAATTTACAGATATGATGGAGAATATGAATACTGCTTTGGAGAGATTGTCCAAGAGTGTCGAGAGTATTCAAACTGGTAGCGGTCCCAGAGTACCACCACCTCAGAATGTACCACCACCTCTCAATGTACCACCTCGTCGTGTACCACCACAATATGTACCACCAGATGAAGAGGAAGCTGAAAATGAGTTTGATGATTCTGATGGTTTTGATGATGTGGAGGAGAGATTTCAGCCTGGGCATGATATGAGGCCTAATAGGAGGTTTGATAGGAGGAATGATAGGAGGGATAGACGGTTTGATGATAGAGGTGCATTTGATGCCAGAAGAGGGGATTATGATCGGAGAGGATATGGTAGGCGATGAGATATAGATGGTGATCTAGGTAGCATCAAGATCAAGATACCAATATTCCAAGGCAAGAATGATCCTAAAGCTTATTTAGAATGGAAAAGAAAATAGAATTGATTTTTAACTGTCATCACTACTCAGACGAGAAGAAGATCAGTCTAGCAGCAATTGAGTTTACCGATTATGCTATGATTTGGTGGGATCAGCTTGTCTCTACTCGGAGGAGAAACTATGAGAGACCGGTTCAGACATGGGCAGAACTTAGGGGTCTCATGAGAAAGAGATTTATACCCAGCCATTACTATAGGGAGTTGTATCAAAAACTACAACATCTGTATCAGGGGACCAAAAGTGTTGAGGACTATTACACAGAGATGGAAGTTGCCATGATCAGGCAAATGTAGTTGAGGATGCAGAAGCTACTATGGCACGGTTTCTAGGGGGCTTGAATAGAGAGATTGCAAACATGGTGGAGTTGCATCATTATGTTGATTTGGAGGATATGCTTCACATGGCTATCAAGATAGAAAGGCAACTCAAGAAAAAGTCAACATCCAGATTTGGTACTCAGGCTACTTCTGCATGGAAAGGGAAATGGGTTCCGAATGAGAAGCGAGATGGAGGCTTTGAGAAGCCTAGAGGCGAATTCAGTGGAGGCTTTAATAAGCCTAGGGCCGAACCTAGTGCCAAGGGTAAAGAGGCTGCGGAACCGAGCAAAACTAGACCAAAACCTGAGGGCGCAGCTGCTAGAACTAAAGATGTCAAGTGTTTCAAGTGTTTGGGCATGGGACACTATGCTTCACAATGTCCCAATAGGCGTACCTTAGTGATTGATAAAAAGAGTGGAGAGGTGTACTCTACCGATAGTGAGGTTGAGGAGGAGATGCCAGAGTTGGAGGATGCTAGTGACCATGAGGGAGCTGCATACCCGCTGGATAACTTATCCTTAGTTGTCAAGCGTGCTTTGAGTGCACTGTTGTAGAGGATGAGAGTGTGCAGCAGAGGGAGAACATATTCCATACTAGGTGCCGTGTGAATGGCAAGGGGTGTAGTATGATCATAGATGGGGGCAGTTGTACTAATGTTGCTAGCACAGCTTTGATTGAGCGATTGGGGTTGAGTTGCTTGAGACACCCGAAGCCTTACAAGTTGCAGTGGTTAAATGATTGTGGGGAGATAAGTGTGACAAAGCAGGTACTGTTGAGCTTTACCATTGGGCCATACACAGATGATGTCCTATGTGATGTGATACCGATGCATGCGGGACATATTCTTTTGGGCAGGCCGTGGCAGTTTGATAAGAAGGTTATTCATGATGGGTTCAAGAACAAGTACTCTTTCCAGCATAAGGGAAAACCCATTACATTGTACCCACTTACACCTGCACAAGTCCATGAAGATCAGGTTAAGTTGCAACTTGAGCGTGACAAAGAGAGAGCGAAGGGAAACACCACCTGGGTGAGACTAGTGAGAGTGGTGTATCTGGTGAGAAAAATAAGGCCAAGGCCGTGGGAGTTTCCAAGGGGAGTGTGAGTGAACGTAAGGGGGAAACAAAAGAGAGAGTTAAAAAGAGTTTCTACATGGGTGAGGGTGAAGCAAGGAAAGCGTTCAAGGCTAGCAAGCTCATGTTATTATTAGTCTATAAGGAGCCTCATATTTATTTTACTAACTCTGACCATTTGCTTCCTGTGTCTATTTCATCTCTTTTGCAGGATTACAGTGACGTACTGACAGAGGACATACCTAGTGGGCTTCCACCCATTAGAGGTATTGAACACCAGATTGACTTCATACCTGGAGCAGTCATTCCTAACAGACCGGCTTATAGGAGCAATCCAGAGGAGACAAAGGAGCTACAAAGGCAAGTACGGGAGTTGATGGACAAGGGGTATGTAAGGGAAAGCATGAGTCCTTGTGCAGTACCAGTGCTTCTAGTTCCTAAGAAAAATGGGACGTGGCGTATGTGCGTTGACTGCCGAGCTATCAACAATATTACGGTAAAGTATCGTCACCTAATTCCTAGGCTAGATGACATGTTGGATGAATTGCATGGTTCCAAAATTTTTAGTAAGATTGATTTAAAGAGTGGATACCATCAAATTCGCATGAGAGAGGGAGATGAGTGGAAAATTGCATTTAAGACTAAGTATGGCTTGTATGAATGGTTAGTTATGCCATTTGGTCTCTCAAACGCACCTAGCACATTTATGAGATTGATGAATCATGTTATGCGTGCATTTTTAGGTAAGTTTGTTGTGGTTTACTTTGATGACATCTTAGTTTATAGTAAAACAGTAGATGAGCATGTAATGCATTTGGAGCATGTACTTGATGTTTTACGAGAAGAACAATTGTATGCTAACTCTGAAAATGCACATTTTGCATGGATATAATTGTTTTTCTTGGCTTTGTTGTGAGTGCAGATGGCATCGAGGTAGATGTGGAGAAGGTAAAGGCAATTCGGGAATGGCCTACACCAACTACAGTGATAGAAGTCCGAAGCTTTCATGGGTTAGCGAGCTTCTATAGGAGATTTATCAAGGACTTCAGTAGCATTGCCGCTCCATTGACTGAGGTAGTAAAGAAGACAGTTGGTTTTCAATGGGGCGAGGCGCAAGAGCGAGCATTCCAGGACCTTAAAGCGAAGTTATGCAGTGCACCCATTTTAGCACTACCCAACTTCGAGAAGACATTTGAGATTGAGTGCGACGCATCAGGGTTAGGTATTGGAGCAGTTCTCATGCAAGAAAAGCGGCCAATAGCCTATTTTAGTGAGAAGCTGAATGGAGCAGCTTTGAGGTACCCCACGTATGACAAAGAGTTATATGCGCTTGTGAGAGCACTTGAGACATGGCAGCACTACTTGTGGCCTAAAGAGTTCGTGATCCACACCGACCATGAATCATTAAAACACCTGAAGGGTCAAGGTAAGCTGAATAAGCGACACGCAAAGTGGATGGAATTCGTTGAGTCATTTCCATATGTTATACGCTACAAGCAAGGTAAAGAAAACATAGTGGCCGATGCATTATCTCGCAGGTATGTTTTACTTACTTCAATGCATGCACGGATGTTGGGATTTGATTTGATTAAGGAATTATATGAGTGTGATTCTGATTTTGGTGAGATTTTTGCTACTTGTGCAAAGTCATCTTTTGGAAAGTTTTACATTCATGACGGATTCTTATTTAAAGCGAACAGGTTGTGTGTTCCTGCTTGTAGTATGCGTGAGTTGCTTGTGAAGGAAGCGCATGGGGGAGGTTGATGGGGCATTTTGGGATTACTAAGACTTTAACTATTTTACATGAGCACTTTTATTGGCCTAAAATGAAACGTGATGTTGAGCGTATTTGTGATAAGTGTCTAACATGTAAGCATGCTAAATCTAAATTAATGCCACATGGTTTGTATACTCCTTTACCT
The DNA here is from genome assembly GCA_019454045.1 of Zanthoxylum bungeanum. Taxonomy (NCBI): domain Eukaryota; kingdom Viridiplantae; phylum Streptophyta; class Magnoliopsida; order Sapindales; family Rutaceae; genus Zanthoxylum; species Zanthoxylum bungeanum. The sequence goes on from SKCR01010129.1 coordinate 220,796, forward strand.
GTACCTAGTGAACCTTGGGTTGATATATCGATGGATTTTGTGATAGGTTTGCCTAGGACAAAGAGGGGTAGAGATTCAATCTTTGTTGTAGTTGATAGGTTTAGTAAAATGGCTCATTTCATTGCATGTCATAAAACCGATGATGCTACAAACATTGCAGATTTATTTTTCAGAGACATAGTGCGACTCCATGGTATACCTAGGAGTATTGTATCAGATAGAGATGTTAAGTTCCTTAGCCATTTTTGGAAGGTGTTGTGGGCTAAACTAGGCACCAAACTATTGTATTCTACCACATGTCATCCACAGACTGATGGACAAACAGAGGTAGTTAATAGGACTTTATCTCAATTATTACGCACTATAGTTGGAAAGAATTTGAAGAGTTGGGAAGATTGTTTGCCATTTATTGAGTTTGCATATAATCGTAGCATTCATTCTTCTACATCTTTTTCACCTTTTGAAATTGTTTATGGTTTTCAGCCACTAACTCCATTGGATTTGTTACCTTTGCCTGTTGATGAGCATATGGGGTTAGATGGAAAAGGAAAGCCGATTTGGTGAAGCACATACATGAGAAAGCAAGAGAGCAAATACAACGAAAGAATGAGCAATATGCTTCTCATGCTAATAAGGGAAGAAAGCGTGTGGTATTTCAGCCTGGAGATTGGGTTTGGGTACACATGCGCAAGGAGAGATTTCCTGAACAACGTAAATCTAAGCTACAACCGAGAGGGGATGGTCCATTTCAAGTTTTTGAACGGATTAATGACAATGCATACAAGCTGGATTTACAAGGTAAGTACAATGTGTCTGCTACATTTAATGTTTCTGACTTAACTCCTTTTGATGCAGGTACAGATTCGAGGTCGAATCATTTTCAAGAGGGAGGGGATGACATGATCCAGGCCGACAACAAACTAAAGGACGCATTACAAGTACCAGAAGGGCCAATTACGAGGCAGAGGACCAAAAGACTCAGAGAAGCAATGGCGGGATTAGTTCAGAGTTTTATGGCCGACTGCAACAAAACAATAGAGATGCATGTGGGCTTCGATGGAAAGGGCCCAAAACCATTTCACTTGGCCCAAATCAGTTTAGAATAAAGCTTTCTAGGCATTTAAAGACTTAAAGACTTGATATTTGTGTAATTTCGTTTTTATGGGCATTATTGTCTTTTTGCCTTTAGGGTTTCTTTTTGTAACACTATTTAAGCTTACTTTCTTCTTCATTTGAGGAACAAACGAATTTTGTAAACTCAAAAGCTTAAAGCTTTGGCTATGGCCGAATTAATGTAAGGGAGGGATTCCCCTTTTCAAGTTTGAATCGACTTATCTAAGTTTGGCACACTTAGTGGCGTCTCCATTGACATGAGTCCAACCACACCAGAGACATTACAGGATGCAGCTAACAACTTAGAGGAACCCATGCAGTTGCCAACAGGTCCAATCACACGTCAAAGAGCAAAGAAGATCAGAGAGGCCTTTGCCGGACTAGCTTAGAGCTATGTGACCAGTTGCAGCAACCAAGTCAAGTGCACACCAGAGACACATATGGGCATAACCAGAGAGGTCCCCAAGCTATTCATTTGACCCAGATCAGCTCAGACTGAGGCATAGCAGAGCAGCTTCAGCACCAGCACCCTTTTGACCCGATTTCACCCATTTTGGGACTATGTTGAATTCGGCCAAATGGGGGCATTTTTGTCATTTTTGCTCGACATTTTGACTTTATTTATGATGTAATTAGCATGTTTGACTATGCCATTAGGCTTAATTATGCTTAGATTTGTACTTAGCCGGAAGCACGTCAATTTACTATAGCATGTAAGCACCTTAATTAGCTTAAGTGAGATTAGCTTCTAATCTTTTTTTTAAGTTTATTTAGGTGCAAAAGGACCTTAATGGTCGTGGTTGAGGTGCTTGACTTAGGGCTTTTGGTAATTTTAGCTCTAGGGTCATTTTAGCCTTTTTACCCTTTTGTATCCCTTATTATATGACTCTTCTTTGTATTTTTGGATAACCAACGTAATATACAGAATTTTGAAAGAAAAAAAAGCTTGAGCTTTCCATGGCTATGGCCAAAACCTTGTTGAGGGAAGGATTCCCCTTTTCAAGTTCAAATTGACTTATCTAAGCTTGGCAACTTAGTGGCGTCTCCATTGCTAGCAAAATACAATCTGATTTCATGCTTGTGGTTATCATGGATGTGAGTTTCATGGTGGTTAGGGGCTGATCTTGGTTGGGTTTTGTTCCTACAAAATCAGTATTCAAAGTTCTTGGGGTTTTGAGAAAGATGCTTGGGGGTTTGCTTGGTTTCCAACCCAAGTGAGTTCTTGTCATTTGGTATCAGAGCTTAGGGTTCTGAGGTCTGATTTCCTATCCTTTGTGTTGTTTAATCTTGTATTTATCTTTGTTTTTGTTGTGTTTTGATTTCGGCCATTAAGGAATTTGTCCTCAAGTTTCGGCCATTGGTGTTCTTGTGTGTTCTTTGTTGTTTCTTGCAGATTTGTGATTGATCATGAGTATTCTTTGAGTTAAGCTTTGGCTACTTAGGTCAAAATTGGGGCTTTTGTGTTCTTTGCTTGAATCAAGTGTTTAGTTGTTAATTGTAAGTTAATTGGACGTGTTTAACATTGTTATTAAGTTATTAGTTTCAAAAATCAAAAAAAAAAAAAGAATCAGATCAGATTCGACCTAGTGAGATTTATTGATATATCTTGTCTTGCTATTGTTGAATACATGCAATTAGAGTTGTTTCCATAGGTATTATTCATATCAACTTTGCAAAAATCAGAATTGAAATCATTCATCTTGGCATTTACGTGAGCTTACTTGTTTGCATTCTTGTGAAGTTAGCACAATCTTGTGAGTTTTAGTGAAAAGAAAGAAAGATTGAGTGCATTATTGATGAATGTGAATGTGTAATTGATGAAACAAATCTGAATGCACCAAATTTGGTGATTGGAGTGAGTTGTATCATTGTTATCTTGCTGATTTGTGTTGTTAATGTTGAAGAATCAAGTGAAGCAAGGTTGAGTGCAACAAATTTGCACTAAATTCGTGTGTATCCAAGCAAGTATCACTTGCCACCTCTTGAAATATTGTTATTATAAGTGAAGAGGCAATAAATTCATCATTAGCTTGACATGGGAACTTGTGTGTAATCATTTGTTTTTAAGGTGCTTGAAGAGGCAAGTAGCTGCATCACCTAGTTGCTTACAAAAACTATTTACTTAGCTTGTAATTTGACTTGGCTGAATTGGAAATTGAGTTAGTTACATTGTAACTAGATCATTTATACTCATTTGCAAGTTGAAAGGTAGACATTACCACATTGCCGAATTGATTATATGAGTTACATTGCCATTTGAGTTGTATTTACATGTATTGCAAGTGCTAAGGATATATAACTTGAAAATTACCGAATGTGGTAATCTTGTTATTTGCATTGTATTTCATTGGCTTTGTATACACTTTGAGTGTGAGAGACAAAAGAAAAGAGTGAAAAAAAAGAGGTTAAAAAAAGAGGAAAAAAAGAAAAGAAAAGAAAAGAGTGAGACAAAAACAATAGCGAGTGATCACAAGATTGGCTAATTGTCACATTGAGTGCTTGCTTGTTTGTTTGCGCATTTAGCTAACTCGTCTTTTTTCTTATTCCGTGCACTCTAGCTTAAGTCTCTTTGATTGAGTCTTCGTGATTACTATTCTTATTCGCATTATTCCACCTGCACTATATACATTATTGGTTCTTTGTGTTTCTGCTAGCTTGTGGACTACACCTTAGTTGACCATTCTGGGAATTGAGTTGATTTGTAATTGAATTGAGGAAGAACTCAAGAGTGGTAAAAGGCAGTGATTGTGAGCACATATCGGGTAAAAGCCAATAGAGTGCAAACACGAGTGGAGTGATATCATTCGAGTGTAAACACGTGAGATTGTGAGGATTTACATATTTGTTTTGCTTTTTATTATTTCTGATATGTTTGTTTAGTGTTGAGATGGTAGGTCCAAGTTTAACTATTGATGATAAGATCGAGGTTTTGGATACTTTCAAAAGTGATATCCAAGATATTATGAGTGATTATAGAAGATCTTATGAGAAATGGAAAAAGACTTGGAAGGTAACTAAATATGTAGTGAATGAAGAGAGTACTCAACAACCAAAAGCTATTGAAGTTGTGTGTAATGAAGTGAGAAGCATTTGTGATGTTGAGTGCATAGCGAATGAAAACACTTTTGAGGCCTTGAATGTTATGAATTGTGTTATAAGTGACATGGTGAGTGAAAATGCTTGTGAGACCGTGAGCATTGAGGGAGTAAACACTTGTGAGGTAGTGTGCTTTGAGGTTGAAAAACATAGTGAAGCTGAGCAGGTGTGTGAGGAGGTCTTTGCAAGTATGGTTGAGATAGTGGCCATGAGTGATGATGAAGCTGTGAGAGCTGGTGAAAAGAAAGTTGATGTGTTAGTGAAGTTTTTCCATAAACATTTTCTCTATTGTTTATGCTTTTTCATCGCAGGTACAAGTGGTCAAATATGATTCTTTTATATTTCAATATCATCGTCCAATTGATTTTGTCATAACTATCTATGATCCGGGTTCGGATTCGAGGACGAATCTATTTCAAGAGAGGGAGAATGACATGATCCAAGGGATAACATTTGACATGAATGCAGTCACCCAAGGAACATTAGAGCCTTTGCAATTGCAACAGGCTCAATCACACGCCAAAGAGCTAAGAAGATCACAGACGCAATAGCGGGGCCAGAGTTTGCATATAATAGATGCATTCATCATTCTAGTTTTTACTTGCCTTATGAGATTAATTATGATTCTAATTCTTTAACTCCTATGGATTTATTATCTTTGATTCTTATTAAGCTTGGGAGTATGAATGATAAGGGAAAGGCAGAGTTGGTGAGAATAATAGGTTTCCAACGCATTGTGTTTGACCCCGGCAATTGGGTGTGGCTTTATATGCAAGAGGAAAAGATCCAAGCTACAATCGAGAGGAGATGGACCTTTTCAAGTCTTGGAAAGGATCAATGACAATGCATATAAGCTGGATTTGCAAGGTAAGTACAACGTATCTACTACTTTTAATGTTTCTGACTTAACTCATTTTGATGCAGGTTCAGATTCGAGGTCGAATCCTTTTCAACAATGGGAATGACATGAGTCCAACCACACCAGAGACATTACAGGATGCAGCTAACAACTTAGAGGAACCCATACAGTTGCCAACAGGTCCAATCACACGTCAAAGAGCAAAGAAGATCAGAGAGGCCTTTGCGGACTAGCTAGAGCTATGTGACCAGTTGCAGCAACCAAGTCAAGTGCACACCAGAGACACATATGGGCATAACCAGAGAGGTCCCCAAGCTATTCATTTGACCCAGATCAGCTCAGACTGAGGCATAGCAGAGCAGCTTCAGCACCAGCACCCTTTTGACCCGATTTCACCCATTTTGGGACTATGTTGAATTCGGCCAAATGGGGGCATTTTTGTCATTTTTGTCATTTTTGCTCGACATTTTGACTTTATTTATGATGTAATTAGCATGGTTGACTATGCCATTAGGCTTAATTATGCTTAGATTTGTACTTAGCCGGAAGCACGTCAATTTACTATAGCATGTAAGCACCTTAATTAGCTTAAGTGAGATTAGCTTCTAATCTTTGTTTTAAGTTTATTTAGGTGCAAAAGGACCTTAATGGTCGTGGTTGAGGTGCTTGACTTAGGGCTTTTGGTAATTTTAGCTCTAGGGTCATTTTAGCCTTTTTACCCTTTTGTATCCCTTATTATATGACTCTTCTTTGTATTTTTGGATAACCAACGTAATATACAGAATTTTGAAAGAAAAAAAAGCTTGAGCTTTCCATGGCTATGGCCAAAACCTTGTTGAGGGAAGGATTTCCCTTTTCAAGTTCAAATTGACTTATCTAAGCTTGGCAACTTAGTGGCGTCTCCATTGCTAGCAAAATACAATCTGATTTCATGCTTGTGGTTATCATGGATGTGAGTTTCATGGTGGTTAGGGGCTGATCTTGGTTGGGTTTTGTTCCTACAAAATCAGTATTCAAAGTTCTTGGGGTTTTGAGAAAGATGCTTGGGGGTTTGCTTGGTTTCCAACCCAAGTGAGTTCTTGTCATCCATTGCTAGCAAAACACTACAAGGATTCATCTTAAAGGTTCTCAAGGGCAAGTTCTTTGTGGGTCTTCTTTGTGGCCTTGGAAGGGTTTTGTTTCTACAAAATCATTTCGCGGTTCTTGGGGTTCCGTCCGTTGCTTGGGGTTTGCTTGGATTTCGAATCCAAGTGGGTTCCTTGTCATAAAGTCCTATTAACTACCTCTGTTTGTCCGTCAGTCTGTGGATGACATGTGGTAGAATACAATAGTTTGGTGCCTAGTTTAGCCCACAACACCTTCCAAAAATGGCTAAGGAACTTAACATCTCTATCAAATACAATACTCCTAGGTATACCATGGAGTCGCACTATGTCTCTGAAAAATAAATCTGCAATGTTTGTAGCATCATCGGTTTTATGACATGCAATGAAATGAGCCATTTTACTAAACCTATCAACTACAACAAAGATTGAATCTCTACCCCTATTTGTCCTCGGCAAACCTAACACAAAATCCATCGATATATCAACCCAGGGTTCACTAGGTACAGGCAAAGGAGTATACAAACCATGTGGCATTAATTTAGATTTAGCATGCTTACATGTTAGACACTTATCACAAATTCGCTCAACATCACGTTTCATTTTAGGCCAATAAAAGTGCTCATGTAAAATAGCTAAAGTCTTAGTAATCCCAAAATGCCCCATCAAACCTCCCCCATGCGCTTTTTTCACAAGCAACTCACGCATACTACAAGCAGGGACACACAACCTGTTCTCTTTAAATAAGAATCCGTCATGAATGTAAAACTTTCCAAAAGATGACTTTGCACAAGTAGTATAAATCTCACCAAAATCAGAATCACACTCATATAATTCCTTAATCAAATCAAATCCCAACATCCGTGCATGCATTGAAGTAAGTAAAACATACCTGCGAGATAATGCATCGGCCACTATGTTTTCTTTACCTTGCTTGTAGCGTATAACATATGGAAATGACTCAACGAATTCCATCCATTTTGTGTGTCGCTTATTCAGCTTACCTTGACCCTTCAAGTGTTTTAATGATTCATGGTCGGTGTGGATCACGAACTCTTTAGGCCACAAGTAGTGCTGCCATGTCTCAAGTGCTCTCACAAGCGCATATAACTCTTTGTCATACGTGGGGTACCTCAAAGCTGATCCATTCAGCTTCTCACTAAAATAGGCTATTGGCCGCTTTTCTTGCATGAGAACTGCTCCAATACCTAACCCTGATGCGTCGCACTCAATCTCAAATGTCTTCTCGAAGTTGGGTAGTGCTAAAATGGGTGCACTGCATAACTTCGCTTTAAGGTCCTGGAATGCTCGCTCTTGCGCCTCGCCCCATTGAAAACCAACTGTCTTCCTTACTACCTCAGTCAATGGCGCGGCAATGCTACTGAAGTCCTTGACAAATCTCCTATAGAAGCTCGCTAACCCATGAAAGCTTCGGACTTCTGTCACTGTAGTATCCTGAATTGCCTTTACCTTCTCCACATCTACCTCGATGCCATCTGCACTCACAACAAAGCCAAGAAAAACAATTCTATCCATGCAAAATGTGCATTTGTCAGAGTTAGCATACAATTGTTCTTTTCGTAAAACATCAAGTACATGCTCCAAATGCATTACATGCTCATCTACTGTTTTACTATAAACTAAGATGTCATCAAAGTAAACCACAACAAACTTACCTAAAAATGCACGCATAACATGATTCATCAATCTCATAAATGTGCTAGGTGCGTTTGAGAGACCAAATGGCATAACTAACCATTCATACAAGCCATACTTAGTCTTAAATGTAGTTTTCCACTCATCTCCCTCTCTCATGCGAATTTGATGGTATCCACTCTTTAAATCAATCTTACTAAAAATTTTGGAACCATGCAATTCATCCAACATGTCATCTAGCCTAGGAATGGGGTGACGATACTTTACCGTAATATTGTTGATAGCTCGGCAGTCAACGCACATACGCCACGTCCCATCTTTCTTAGGAACTAGAAGCACTGGTACTGCACAAGGACTCATGCTTTCCCTTACATACCCCTTGTCCATCAACTCCCGTACTTGCCTTTGTAGCTCCTTTGTCTCCTCGGGATTGCTCCTATAAGCCGGTCTGTTAGGAATGACTGCTCCAGGTATGAAGTCAATCTGGTGTTCAATACCTCTAATGGGTGGAAGCCCACTAGGTATGTCCTCTGTCAGTACGTCACTGTAATCCTGCAAAAGAGATGAAATAGACACAGGAAGCAAATGGTCAGAGTTAGTAAAATAAATATGAGGCTCCTTATAGACTAACAATAACATGAGCTTGCTAGCCTTGAACGCTTTCCTTGCTTCACCCTCACCCATGTAGAAAATCTTTTTAACTCTCTCTTTTGTTTCCCCCTTACGTTCACTCACACTCCCCTTGGAAACTCCCATGGCCTTGGCCTTATTTTTCTCACCAGATACACCACTCTCACTAGTCTCACCCAAGGTGGTGTTTCCCTTCGCTCTCTCTTTGTCACGCTCAAGTTGCAACTTAACCTGATCTTCATGGACTTGTGCAGGTGTAAGTGGGTATAATGTAATGGGTTTTCCCTTATGCTGGAAAGAGTACTTGTTCTTGAACCCATCATGAATAACCTTCTTATCAAACTGCCACGGCCTGCCCAAAAGAATATGTCCTGCATGCATCGGTATCACATCACATAGGACATCATCTGTGTATGGCCCAATGGTAAAGCTCAACAGTACCTGCTTTGTCACACTTATCTCCCCACAATCATTTAACCAATGCAACTTGTAAGGCTTCGGGTGTCTCAAGCAACTCAACCCCAATCGCTCAATCAAAGCTGTGCTAGCTACATTAGTACAACTGCCCCCATCTATGATCATACTACACCCCTTGCCATTCACACGGCACCTAGTATGGAATATGTTCTCCCTCTGCTGCACACTCTCATCCTCTACAACAAGTGAACTCAAAGCACGCTTGACAACTAAGGATAAGTTATCCAGCGGGTATGCAGCTCCCTCATGGTCACTAGCATCCTCCAACTCTGGCATCTCCTCCTCAACCTCACTATCGGTAGAGTACACATCTCCACTCTTTTTATCAATCACTAAGGTACGCCTATTGGGACATTGTGAAGCATAGTGTCCCATGCCCAAACACTTGAAACACTTGACATCTTTAGTTCTAGCAGCACCCTCAGGTTTTGGTCTAGTTTTGCTCGGTTCCGCCGCCTCTTTACCCTTGGCACTAGGTTCGGCCCTAGGCTTATTAAAGCCTCCACTGAATTCGCCTCTAGGCTTGTCAAAGCCTCCATCTCGCTTCTCATTCGGAACCCATTTCCCTTTCCATGCATAAGTAGCTTGAGTACCAAATCTGGATGTTGACTTTTTCTTGAGTTGCATTTCTATCTTAATAGCCATGTGAAGCATATCCTCCAAATCAACATAATGATGCAACTCCACCATGTTTGCAATCTCTCTATTCAAGCCCCCTAGAAACCGTGCCATAGTAGCTTCTGCATCCTCAACTACATTTGCCCTGATCATGGCAACTTCCATCTCTGTGTAATAGTCCTCAACACTTTTGGTCCCCTGATACAGATGTTGTAGTTTCTGATACAACTCCCTATAGTAATGGCTGGGTATAAATCTATTTCTCATGAGACCCCTAAGTTCTGCCCATGTCTGAACCGGTCTCTCATAGTTTCTCCTCCGAGTAGAGACAAGCTGATCCCACCAAATCATAGCATAATCGGTAAACTCAATTGCTGCCAGACTGATCTTCTTCTCGTCTGAGTAGTGATGACAGTTTAAAATCAATTCTATTTTCTTTTCCCATTCCAAATAAGCTTCAGGATCATTCTTGCCTTGGAAAGTTGGTATCTTGATCTTGATGCTACCTAGATCACCATCTACATCTCCTCGCCTACCATATCCTCTCCGATCATAATCCCCTCTTCTGGCATCAAATGCACCTCTATCATCAAACCGTCTATCCCTCCTATCATTCCTCTTATCAAACCTCCTATTAGGCCTCCTATCATGCCCAGGCTGAAATCTCTCCTCCACATCATCAAAACCATCAGAATCATCAAACTCATTTTCAGCTTCCTCTTCATCTGGTGGTACATACTGTGGTGGTACACGGCGAGGTGGCACATTGTGAGGTGGTGGTACATTCTGAGGTGGTGGTACTCTGGGACCGCTACCAGTTTGAATACTCTCTACACTCTTGGACAATCTCTCCAAAGCAGTATTCATATTCTCCATCATATCTGTAAATTTCCTATTCAATGCCTCAAGCTTTTCATCAGTAGTTAGACCTGCCATCTCAACACTAAACAAACAGATTAGAAATAACAGGAAAGTAAAGCAAATATCTAAATCCTCACAATCTCACGTGTTTACACTCGAATGATATCACTCCACTCGTGTTTGCACTCTATTGGCTTTTACCCGATACTGTGCTCACAATCACTGCCTTTTACCACTCTTGAGTTCTTTCTCAATTCAAATGTGAATCACACTCAATCCAAGAATACAAACCAAATGTAGTCCTCAAGCCAGCATGAAACACAAAGGACCCAACAATATATATATATATATATAGGGCAGGCGGAAAACAAAACGCGAATAGGAATAGTAATGACGGAGACTCAATCAATAATATTTAAGCTAGAGTAATTAGAAATAAGGAGTAAACAATTAGCATAATGGAAAAAAAATAAGCATGCAAATTCACGGTCGTATGCAATTTCGGTAGAAAATTTGGCACCGCTATAGAAATTTTGATGGAATACCATCCACGGGCACCTAAATGATAATATGGAACAAACTAGATTCAACCAAAAAAAATCACTTTTTTTTTCTGCTCAAGTGATCACTATCACTCAAGTCCCTTTTTCTTTTTTTTTTTTTTTTTTTTTGATAACGTCAGATGCTAAATGTGGTTCTGATTTCAGAGGCTGATTTAGGTTCTGATTTCAGAGGCTGGTTTTCAAAGCCTGATTTCAGAGTCTGATGATGGTATGAATTCAGAGGCTGTTGGTCAGTGTCTGATTTCAGAGTCAAATAAGGGTCTGATTTCAGGGTCTGAATTCAGAGGCTAATTTTCAGAGGTTACTGGTTAGGGTCTGATTTCAGAGGCTATTGGTCTAGGTCTGATTTCAGAGGTTACTGGTCTGGGTCTGATTTCAGAGGCTACTGGTCTGGGTCTGATTTCAGAGGCTAAGTTTCAGGGTCTGATCTCAGAGGCTGATTCAATAGTTAAGTTTCAGGGTCTGAACTCAGAGTCTGATTTCAGAGGCAGATTTCAAAGGTTACGTTTTAGTTCTGATTTCAGACTTCACTTAGTTTTCAGGGTCTGATTTCACACTACACTAGGGTTTTAGAAACAAAACACACAGCCGCCAAGAACATGCTTATTTCTTAAACATATGCTAAAGAACAGAATGACTATGACGAACTGATAGGAAGAACAGAACAGAAGCCCAGAACTGGAAAAAGTGATGAAGATGAACTGATATGCAACTGGAATGAACTGATATGCAGAACACACCAAAAACAGATCACGAAATAAAAAAAACAAAAACAGAATCAAGATCCAACAAGGACTGAAACGAAAATAACAAAGAACAAACACACCAAAAACAGATCCAGAAATAAACAAAACAAAAAAAACAGAAACAAGATCCAACAAGAACTGAAACGAAAATAACAAAGAACAAGAGAAAAACAGAATCAAACAAAAGGAAAGATAGAAAAATCAGACCTTGGAACTCTGAGCTCTAGATACCAAATGACAAGAAACCCACTTGGATTCGAAATCCAAGCAAACCCCAAGCAACGGACAGAACCCCAAGAACCGCGAATATGATTTTTGTAGAAACAAAACCCTTCCAAGGCCACAAAGAAGACCCACAAAGAACTTGCCCTTGAGAACCTTTAAGATGAATCCTTGTAGTGTTTTGCTAGCAATGGAGACGCCACTAAGTTTGCCAAAACTTAGATAAGTCGATTCAAACTTGAAAAGGGGAATCCCTCCCTTACAATAATTCGGCCATAGCCAAAGCTTTAAGCTTTTGAGTTTTCAAATTCGTTGGTTGCCTCAAATGAAGAAGAAAGTAAGCTTAAATATTGTTACAAAAAGAAACCCTAAAGGCATAAAGACAATAATGCCCCTAAAAACGAAATTACACAAATATCAAGTCTTTAAGTCTTTAAATGCCTAGAAAGCTTTATTCTAAACTGATTTGGGCCAAGTGAAATGGCTTTGGGCCCTTTCCATCGAAGCCCACATGCGCCTCTATTTTTTTGTTGCAGCCGGCCATAAAACTCTGAACTAATCCCGCCATTGCTTCTCTGAGTCTTTTGGTCCTCTGCCTCGTAATTGGCCCTTCTGGTACTTGTAATGCGTCATTTGGTTTGTTGTCTGCCTGGATCATGTCACTTTTCTTTTCTACCTTTCAATAGGGTCAGACCGTTAGAGCAGCATTTCAATCCATTTTTCTCTAATAATGCTAATAAAATAAACATTGCCTTAGCTCGATATGATCAATAAAAAAGTACTGCCTTTAGCCCAGAACAGCTTTTAGAGCACCTAATATTCCTTCTTTGGCAAGGTTTATCACCATAATACACTAATGAATAACCGTTACTGTTAAGAAAAAGAAATGATGCAGCGATATCCCTTTCTCGAGAGCTTTTCTTACACAATGATGGATGAAGGGACTGCTATTTTAGAATCTATTTTTGGAGGTGAAAGCAAGGGCATATGAATCCTAGAAGTAGGAGAGAAGCCAATCGCAGCTGCATTTCTCGAGCTTGGGATTGTTGAGCGAAGTTCTCATGAAGGGCATTCCAGATCTAATGTGCATGAGTCAGATCTATTACCTGAGCCATAATTTCTTGGGCTTGAGGATTTGAACGCATATGTAAAGGGAGGTGGAGTTTATCCAACTGACCAGCAGCTGATCTTTGCAGAGCCACTCTTCATATGCATGATTTGGCTTTGAAACCTTGACAGATCCATCGGCCTACTTTTGACGAGAAATCGAAGCCGGAGCACTTTATCTACTTTTCTGGAGCAGCAGTGGTTCAATCAATAAAGCCAAGCAGTTATTGACTACGAACCAGAGGAAGCTGGAGCTCCCAGAGAATGAAATGGGTGCTGTCTAGTTTGACACCAGGTTCTTCATAGCCTATTGAAAAAGAAAAAGGATGAAGCAAATGCCCGTGCTTCTTTTGGACCAAATACCCGTGGTAGCATATAGTTTACTGCCACCTTTGTTGGAGAATTTCCAAATTGAAGGACCACGTTCTTTGAAACATCATCGTCCCCGTCGTCTGAATCTTCTTTTCGGTCAAAGCGGGCCCAATCTTCCTATCAAACTAATCATATATGCCAAGCTCCTCTTAGCCCTATAGTCTTTCTCCCTCCCACCTTTGCCTATACCTATGCTTCTATTCTCTCTACTGGTTGATCGACGAGTCCACTGGCATCTGGAGCAGTATATGTAACTTCGACGGTATGCCACTAGACCAGGTGCTCGCTATAGAGGCTACGAACCAACCAACGGGCTATAGCTTTGTTGGAATTGATTCTGATCGAGGTAGTGTATGGGATGCATCTAAATCCGCGTATGGAACCTCTGCTGCTAGCTTTGCACTCGGAGGATCTGAAAATGGCTCCCTTCATTATTTGGTGGAACCGAGCGAAGTGCGGAAGCTAGAGCTAAAGCAAGGTACGAAGCTACAGCTAGCAAGCTTTGGTAGTACTCGACTGAAAGGAGAGGGCTTTGCAGCTGCTGCCCAACAAGTTGAAGAGTTTGCTGCAAAAGAAAAACTAGGAGCGAGCCAAAGAGCGAGTGAGGTCTACTCCACGTAGCCAAGTCTTGTCAAAGCCCAAGCCCAAGTTGAAGCTGCTCTTGCCAAAGCGCTTTAACCAGTTCCTCAAGGACAGGAATAGCTAATCCGCAAGGAAAGGACAAGAAAGAAAGATTGTTCCTTAAGTTTATGCTAATCGATTGGGTAGTCATGAGGAGTCGCAAACAAAAAAAAAAGACTCGGTGAAAGCGGAGCTTATTTCGTAATTTGCATAATATAGCAGCTCGATCGAAATCTCTATCTCCGATCACTTTTTTTAAGCGAGCAGCCTTGTACGTACGCCGCCCACGCGAAGAAGTGCTTCTCTAATTCCAAAAAGTCAAGCCACCATTCTTCAGTGATGAGCTCTAGCGAACAAATCTTATGTGTTTTTCCCAGAGAGAAATGTCTTTCCACTAGAACAAGTCCGCTGTGAGCCGAGCGAACTACATTACTCAACCGAGCCGAGGCACTATTCACCAAGTGGAACTATTTACTATCTTTACTAAGCCAACCGCCCCTTCTCCTATACCTGGCAGCTTCTCGCTCACCAAAGCGTACTGAGGACTATGGGTGGTGAAAGAAATGTAGTTCGATAGTCAATAGTCGGTTAACCAAGGATATACCACTTGATTTTGCCCTCCCTCATTGGAATGGATGGCTCATAAGTCTATGCTCCAGCATCAGTTTCTCATAAGCTTCACCTATAGAATGAGCTTAGATTCATCCATACCGTTTCAACTATTTCTTTTGATAAAAACTTGAATAACTCCCACACTTGAACAGGAAAACATCTTCACTTAAAATAGGGAGCCGGGAGGGCGGCGAAGCCAGTCTTGTGGAGCACCTTCCTTCAGTTAAGGTGTGAGCTAGGTATGTGTCTGGCGCTGGAAAGCCTTAGAGAGCTGCTTTGTCTTAAGCATAGAGCTGGGAAGGGTCCTCTTAGGAAGCGGATCCCTTTGCTGAGGAAGGCCATATCCTAAGAAGCACTGAATTATACCCCTTGGGGGGCCCTTGCTTCAAAAAAGATCATGTTGCACGCTTTGGAGCGAAGAATTTTGTAGATAACGATCATGCTCGTGCCGACCGGTGAAAATGGACATCACCGAAAGGAAAGACCACAAGACCGGGGCTGGCGCGAGGCAGGAAGCTACGATGCCGCGTTACGATCTGGTGCGACGATTTCCGATAACGCATTCGAACGATTGTCACTGATTTGATTGGACTTCGTATCTAAGGCACTTGTTCCGCTCCAAAAACCGGTGCCTTACCACTTTGACTGAGATTGGAAGTGGATCCTTCACCTGCTATGGACAGGGACTTCTTTACTCAACTATGAGTACGAATCCGCTTTGTCGCCTTCTGAGCTATACGAAAGAACTCTCGCAACCCATAGGCCTAAGTCGAAAAGGTGGACGGAGAGAGGAGCGAAGACCTTTGCTTTGAGATTTCATCAACAGTCCCGTGCCAAGCATAAGAGTCAACTACGTCGAACCTGACGCCTAACACTCGGGCATCCTGTTCTTTGCTCACTCCCTGGAGTGATATTCTCGGGGAGATCCCCTTTCTTATCAGTTCGACTGAGCTTCATCTCTCATTCTTTATCACTATTTCAGTTACTGGAACAGCAAACTCAGATCTTTGGGAAGTCTCTTCAGGACTCCCGTGCCCACCTGAAGGAAGAGAAGTGAGAAAATTACCTCGCTCACAACGTACAATAAATTCCCTCTTTTCTGCCTAGAGTTCGCTACTTAGACTTCCGATATATCTCCTGCGACTATTTTATTTCAAGTGAAAAATGAGACTTCGCCCCTTCACTTCTGAACCCAACTACTCTTTCTTTCTCTCTTGCGGACCCTTCGCCTGCTAACAAGGAGAACTTAGCACAACTAACAACTTCTGCTCGGGCCTCTATCAAGCGAGGCCCTTCGCTACATATACAGGACTCGAGAGCAACAGAAAGATTTTTCGGGTATCAAACCTAGCCCCCGGACTAAGAACCTTCCCAACCCTATTTGAACTGAATTCCAGGGGTTCCTTCCCCGGAGAGAGGAGATATGTAATAAGAGGAGACTGAGCTGAACTACTACATTTGTTCACTTTTGAACTTCATTTATGGATTCTTTTCTTGTTGAAGTGAGTCTTCATTGTTCCTAGAAGATAGAGATTAGAACTGAGACTGACTATGAAACGGAGACCGAGCTGACTAATAGTAGAGTAGAGTCTTTCCTCCAACGGACCCCTCTCCTGCGCTTATAGTGCCCACTGCCATGAAAGCATAATCTATGGCTTGGCTTGAGCCCGTCGCCGTCCTTTCACTTGCAGATACTTCGCTTGGGGAGTATACTTTTTCTTACTTTCATCTCGAGTGTTGTGTTCAGTCGTTTCCTCTATTAGTAGTCAGCTTGACTTCCTCTTTGGTCGAGAAGTCAACTAACTTATAGTGCTTTCCACACCCTGCCCCGAACCTGGTCGAAATTCTTCTATGTGAATGGTGAACTTCTCTACCCCGGCTCAAAAATCTAGTGGGAAAGGCCTGCCTTGCTCTGGAATCACCTTCTTCTTAGGTAGGTAGAATGAATGTTCCAAAAAGAAGTCATCATCTATAGAAGATAGCCTTTTCACTGCCCGATTTATAAAAGGAGAAAGAAGGATCGGTAGGATAGATAGGTGAATTGACTTAAAAGTGCTTCTTAGAATTTGGGAACCTAAAAGAGAGAAAGGGACGAAGAGTTACTTACTTGCTAGAGGAGGGTTCTTTATTATTGACTCTTTAGAGCCTTAAGCCATGCTCCTACTAAACCTAAACCACCAAGAGCGACTGCGGAGTAAGCTCCCTTATCCTATTACGACAGTTTTCCATTATCGGAATTCATTACATTCATCTCACCTGTGATTTTTCATGGTTCCCACCGCTCCCTGGGTTGTCATAGGGCTATTTTGACTAGTTTCAAAAGGCTTTCTTGTCCCTTCCTTTGTCGTGGGCACAGGAAAGAGAAATCCCATTCGAAGAAGGTCAAGTCACCTAGTCAAACTTAATTTGCAGCGCTTACTCGAACAACAATTACGCAAAGAACGGATATTGCAAATAGCGGTTACTCATTCTTGGCTTACTCCTTCTTATAATGTGCAGCGAATACTGTAAGAGCGGTTATTGCCAACAGCGCCTATTCACCATCAACAGCGGTAAGCCCTTCTTCTTTTCCGATATGACTTTCTTACCTTCCCTTCTGACTTCCCCTCGGCCTTAATTTCATGGACGAGGAGGAATAGCAAGGCAAATAGCCTTTCTAATAGAAAATGGCAATGCTGCCATTAAGACAACCTGAAAGTTGACACGGAAACATCAAATGAATTGAAGCACACAAGAATCTCACCAGAGACAGTTTCTTTGGGGTCAAGTTCTTCAATTGTTGATTCCAGGCGATGAAATCCCAAAGGTTGAAATCTAGAGCTCCCCTAGGGAAAGTCTTCTACCTCGTTGGACCGTATTCGCTACTATCCATAGAAAAATATGCCCTCTTCTCGATTTCTCGATGAAAATAACTATTATGTATACCTAGAATATTACAGGATTCCTCCGTGCTAAACAGAAAATAAAATCTTACCAGTGAAGGGGGGAGATTTTTTTTTTTGGATAAGGTAAGTATTATAACCAAAGAAAACTATACAAAGAGCAAAGGGGCATACCCCAGGCACTAGAGAGGACAAGCCCTCCTAGAAGAAAGCCAAAAGGCTACAACAGAATCAACAAAAGATGTCATCGGGAAGGTGCCACGAAAGGTGAAGCCATTTATTGTCATAAGATGGATTTACCTTTCTTAAGGAGCTAACACGATTCCGAACATCAAAAGCAATATCATAAAGAAGAACAGAAACAGGCCGAAGAGGCATATGGGGGGAGATGCGATTCATCAACAAATGGATAAGGAAGCATGAAGGATAAGGAACTTTTAAGCCACTCTTCTAATTGGCTATTCCGATCGGATCTTGCCAGGAGTTAGTGTATTGATGCCGAGAATATGCTCTTTGATAGAATAAGCTCTTTTCTCAATATACGCTGTTTTAACATTCTCCGAGCAGGAGAACATGAAGCTTGTTTGCTCTTTTGATTGAGTTCACGAAGGCTTTCTTGAAAAGACTGTATGATTTTCAATTGAAAGAAAGTCCAGACCTGCGGCTAGCGCCTCCTTACTTTCTAGGAAGACCAAAACAGGGGTCTCTCCCAAAGCTGAGGTATCCACAGTTCTATTGGCATTCCTCCACACCTATAGAGGGCATAAGGAAGACAACTGAAGAGAATGAAAGGTGACATGATCCAGGACGACAACAAAGCAAAAGACCCATTACAAGTACCAGAAGGGCCAATTACGAGGCAGAGGGCCAAAAGACTCAGAGAAGCAATGGCGGGATTAGTTCAGAGTTTTATGGCCGACTGCAACAAACAAATAGAGACGCATGTGGGCTTCGATGGAAAGGGCCCAAAGCCATTTCACTTGGCCCAAATCAGTTTAGAATAAAGCTTCCTAGGCATTTGAAGACTTAAGGACTTGGTATTTTTATAATTTCGTATTTAGGGGCATTATTGTCTTTATGCCTTTAGGGTTTCTTTTGTATCACTATTTAAGCTTTCTTTCTTTTTCATTTGGGAGGGAATCAACGAAATTGTAAACTCAAAAGCTTAAAGCTTTGGCTATGGCCGAATTATTGTAAGGGAGGGATTCCCCTTTTCAAGTTTGAATCGACTTATCTAAGTTTGGCACACTTAGTGGCGTCTCCATTGCTAGCAAAACACTACAAGGATTCATTTTAAAGGTTCTCAAGGGCAAGTTCTTTGTGGGTCTTCTTTGTGGCCTTGGAAGGGTTTTGTTCCTACAAAATCATATTCGCGGTTCTTGGGGTTCTGTCCGTTGCTTGGATTTCGAATCCAAGTGGGTTTCTTGTCATTTGGTATCTAGAGCTCAGGGTTCCAAGGTCTGATTTTTCCTATCTTTTCTTTTTGTTTGATTCTGTTTTTATTTTCGTTCTTGTTATTTTCGTTTCAGTTCTTGTTGGATCTTGTTTCTGTTTTTGTTTTGTTTATATTCTGGATCTGGTTTTGTTGTTCTGCATATTAGTTCATCTTTTATCATTTTCCAGTTCTGAATCTTTTTGTTCTGTTCTTCCTGTCAGTTCATCCTAGTTGCATATCAGTTCATCTTTATCACTTTTTCCAGTTCTGGGTTTCTGTTCTGTTCTTCCTATCAGTTCGTCATAGTCATTCTGTTCTTTAGCATATGTTTAAGAAATAAGCATGTTCTTGGCGGCTGTGTGTTTTGTTTCTAAACCCTAGTGAAGTGTGAAATCAGACCCTGAAAAACTAAGTGAAGTCTGAAATCAGACCCTGAAATCTTAGCTTCTGAAATCAGATCTAAAACGTAACCTTTGAAATCTTCCTCTGAAATCAAACTCTGAGTTCAGACCTTGAAACTTAACCATTGAATCAGACTCTGAGATCAGACCCTGAAACTTAGCCTCTGAAATCAGACCCAGACCAGTAACCTCTGAAATCAGAACCACATTTAGCAACTGACGTTATCAAAAAAAAAAAAGAAAAGAAAAAGGGACTTGAGTGATAGTGATCACTTGAGCAGAAAAAAAAGTGATTTTTTTTGGTTGAATCTAGTTTGTTCCATATTATCATTTAGGTGCCCGTGGATGGTATTCCATCAAAATTTTTATAGAGGTGCCAAATTTTCTCCCGAAATTGCATACGACCGTGAATTTGCATGCTTATTTTTTTTCCATTGTGCTAATTGTTTACTCCTTATTTTTTATTACTCTAGCTTAAGTATTATTGATTGAGTCTCCGTCATCACTATTCCTGTTCGCGTTTTGTTTTTCGCCTGCCCTATATATATATATATATTGTTGGGTCTGTTGTGTTCATGCTAGCTTGAGGACTACATTTGGTTTGTATTCTTGGATTGAGTGTGGTTCACATTTGAATTGAGGACGAACTCAAGAGTGGTAAAAGGCAGTGATTGTGAGCACAGTATCGGGTAAAAGCCACTAGAGTGCAAACATGAGTGGAGTGATATCATTCGAGTGTAAACACGTGAGATTGTGAGGATTTAGATATTTGCTTTACTTTCTTGTTATTTCTAATCTGTTTGTTTAGTGTTGAGATGGCAGGTCTAACTACTGATGAAAAGCTTGAGGCTTTGGATAGGAAATTTACAGATATGATGGAGAACATGAATACTGCTTTAGAGAGATTGTCCAAGAGGGTAGAGAGTATTCAAACGGGTAGCGGTCCCAGAGTATCACCACCTCAGAATGTACCACCACCTCACAATGTGCCACCTCGCCGTGTACCACCACAGTATGTACCACCAGATGAAGAGGAAGCTGAAAATGAGTTTGATGATTCTGATGGTTTTGATGATGTGGAGGAGAGATTTCAGCCTGGGCATGATAGGAGGCCTAATAGGAGGTTTGATAGGAGGAATGATATGAGGGATAGACGGTTTGATGATAGAGGTGCATTTGATGCCAGAAGAGGGGATTATGATCGGAGAGGATATGGTAGGCGAGGAGATGTAGATGGTGATCTAGGTAGCATCAAGATCAATATACCAACATTACAAGGCAAGAATGATCCTGAAGCTTATTTAGAATGGGAAAAGAAAATAGAATTGATTTTCAACTGTCATCACTACTCAGACGAGAAGAAGATCAGTTTGGCAGCAATTGAGTTTACCGATTATGCTATGATTTGGTGGGATCAGCTTGTCTCTACTCGAAGGAGAAACTATAAGAGACCGGTTCAGACATGGGCAGAACTTAGGGGTCTCATGAGAAAGAGATCTATACCCAGCCATTACTATAGGGAGTTGTATCAGAAACTACAACATCTGTATCAGGGGACCAAGAGTGTTGAGGACTATTACACAGAGATGGAAGTTGCCATGATCAGGGCAAATGTAGTTGAGGATGCAGAAGCTACAATGGCACGGTTTCTAGGGGGCTTGAATAGAGAGATTGCAAACATGGTGGAGTTGCATCATTATGTTGATTTGGAGGATATGCTTCACATGGCTATCAAGATAGAAAGGCAACTCAAGAAAAAGTCCACATCCAGATTTGGTACTCAGGCTACTTCTGCATGGAAAGGGAAATGGGTTCCGAATGAGAAGCGAGATGGAGGCTTTGACAAGCCTAGAGGTGAATTCAGTGGAGGCTTTAATAAGCCTAGGGCCGAACCTAGTGTCAAGGGTAAAGAGGCTGCAGAACCGATCAAGACTAGACCAAAACCTGAGGGAGCAACTACTAGAACTAAGGATGTAAAATGTTTCAAATATTTGGGCATGGGACACTATGCTTCACAATGTCCCAATAGGCGTACCTTAGTGATTGATAAAAAGAGTGGAGAGGTGTACTCTACCGATAGTGAGGTTGATGAGGAGATGCCAGAGTTGGAGGATGCTAGTGACCATGAGGGAGCTGCATACCCGCTGGATAACTTATACTTAGTTGTCAAGCGTGCTTTGAGTGCACATGTTGTAGAGGATGGAAGTGTGCAGCAGAGGGAGAATATATTCCATACTAGGTGCCGTGTGAATGGCAAGGGATGTAGTATGATCATAGATGGGGGCAGTTGTACTAATGTAGCTAGCACAGCTTTGATTGAGCGATTGGGGTTGAGTTGCTTAAGACACCTGAAGCCTTACAAGTTGCAGTGGTTAAATGATTGTGGGGAAATAAGTGTGACAAAGCAGGTATTGTTGAGCTTTACCATTGGGCCATACAAAGATGATGTCCTATGTGATGTGATACCGATGCATGCAGGACATATTCTTTTGGGCAGGCCGTGGCAGTTTGATAAGAAGGTTATTCATGATGGGTTCAAGAACAAGTACTCTTTCCAGCATAAGGGAAAACCCATTACATTATACCCACTTACACCTGTACAAGTCCATGAAGATCAGGTTAAGTTGCAACTTGAGCGTGACAAAGAGAGAGCGAAGGGAAACACCACCTTGGGTGAGACTAGTGAGAGTGGTGTATCTGGTGAGAAAAATAAGGCCAAGGCCATGGGAGTTTCCAAGGGGAGTGTGAGTGAACGTAAGGGGGAAACAAAAGGGAGAGTTAAAAAGCGTTTCTACATGGGTGAGGGTGAAGCAAGGAAAGCGTTCAAGGCTAGCAAGCTCATGTTATTGTTAGTCTATAATTAGCCTCATATTTATTTTACTAACTCTGACCATTTGCTTCATGTGTCTATTTCATCTCTTTTGCAGGATTACAGTGACGTACTGACAGAGGACATACCTAGTGGGCTTCCACCCATTAGAGGTATTGAACACCAGATAGACTTCATACCTGGAGCAGTCATTCCTAACAGACCGGCTTATAGGAGCAATCTCGAGGAGACAAATGAGCTACAAAGGCAAGTACGGGAGTTGATGGACAAGGGGTATGTAAGGGAAAGCATGAGTCCTTGTGCAGTACCAGTGCTTCTAGTTCCTAAGAAAGATGGGACGTGGCGTATGTGCGTTGACTGCCGAGCTATCAACAATATTACGGTAAAGTATCGTCACCCCATTCCTAGACTAGATGACATGTTGGATGAATTGTATGGTTCCAAATTTTTTAGTAAGATTGATTTAAAGAGTGGATACCATCAAATTCGCATGAGAGAGGGAGATGTGGAGAAGGTAAAGGCAATTCAGGAATGGCCTATACCAACTACAGTGACAGAAGTCCGAAGCTTTCACGGGTTAGCGAGCTTCTATAGGAGATTTGTCAAGGACTTCAGTAGCATTGTCGCGCCATTGACTGAGGTAGTAAAGAAGACAATGGGGCGAGGCGCAAGAGCGAGCATTCCAGGACCTTAAAGCGAAGTTATGCAGTGCACCCATTTTAGCACTACCCAACTTCGAGAAGACATTTGAGATTGAGTGCGACGCATCAGGGTTAGGTATTGGAGCAGTTCTCATGCAAGAAAAGCGGCCAATAGCATTTTTTTTTTTGGATAAAGTAAGTATTATAACCAAAAGAAAACTATACAAAGAGCAAATGGGCATACCCCAGGCAACTAGAGAGGACAAGCCCTCCTAGAAGAAAGCCGAAAGGCTACAAGAAAAAGATCAAAGGAGCATGCCCCAAGCACTAGAGAGGACATGCCCTCCAAGAAGAAAGCCAACCGGCTACAAAAGATCAACAAAAGATGTCATCGGGCATGTGCCACGAAAGGTGAAGCCATTTATTGTCATAAGATGGATTCACCTTACGTAAAAAGCTAACACGATTCCGAACATCAAAAATAATATCATACAGAAGAGCAGAAACAGGCCGAAGAGGCATATCATGAGTGCGAGCATTCCTCTCTCTCTCCAAATATGGTAGACTGACGCTGCAAAAGACAGACGAACCAGAAGATGACATAAAGAGGCACCAGAGAACTGACATAACCACTCAACAATCTGACACCAATCTCGGCGACTCCAATCTAACCCACACATGGCTAGCACATACGACCAGACCCTCGAAGAAAAGAGCCACTAGAAGAAAAGATGATCAATGTCCTCACTCGAACAACCACAACGAATACACCGCGAGCAAGCGGAGATGCCAAATCTCATCAGACTGTCCTGAGTATAAAGGCCTCCCTGAATAGTCATCCAAAGAAGAAAGGAATGGCGGGGAATAGCTTTCCGGAACCAAACAACTCGAGACCAAGGCATCTCGGGTCTCCTTGACCTCATAGCATTCCAGGCACTATCCACAGAAAATCTCCTTTCTATCGTCCTCCCAAACCAGCATCCTCCTCCCTCAAACTAGAAGGAGACGGTAGATGAGACTGAGCCAAATCTACAAGAGCAGCAGATCTAGAAGGGGACCAATGCCAAGCAGAATCCGAGATAATGGAAGCAACTGTGGCCATTCTATCCAAGCCAGAATCATAAATCACTCTCTCGCCCAACGTGTCCACAATCGGGCCTAGAGGATGCCAATAATCAAACCACAATAAAGTCTTCTCACCATTCCCAATCCTCACTCTCATCCGCCGACGGGACCAAGAACGAAGCTCCAAAATCTTACGCCAACTCCAAGAGCAGTCAGAAGGACAAGGGATCTCCCAAAAGCTTCTCCCCCTCAACAAATAAGAGTAAACCCAAATTGACCAAGAGGAAACCTGGCCAGAACAGAGAAACCAGATATGCTTGACAATAGCCGCTCTATTCCAAGAATCCAGACTCTTAATACCCAACCCCCCTCCTTTAGAGGTAAACAAATTTTGCTCCAAGCTACCCTTGCCCCAGAAGAGGTAAGCGCACTTCCCTTCCAAAGGAAGGAACGCAGGATCGTCTCCACCTTCCTAACCACAGACTTAGGAAGAATAAATAAAGAAGACCAATAAACTTGAATGGAGAACAAAACAGACTTAATAAGCTGAAGCCGACCTGCGTAAGAGAGAAACTTACAACTCCAACTTTTAGCACGCATAACAATACGATCCACAAGAGAAGCACAATCAGAGGCCCTAAGTTTAGTAGAGATCAAAGGGACACCCAAATACCGCACAGGAAGAATCCCTACCTGGAACCCTAACACATCACGCAGTTGGCCTTGCAGGGTAGAAGAGATACCATAGGAGAAGAAATGACTTTTAGCTGGATTCAGGATTAAATCTGATAAACCACTGAACTGCCCAAGACAATCTTTGATCAAGGAAACAGAGGATGCATCTGCTTTACAAAAAATCATAAGGTCATCCGCAAAGCATAGATGAGTAAGACGGTCCTTAGAACACCGCCAGTGGAACTGGAAACCCGGATTAGTAGCCATATTACGAAGAAGACCTAACAAAACTTCCATAGCCAAAACAAATAGATAAGGAGACATAGGATCACCTTGTCGCAACCCACAACCCCCAGATGCAGCTCTCCATTAATAGAAACAGAGAATCTAGTAGTAGTCATACACTCCTGAATCCAAACCACCATCCTCTCTGGAATACCAACAGTCTGCAGAACCTCAACCAAAAAATCCCAACGAACAGTGTCATAAGCTTTCATCAAGTCAATCTTAAGAGCACATCTCGGGGAACTGCCATTTCGGTGATAATTCCGAACCAATTCCTGACACAAAAGAATATTGTCGCTGATACGCCTTCCAGCGAAAAAAGAAGATTGATTATGACTGATCACTGATGGGAGGATAACCTTGATTCTATTCACAATAAGCTTAGCAATGCACTTGTAAATAGTAT
This sequence comes from Zanthoxylum bungeanum, assembly GCA_019454045.1. NCBI lineage: Eukaryota > Viridiplantae > Streptophyta > Magnoliopsida > Sapindales > Rutaceae > Zanthoxylum > Zanthoxylum bungeanum. Next base: position 246,072 of record SKCR01010129.1, read on the forward strand.
TACAACAAGAAATAGGCCTATAATCCTTAACCTGGGAAGGATTAGGAATCTTAGGAATCAGAGCAATGGATGTAGCATTAACCTGCCTTAAAAGACGCCCAGAAGAAAAGAATGAGTGAATAGCACATAGGACATCATTCCCCACAATATTCCAACACTTCTTAAAGAAACCCGAATTAAACCCATCTGGACCTGGAGCTTTATTGTCCTTCAACCCGAACAGGACAACCTTAATCTCCTCATCCGAAACCTCCCGAGAAAGAGCCACACTCTGCTCAGCAGTCACGTGTCTAGTAATAGCAGCTTGAAGGGCCACCCTATCAAAATCCTGCTGACCATGCTGAGGACCTAAAAGGGTCTCAAAAAAAGAAACAATCTCATCTCTAACCAAAACATCTTCCTCCACACGGGTCCCATCCTCCTTAGTAATAGAAGTAATCTTACTACGACCGTGAAAACTCTTCATAGCGGTAAAAAAGAATTTAGAATTCTGATCCCCAAGGTTAAGCCACTGAACACGAGATTTCTGTCTATTGAAGCCTTCTTCAGCCCGACTCAAAACACCATAACTTAACGAAAGACGAGCTTCTTCAGCTAGCAGAGCAGGGTCACTAGGGTAGTCCTGTAAAGCACACTGCACTCTGTCCAGCTCCTTCCTAATCTCCAAAACTCGACACGAAATCTTAGAGAAATGCTCAACATTAAATTTCTTCAATGCCAACTTAACATTCTTCATCTTACAACATAAACGGAACATCGGAGTACCATGAACATCAATATCCCAAGCCTTAGCCACAACAGAGAGAAAATCAGGATGATCCACCCAAAACTGAAAGAACTTAAAGGGGATTTTCCTCTTAGGGAGCTCTGTAAGCTTAACAACCATAGGAGAGTGATCAGAAATTCGGGGAGGAAGAAAGCGGGCAGAAGAACCCGGGAAAAGACACTCCCAAGAAGAATTAACAAGAACACGGTCCAACTTACGCCAAATAGGGGACTGAATCTGCTTATTAAACCAAGTAAACTTACAACCAGAGAACTGAAGATCATCCAAACCAGCCTGACCCAAACAGCAACCCAAATCATCTTTCCAAGCTGGCCAAGCCACAGATCCACCACAATGCTCAATCGGAGAACGGATGGCATTGAAGTCACCCAAAACAAGCCACGGAGAATCATCATAAATACTACCACTAGTAATCAGGTCAGCCCAAAGTTCCCGCCGCTTCTCGTAGTCACACTCACCATAAACCACTGAAACTACACAATTCCACATCCCAGAAATATGAGTCACACGACAATGGATAACTTGAGCTGAGGACTGAATAATGCTAACAACAACGTCACTAGGGTTCCAACAAACCCAGATACGACCGAACGGGCAAATATTAGAGTGGCAAAAAAACTTCCATGAAGGATTTATCACACGAGAGACATTCATAAAATTAACCTCCTTAACCTTGGTTTCAACTAAACCACACAACGAGAGCTTCTCATCACAAAGAAACCTCCTAACTTCAGTATGTTTTAATGGGTCATTGAGACCCCTAATATTCCAACAACCAAAAATCATTAAAACAGATGAAAAAAAGCCAAACCCACGAATCAACGTCGACGACCCCCCCCTAGGGGACTTCCACTTCTGACTCCTTTTACCACCAGAACTCTTTTTAGATTTGTTACCATAAGCCAATTTCTTAAAGTCCAGGGAATCAACAGCCTTAATAGCCAAACTGTTAACTATAGGAGTGGGCGAATCATAAGCTACAGAAGGCGAGCACTCATTTAACTCAGAAGTAGGGTAATCGTCAATAAGATGTGAAGAATCAAGGGAACACTCACCTTTCAAATTACCATCTGTCTCCACAGAAATTGTCTCAGAAGAAACCACAGGCCAAGAAGGAGTAACCAGAGTCGAGTCCAACACATTAGAAGAACACTCTCCCAAAACAAGAGTTCTATCAGCATTCTGAGGTAAAACACCACTCGAACTAACAGGAGGGATCAAAGAAGTACCCTTACCTTTCTTGTTTTTAGTGACCGGGATCCAGGCCCCCTCATGATCCTTAATAGAAACAATCGTAGCATCCTTATCCGTAGACGAGATAGATGGCTTGGGAATAACGGGCTGAGCAAGTTTTTTAATCTCCTTGCTAGGTGCCTTTTTAGGGCAAGAGTTCACCGAGTGGCCAAAAACTTCACAAGTAGAACATTTTATAGGAACCCATTCAAACTCAACCCTAATAGGAACCCTAGTGCCATTAGGGTATTGGAAAACAATCTCCTCGACAAGGGGGTTCCGGGCATCAATCTCACAACAAAACACGAGCGAAACTGAGTCGTTTCCTGGATAGGGTAATATGGTCAGCATTGAGAGGTCTCCCAACTGCACTGGTCACACAACTAATCCCTTTCGCCGTCCATAAAGGAAAAGGTAGGTCAAAAAGTATGATCCAGACCGGAACCTTGAAGAGGTCCTCCTTAGTCAAAGATAAATTTGGATGCCAAAGTTTTAGAACCAACGGTCTATTAGCCATATGCCAAGGGGCTCCATCCAACACCACATTAGCCTCTTGAAGGCTTTTGAATCTAAACAAAAAGAAACCATTATCGGATGTAAGAACTTCTAGCAAACCCATCCTTCCCCATAACTTGTGTGCAATAGAATTGACAGTTTGAAAGGGTAGTCGTTTTCCCACAAAGTAACCTACTAAAGTATTCTGCCAGTACACACTTCCTTCTTCAATAACTTCTGCAGGTGGGCACACGACAATCTTACCATCAATAATATTAGGTTTGACATAATGTAAAGCAGTGGAAGAAAAAGTCGAATCGAGATGGTCAATTCCCATAGAACCATTCATTGCAGAGGCATAACTCTTAGGACCACCAGAATAACCCCCACCTACTACTACAGGAGCCGTAGGCACAGCATCCTGACACACACCCAAGGCATCACCAGTCACTCTTCTACCGGTCAATTGGGCAGCATTCTGCCCCACAGCACCATCATTCACAATAACAGAATCCATCAAGGCACTACAAGCAGAACCAATCAGACTCGCTTCACCCAACCTGCCAGACTCACCAATCTTCAATCCATTCTTCACATCCACTGCACCAGAGTCCAAACTGCCCGCAGACCCCCCTGCAACACCAAATCCAGACTCACAGACAACACTATCAGACCCAGGGATTATGCCAAATCCAGAAACATATAAATTCAGGCCACCAGCAGCTCCTCCAATAACGCCAAGAACAGAACCAGATCCAACAGTACCCTCATCAACCTCAAGACCAGAACCACTAGCTGACATAGGTTGAATGCCAATACCAGTCTGACTACTACCCAAACAACCAGCAAGACCACTTGCACCTACTAGACTCGGCTCACAAACAGCGACACATTCAACCCCAGGACCCGAAACCAAACTCTCATCAATCAAGCAATTCACATCACCTTCGACCACACAGCCCAAGGAAGTACCCATAACGCCAATTCCAGAGCTATCATCATCACTGACGGCCGCAGAGGAAACCCAAAATTCATGCTGACGAGAAACCACACTGCACGTAGGAGCAGCTTTGAGGTACCCCACGTATGACAAAGAGTTATATGCGCTTGTGAGAGCACTTGAGACATGGCAGCACTACTTGTGGCCTAAAGAGTTCGTGATCCACACCGACCATGAATCATTAAAACACTTGAAGGGTCAAGGTAAGCTGAATAAGCGACACGCAAAATGGATAGAATTCGTTGAGTCATTTCCATATGTTATACGCTACAAGCAAGGTAAAGAAAACATAGTGGCCGATGCATTATCTCGCAGGTATGTTTTACTTACTTCAATGCATGCACGGATGTTGGGATTTGATTTGATTAAGGAATTATATGAGTGTGATTCTGATTTTGGTGAGATTTTTGCTAATTGTGCAAAGTCATCTTTTAGAAAGTTTTACATTCATGACAGATTCTTATTTAAAGCGAACAGGTTGTGTGTTCTGCTTGTAGTATGCGTGAGTTGCTTGTGAAGGAAGCGCATGGGGGAGGTTTGATGGGGCATTTTGGGATTACTAAGACTTTACCTATTTTACATGAGCACTTTTATTGGCCTAAAATGAAACGTGATGTTGAGCGTATTTGTGATAAGTGTCTAACATGTAAGCATGCTAAATCTAAATTAATGCCACATGGTTTGTATACTCCTTTGCCTGTACCTAGTGAACCCTGGGTTGATATATCGATGGATTTTGTGTTATGTTTGCCTAGGACAAAGAGGGGAAGAGATTCAATCTTTGTTGTAGTTGATAGGTTTAGTAAAATGGCTCATTTCATTGCATGTCATAAAACCGATGATGCTACAAACATTGTAGATTTATTTTTCAGAGACATAGTGCGACTCCATGGTATACCTAAGAGTATTGTATCTGATAGAGATGTTAAGTTCCTTAGCCATTTTTGGAAGATATTGTGGGCTAAACTAGGCACCAAACTATTGTATTCTACCACATGTCATCCACAGACTGATGGACAAACAGAGGTAGTTAATAGGACTTTATCTCAATTATTGCGCACTATAGTTGGCAAGAATTTGAAGAGTTGGGAAGATTGTTTGCCATTTATTGAGTTTGCATATAATCGTAGAATTTCTACATCATTTTCACCTTTTGAAATTGTTTATGGTTTTCAGCCACTAACTCCATTGGATTTGTTACATTTGCCTGTTGATGAGCATGCTAGATGGAAAACGGAAAGCCGATTTGGTCAAGCATATACATGAGAAAGCAAGAGAGCAAATACAACGGAAGAATGAGCAATATGCTTCTCATGCTAATAAGGGAAGAAAGCGTGTGGTATTTCAGCCCGGAGATTGGGTTTGGGTACACATGCGCAAGGAGAGATTTCCTGAACAGCGTATATCTAAGCTACAACCGAGAGGGGATGGTCCATTTCAAGTCTTGGAACGGATTAATGACAATGCATACAAGCTGGATTTACAAGGTAAGTATAATGTGTCTGCTACATTTAATGTTTCTGACTTAACTCATTTTGATGCAGGTATATATTCGAGGTCGAATCCTTTTCAAGAGGGAGGGGATGACATGATCCAGGACGACAACAAAGCAAAAGACCCATTACAAGTACCAGAAGGGCCAATTACGAGGCAGAGGACCAAAAGACTCAGAGAAGCAATGGCGGGATTAGTTCAGAGTTTTATGGCCGACTGCAACAAACAAATAGAGACGCATGTGGGCTTCGATGGAAAAGGGCCCAAAGCCATTTCACTTGGCCCAAATCAGTTTAGAATAAAGCTTCCTAGACATTTGAAGACTTAAAGACTTGGTATTTTTGTAATTTCGTATTTAGGGGCATTGTTGTCTTTATGCCTTTAGAGTTTCTTTTGTATCACTATTTAAGCTTTCTTTCTTTTTCATTTGGGAGGGAATCAACGAAATTGTAAACTCAAAAGCTTAAAGCTTTGGCTATGGCCGAATTATTGTAAGGGAGGGATTCCCCTTTTCAAGTTTGAATCGACTTATCTAAGTTTGGCACTCTTAGTGGCGTCTCCATTGCTAGCAAAACACTACAAGGATTCATCTTAAAGGTTCTCAAGGGCAAGTTCTTTGTGGGTCTTCTTTGTGGCCTTGGAAGGGTTTTTTTCCTACAAAATCATATTCGCGGTTCTTGGGGTTCTGTCTGTTGCTTGGGGTTTGCTTGGATTTCGAATCCAAGTGGGTTTCTTGTCAAAAGAGCAGCGGAAGATGAAGCGATAGGAGATTCTTCATCACCAGATAAATGAAGTGCTTCGTGGGCACTTCTTCCGAAGTCGGAAGACGATTGAGTCAGACCGGGCTCACTTTTCTAGTTAGTTCTAGACAAAGACTTCAGTGAAGGAACGGAGCTTTAGCTTTGTTGAAGCTATTACTCAGACTATTTTTCGTACTATTGGTAATGGAAGAAAGATCTTAGAATAAGTATCTGATTCAAAGTCTTTGTTGCATATGGGTACCTCAGGCTATGGGTCTGGTCTCGTGTGGTACGAATCTATAGGTCCAAAAGGGGGGAGGAGACCTCCGAAGGAGCGGTGGCAGACTTTGCTATTAAATCCTCCGATGCGGCTACAGAAAAAAATACAAGGGCAACATCCGATGCAGCGAAGCTATGTGGTGCTATTATGGTGGGGTAAGGGTCGACTCCTAAAGCTTTTGGTGGCAAGTCTTTCTATTACCGATATGGACCTCACTAATGGGTCTCGTTCTGTACCTAGGTATGGATCTATATCACTAAGGTCAGTGTATGAATCTGCTGCGTCTCTTATCTCTGGCGTTGGATCACCTACTAACTACTGTGCAGCGACAAGGTTGTTTACATACTCCGTCTGCAGCCTCAGATGCCTTTGCCTCCACCGGCACGGGATCTCAATGTACATCTACCCATGAATCCACGCCTGGATATGGATATGTTATTCGAATCGACTGGAATGCTGGAACTCTATCTACGCCTGGAGAATCTTTGACTTGGTCTCATTCGAAAAATTAATCTCAAGAAAGGTTGTTGGAATTTCCTTGATATGGATCCAAGCGAAGGAAAGCTGCGGGCTCAAATGGGGGGCTAGGTAAATTAAAAAACTGTCTCTACTCCCACCTCTCTCGCTTCCGGTTCTAGAAATGAAAGGGATGTCGCGCGGGGACGGATCTTTCCTTATCCGCTGTTTCGGGATCAATTTATTTAGCTGAACCAGTATCAGATACCTTTTTTGCTAAATCCACAGAGGATCAAACTTCTGCAACTGAAGAATCTGATGCTGAAGGATCTACTACTTCACGTAATTATTTCACTCACTGCGTGGTGGAGCGAAATCTATTTCTCGTCCCGGTCGGGTGCTATCCACTAATCGGACGATTGAAAAGTCTGATGTCGCTGAAGAGAAAGAGAGAAGTAGGCTTTCACCTAATCAGATGTTTTCCCCTGCTGGACCTATTGGTACCAGATAAGCCCCAGAGCAAGATCAGACCTAGAACAGCTTTTTTTGTAGATAGCGAAAAGGCCTAGCCAAGAATAAGCTTTTCGGTTGAGAGCTTTGCCCGCCCTAGTTCTGTAGTCAAGAGAAGAGGAACCCGGTCAGTCCCTACCAACTCTTTATTCCATTTCTTTCACCACCCATAGTTGACTTCAAAGCTTCCATTAATACAAAAAGAAGGGGCGGTTGGCCCAGAAAGATGACATTTGGCCATCTGCCCCTTATGAAGTCCATTGATTGACTTCCACTTGATGAGAGCATTTTAAGATTGACTTGTCAAACCTCGAACTACACTACTAGCCCTTAAACGTACTGTCTTCGTGGTTAGGAAAAAGTTTTGTGATGTGTTTAGGCATAACTGGCTAATTTAGACCGGGAAGAGACCATCGAATTATCGTAGGCAAGGGGGTCAAGGAGAGTAAAATGGTGTATAACCTTCTTGGGTTAATCACTAACATTAGTGCTATTCAGCATTCATTATTTTAACATTAGTGCTGTTTGTCAAAGTTAGCATACAATTCTTAATGTGTCAACATATTAAGAACATGCCTCAAATGCAAATAATGCTCATTAATTGACTTACTGTAAACTAAGATGTAATCAAAGTATACCACAACAAACTTAACTTTAAATACACGCATAACATGATTCATTAATCTCACAAATATGCTAGGTGTGTTTGTAAGATAAAATGGCATAACTGACCATTCATATAATGTGTATTTGGTCTTAAATGTAGTTTTTTTTATCTCTTTCTCTCATGTGAATCTGGTGGTATCCTCTTTTTAAATAAATTTTACTAAAAATCTTATACCCATGCAATTAATCAAATATGTCATCTAGCCTAGGAATATGATGGCAATACTTTACCATTATATCATTAATTACTCGAAAATCCTTATCGAAAACAAATTACTCGACAATCGAACACATTCGTTTAGTCCCATATTTCTTAGGAACTAGAAGCACTGGTACTGCACAAGAACTCATGCTCTCCCTTACATACCTTTTGTCCATCAACTCTCGCACTTGCTTTTAAAGCTCATTTGTCTCCTCGGGATTTTTTCTATAAGCTGGTCCGTTGGGAATGACTGCTCCAGGTATGAAGTCTATCTGGTGCTCATTGCCTCTAATGGGTGGCAGCCCACTAAGGATATCCTCTGTCAGTACATCTTTGTAATCCTGTAAAATAAATGAAATAACCAAGAAGTAAAAAGTCAATGTTTGTAAAATAAACATATGGCTTCTTGTAAAATAACAATATCATAAGCTTGATAGCCTTGAAAGCTCTCCTTACTTCACTTTCACCCCTGAAGAAGCTCTTTTTCACTCGCCCTTTTGTTTCCCCCTCATGTTCACTTAGACTCCTCTTGGGAACACTCATGGCTTTGGCCTTGTTTTTATCACTAGGTTCGGCCTTAACCCCCTTTAGCTCAACACTCTCACTCGTTTCCCCCATGGTGGTGTCTTCCATCACTCTCTCTCTATCACGCTCAAGTTTCATCTTAACATGATCTTCATAGACTTGTCTAAGTGTGTGTGGGTATAAGGTAATGGGTTTTTCCTTATGCTGAAAGGCGTACTTGTTCTTGAACCCATCGTGAACAACCTTATTATCAAACTGCCACGCCTTGCCCAAAAGAATATGTCACCTTTACTTCGCCACAATCATTTAACCACTACAACTTGTAAGGCTTGGGGTGTTTCAAGCAATTTGAAGGCTTGGGGTGTTTCTAGCAACATTAGAACAATTGCTCTCATCTATGACCATACTACACCCCTTGTTATTCACACGAAACCTAGCGTGGAATATGTTCTCCCTCTGCTGCTCACTCTCATCCTCTACAATGTGTGCATCAAAAGCACGCCTAACAACTAGAGATAAATTATTCAATGGGTATGCATCACTCTCGCGGTCACTTCTATCCTCCAGCTCCGACGTCTCATCCTCAACCTCACTATCTGTAGCGTACACCTATCCGTTCTTCTTATCGCTCAATAAGGTGCGCCTATTGAGACAATGTGAAGCATAATGTCCCATGCCAAAATAGTTGAAGCTCTTGACATCCTTAGTTCTGGTAGTTGTACCCTTAGATTTTAGTCTAGTTTTACTCGATATTGCAGCATCCTTACCCTTGGCACTAAGTTCGGCCCCTAGGCTTATTAAAGCCTCCATTGAACTCGCACTAGTTTTTCCTTTGATACATATGCTATATATTTTTATACAACTCCCGATAGTAATGGCTGGATATGAACCTCTTTCTCATAAGACCCCTAAGTTCTGTATACGTCTAATCCGGCTTTTCATAATTTCTCCTCCGAGTAGAAATAATCTAATCCCACCAAATTATAGCATAATCAGTAAACTCAATTGCTACCAGATTAATCTTCTTCTCGTTTGAGTAGTGACGACTGTTGAAAAGCAGCTCGATTTTCCTTTCCCATTCTAAATAAGCTTCATGATCTTTCTTGCCCTGAAAGGTTGGTATCTTGGTCTTGATGCTACCTAGATCACCATGTACATCTTCTCATCTACCATAACCCCTCTGATCATAATCCCATCGTCTGTCATCATATGCGCCTCTACCATCAAATCGCATATCCCTCCCATCATGCCTCATATCATGCCTCCTATCATGACCTAACTGAAATCTCTCATCTACATCATCTAGATCATCCAAATCATCAAACTCATTTTTAGGTTCTTCTTCATCTTGTGGTAGACACTATGATGGTACATATGTTGGGATATATACCCTAAAGGTTCATGTAATGTAAACGAAATTATCTTTTATAAGTAAAAAGATGCATTATTCATTTATCAAAGTGTTTGTTTAATATCGCATATTGTAGATTATCTTATTTACCCTAGATTACTCATGTGTCTCCAGACTTAGTGTATGAGTGTCATATATAAGAGGATTTAACTCTAGAGTTAGTGATCTAAAATAGTCCATATAGAGCAAACAAAGTGGGTACTTTATTTACGGTTTATCTATAGCTGCGGTCCATTCTATAATTATATGGCGACCTTGATCCGGGATTGTCCATGTGGAGACCTGAGAATGGAGACACCTTATATGATATGATCATATAAGACAGGACGCAAATAGAAATGAGTTTCTTATAATATCCATTAGATAAAGAAATTCATTTCAATCTACTAGATGATCATATAAGGATTGATCTGAATCCTGAGTGTACTACGAACTCCTGCATGGCAGGTTATGTCCTTTGATTTACAAAGCTGGGGTTGGTGTATCAATCCTGACAAATAGCTACATACTTTGGGGACATGATTTGGTGTGTAGCTATGGACGTTTTACATAGATAGGGAGTTCACTCCTTGCAAGAAGTAGAGGAGTATCTTCCTTAAGGGTTGATTCGGTACTTGAATGATTAAAGCGCTCAAGTCTTTCTATTATGAACAGAAAGATTAACATTCATAATGGTTATGAATAAATCGTTCATCAGAGAATCAATGGTACTTAAGGTAAAAATAATTAGATGGGTATAATGGACATTATGACATAGCTCTAATTATTAGATACTCATGGAGAGCCAATCCGTATGTAATGACTATATCGATGGACACGACGTGGTTCAGCTTATATTATTTATCTGGGACAATGAGAGTGTAGCTTCAGATTTTTAGTGGAATAACCTGAAGTTAAAAATTTGGAATATTTAATTAAGAGTTTAATTAATACTCCGAGGTTATTGGAGCTCGGAACCGTAGGTCCATTTGGTCCCCATCCTAGCTCGATATATTGTAGCAGATTAAATATAATTGGATAGTCCAACTTTATACTCAGATATGTATAATATATATTATTAATATGATTAATAATATTATTTTGTCACACTTGAAACTATATATTATTTTTAATATATAGTTTTACAATAAATGACTATATGCTAATATGTTATTATATGTTATTAAATTATATTATAGTTGGTTTTGGATGTTACACCTTTTAAAATATGATAGCATATTTATTTTTGTAACATATTTTTCATTAGGAAAATTTTAAAAAAATTGTTATGAAATTTTAACAAAAATACAAGGGTGGCCGATTCTTGTAATGGAGGGAGGGGAAGGGTTTGTTTGTTTTGGAAATAAAAAACCCTATGTATATAATGAAAATTAGATTTTCTTTTTGCCTAACCTAAGAAATTCTAACCCTAGCCACCTTTCTTGTTCTTAGTATTCTCTCAAGAGTTGAGAAAAGAAAAAGAAATAACAAAGAAAAACCAAAAGTAAAACTTGTGTGACTTTTTATTCTCTAAAGAGTTTAGAGATTTGTTGTGAGTATAATCCACTCTATTTTCTGTTGTTAACGAGATATAGCACGAAAGTCTATTTGGTATCGAACAAAATTCATCATCTTCTCATTCTCAATACATCACACGGTAGTGAGCAATTTTCTGCTCACTAGTGCATATTATTTTGTGTAACAGGGCTTGGTTTGAATTGTTTTTAATCCAGAAATATTGGGGAATATTTAGGGGTGTTTTAAGACTGTATTAGGGTTATTTTTAACTAAAAAAATCAGACCTGAAACATAGTGGCAGTTCACGCATAAATGGGCTGATTTGGGCAGTGAGTTGGGCACGATTTCGAGTCCAAAACAATCTAGATCTGATCCGTTGTTCCGGGGCTGAAATTTTATTCAAAATAGAAGCAAAATTTCAGTGAAAGAGCTGGTAACATTCGGATGCTAAAGGGGAAGGGCAGAAAAAAATTTCAAGTCTGATCCCGGGTGCCTAACGTGTTTCTGCTGCGCTAGGAAATTGGTTCCTACAATTGGCATCAAGAACGAGGTTGAAAAGTGTTCTTAGCCCTTCTATTTTTCAATTAATGTTACTTTATTTATTTATTTATATGAGATATAAATGATTATATGCATGTTTAGATGAGTAGGCACAAAATAATATTCATGAGATGAATGATTATTGCTGATTCATGTGATGAATGGTTTTTGCATTGATCGTAAATTTTTCTGGCTCTTATTTTAATTTTGATTTTGGTTTTGGGATGTAAGCCCATAAGTCCAAATTTCACAAATGTTGTAATTTAAATTTCCTATGTAAAATTTCATTTTCTATAATTTGGAGTACTAAAATCGCAAAAGGGGCAAACACCACCATGGAGCAAGATTTGAAGACCAAGAGATGCCTTGAGAATTTTATATACTATTTAGATTAGAATAGGAAAAATAAGAGCTCGGCCAATACAAAATTATTTTTTATGTTGTATGTATGTTTAATTCAAAATGTTTGAATAACATGTCATATAGCTTAGAGTGCCTACTCTTGCATTTTCACATGTCATAACATATTTTAGATGCATGAATATTCTTGACATAAAATATGATTTTATGTAATTTAAATTGGAATATTATATGCATGAAAAATGAATTAATTAGATTAATTAGTTTAATGATTTAAAATTGGAAATTCTAAAATAATTGCATTAATAAGTGCATCATGAATTCCATTGGCATATTTCGAATGGACGGTAATATGGCCTTACTCGGGATACAACTCCACGTACCATTGAAATTTATAACGCGCCTAGATTAATTATATGGTTTAATTAAAATGTTATCCACTTTAGAATTTTAAATTTTAAACTCATTAGTGTACTAATATTTTAAGAGTTAAAATAAACTAGGTCTTTAATTGACTAAAATAATTAGTAGAGACTAATGGATATTAGTGAGTTAAATTTTAAGAGTTAAAATTGGTAAGGTCACTAATAGTGCACTAGTGTATATAAGAGTTATGTTTTAGCCGCCATAAATTTATTGACACTAGTAAATTGAAATTTTAGATATTTTAAAATAAAACCTTAATTTGAAAATAGTGAGTGGGTGAGGGTTATACGATAATATATCATGCGATCTCTTTTTTAGTCCGAAAATGTGAGATTCAAAAGGCATCCTGAGATGGCTTTATTTTCGTCCCCCTACGAATGGTGTCCATTTTGGGTCAATATCAAGGGTTCCAAAACAACTAATAACACTCACAAATGAATGATTAAATGTTAATAGAAATTCCTTGATCAAATTAAACGGTGGTTGGTTAATATAGGAATAAGAGTAATTCATGTATATATTAATCAATTGAGATTGTCTCAATCTATCATGCAAATACTTGACCTACCCTACGACGACACTTATTTGTGGGTGATAGATTTATGTGGCATAGTGATTCTCTTAGGTTTCTAATTCATTATTCATGGTTCATGCATCATGTTTAATTTTATGGCTAAATATTTGATAATTTTAATATGCGATAAATGAATATTAAATGCATGTTTACATTATTATATTCCAGCCATGGTTTCTCCAATAATTTCCATTCTCTCTAACGATAAATTAAGGGGAGAAAACTTTGTGATATGGAAAAGTAACATGAACGCCATTCTGGTCTGTGAAGACCTAAAGTTTATCCTGACGGAAGAATGCCCCCCGAGCTGGCGAGAAACTCTGGTCAAGCTGTGCACGATGCCTACCATAAATGGGTTGCGGCTAATAATAAAGCCCGCTGCTACTTGCTAGTATGGATGTCTGAGGTTCTTTTTGCAAAGCATGAGCCTATGGCTACAACATCTCAAATGATTGAGTCATTGCAGGATATGTTCGGGCAACCTTCGGAGCGTCAGCGTCATGAGGCCTTGGTCTCAGCAATGACCGCTAGGATTAAGGAAGGGACATCAGTTCGAGAACACGTCTTAAGGATGATAACCTACCTCAATACGGCCAAAATCCATGGAGCTAATATTGACAAGCGAAGCTAGGTGACCATGATTATGGAAACTTTTTCGAAGAGTTTCCTGCAATTTAAAAGCAACTATGTTATGAACAAGTTATCTTTTACTTTGACCCAATTGCTGAATGAGGTCACCCATTACGAGTCCATGCTACTGGATCCTCGTAAGCCTAGCGGAGAGGCAACTTCTAAATCTGCCAAGAATAAGAAAAAATGCCTTAGGAAGGCTAAGGCTAAGCCTATAAAGAAGAATAACAACAAAGGCTCCAAGGAAGCCAAGCCCAAGGGAAAGTGTTTCCACTGCAACAAGTACGGGCATTGGAAAAAGAACTATCATAAATACCTTGCTGAGCTGAAAAAGAAGTATGTTACAAGTAAATACGATTTACTTGTTATTGAATCTCTATTAGTGGAGGATGATAAGTCTGCATGAATGGTTGATTCTTGAGCCACTAACCATGTTTGTTCTTCTTTGCAGCTATTTGATTCATGAAGGGACCTTGCTGAAGGTGACTACACCATGAGGGTTGGGACATGGGATGCCGTTTCAGCAAGAGCAATGTGAGTTTCCAATCTATGTTTTTTAAATATAGTTATTTAAATTTGTACAATGTGTTATTTATTCGTGCTTTTCGCAGGAATTTGATTTATGTTTCTAAACTTTTGGATAATGGTTTTTTATTTCTTTTAAGAGTAATTTGGTTATTATTAGTAGAAAAAGGATTAACCATATACATAAAACTCGGAAAATAATTTATATGTGTTAAGACCGCTAACAAATAGTTCATTACTCAACACTGAAATGTTTAAGGTTGATGTTAGGATTTATGCCCAAGAGCATAATGTAATATGTAAACGAGATTTTATTTTAAGTAATAAATGATGCAGTTATTCATTTATTAAAATATTGATTTTAAAGTTGCATATTATAAATTATAATGTATGCCCTTAGAGACTAAATGTACTTTCAGATTTAGTGTATAAGTGTTATACACAATAGGATTTAAATCTGAAATTAGTAATCCTAAATAGTCTGTAGAGAGCAAACGAAGACAGGCCATTTATGGTTTATCTACAGTTGTAGTTCATTCCACATATTGTATGACAACTTTGATCCGGGTTCGTTCATGTGGTGACATGAGAATGAAGGCACCTGTGGGAACACACAGCTACCTGGGCGACGCGTTTCTAGGCTCGCGGCCTAGTTGGGAAGTACGAAATAACATGGAGTCGCCACCCGGTGTGAACCGGGAAAATGAGATTTAAGGCCGTACTCACCCCTCGCAAGGGAAGACCTCAAACCGTTGGGTTCGGAATGGTCCCTTACTTATGTCACTTGTAATAAAAGGATTTATGTAATAATTTAACCAGGCTTAAATAATATTTATTTCCAAAAATATCATGCTTCTAAATTCATATGCATACATCAACAAGTTCATCACAACATGCAACATCACATGGCAATCTCATGAACATATTTCAATCCTATGATATGGAAAACTAAGAACAACCTAATCATGCTTGAGTACTATCTCATGAACCTATTAACCAAATAACATGCTAACAGCCTAATCATGCTTGAATACAATCCCAAGAACACATAGAATGGATAAATGCGGGAATACAAATAATACGGTTGGCTATATAACACAAGAAAGATCAACCAAGAGGTAATTATGCATGAATAAGATAAGACATACTCAGTTCAGTGTGTGCGCGTTCGTGTAGTGTTCGTAAACACGTTCGAACGGTAAACAGAAGGTTCGCATTCGTATGGCGTTTGATAGCGCGTTCGAATGGAAATGAAACAGAATGCTCGCGTTCGTATGGCGTTTGATAACGCGTTCGAACGGAAATGAAACAGAATGCTCACGTTCGTATGGCGTTCGTGAACGCGTTCGAACAGAAATGAGACCTGATGCATGATAAGGAAAAATGCATGCGTGTTCGAGTTGCGTTCATAAACGCGTTCGAACGGGAACAGACCTGATGCATGAAATAGGACGCAATACATAAACGACAAAATAAAGGGGCGCGGCGAAGTACTGCCGTAAAGGTGGCCTTTTGGGGCTCTTGATCTCTCAAAGAGAGGACCTTTAGACCAACATACTAAGCCCATACGCTCGACTGAATCATGCATACAAAGAACTAAAAGCAATAATATTAAACATAGTGTGCCCGATTGAACGTATCTTGTATCCAACCGAACACACATCAACCGGCGCGGCAAAGCATCGTGGTAAAGGGCTTTAGCCCCCTCCCCATAGGGGATCTCACATCACACTTACTAAGCCCATGCGCTCGGTTGAATCATGCATACAAAAATAAAGACAATCATATCAAACTAAGTATGCTCGATTGAACGTATCTCGCATTCAACCGAACACACATCAATCGGTGCGGCAGAGCATCGTGGTGAAGGATTTTAACCCCTCCAATTAGGGGACCTTTCATCGCACTTACTAAGCCCATGCACTCGATCATATCATACGGGAATAAGCAACATACAGAATTTAAATGACGAGAAATAAATAAACCAAAGCAACACAAAACAAGAGAAGGTGTCGTTTACTCAAGTGGTACGTGGAGTTGTGTCCCAAGTACAGACCGCACTACCGGCCATTCGGATTCGGCTACGGAATTTACGTCTGGGTTTCCATCCTATATACCACAAGAGACGACACTCTTCCATTCATCCAATACCCACAACACACATCATACACACAACAAATGCCACAAATACAGAAAATATAACCAAGATAAATGACCAGAAATTAAATAAGAATAAGTGTGAAAGATACCCTCAGGTCTAACCTTTTAAGCTGTCTCTCGGACTCGCGTTTCACGAAGATCGGAAGGGGGTAAAGCTCCGCAACTTTTCTGGTTCACTGGTTCGCCTCTTCCTTCACTGTTCGGCCGCTCAAGCTACTGTTCCGCCTCCGTTTTGTTGCTGCTTCCTTGTGGTTTTGCTGCCGTTTCCTCTGTGTCCTCTGCTTACTGTTTGTCGATTGTTTTGATGTTTTTGATGGACTGTTCTGTGTATTCTTTTTGGTGTGGTTTTGTGTGGTTATTCCAATGATTGTAAGTGTCTTTTATGTTACTGTTTTAAGGGATTTTAGGGACTGTTTTGGGAGTGATTTAGGGTGCTGTGTTTTTGTGTGATTTTCGGTGATGTGTGGAGGTTTAAAGGGGTTGATTTTCGGTGGTGGTTAGGGGTTGTTTTGGTGCTTGTAGTTTCGGTGATGTGAGGGTAAGGATGGAGGGAGTGATTTTTGTGATGTCTAATATTTCTTGTGTGAATTGTATGTCTGAGCTAGAGAGATTCGAGAGGAGGGATGGCTAGGTTAGGGGTTGTTTATATAGAGAAGGGCTAGGGCTTCACCTTGTTTCACAAGGAATGGATTTGATTTGGTGTTGGATAAGGGAAGTCAAAGATTGAGGGGGGACAAATCTTGGCTAGATAGGGAAGGTTGAATATTTAGTTTATGTTGATTAGGCATACAATATTTTAAGTTTGGGAATAATATATTGGTTGATTGATTTTAACTTGGTATGATTATATTTGATTGGTTTAGATTAGGTATGATATCTTTTTAATTTGGTATGTGATTTTTAGATTTGTTTTGATTTCACCATGTGTTAAATATGTGTTTTAAGTGGGCTTGGGCGTGTGGGCCAAGGCTTGGGCGAATTGGGCTTGATATGAGGCTAGCAGCAAAACCAGAATTACCGACACCGTTCGAACGCCTCCTCGAACGTGGCACGAACGTCCGCAATCTGCCTGACGTTCGAACGAAGTAACGAACGCAGCACCAACGAAGACAGTGAACTTGTTTATTCTGAATTCCCCCTTCCGATGTCCGTTTTCCGTGACCTCCGTGACTTAAAAGGTAGTGTCTCCAAAATGAGACTCATCATAGGGACTTATGTGTAAAAATGCAGTGCCTACAGCACCTTATATGACGCGATCATATAGGACTGGACCAAGACAGAATTGAAATTCTTTTAATATCTATTAAACAAAGAAATTCATATCAGTCTAATAGATGGTCATATATGAGTTGATCTTAATCCTGAGTGTACTACGAACTTCTACATGACAAACTATGTCTTTTGATTTACAAAGGTGGGGTTGGTGAAGTATTCTCGACCAATAGCTACGTAATCTGGGGACATGTTTTGGTGTGTAGCTGGGGATGTTTTACATAGATATAGAACCACTCCTTCTTGCGAGAAGTAGATGAGTATCTTGCTTAAGGGTTGATTCGGTACTTGAACGGTTAGAGCATTCAAGTCTTTATATTACAAATAGAAAGATTAATATTCATAATAGTTATGAATAAATCATTCATTAGAGAGTCAATGGTTCTTATGATACAAAATAATTAGAGGTGTATAACAGACATTATGACCCGGATCTAATTATGAGATACTTGTGGAGGGTCAATCTATATGTGGTAATTATATCGGTGGACACTGTCAAATTTCGGTATAAAATATATCTGCAGTAACGAGAGTGCAACTTTAGGTTTTTAGTGGAATAACCTAAAGTTAATAATTTGGAATATTTAATTAAAGAGTTTTAATTAATATTTCGATATTATTGGAGCTCAGTACAATAGGTCTATTTGGTCCACGTGTTAACTCGTTACACTATAAGAATCCATGAAATAATTGGATAGTCCAATTATGAACTCACTTGAAAAATATTAAATAATTGAGAATTATTTATTGATATGATTATTAATTTGATTAATAATTATATAATGTCACACTTTGAAATTATATATTAAAGTGTTTAGTATATAGTTTTTATATTAATGATTAGTAAGTATTATAACCAAAAGAAAACTATACAAGGAGCAAAGGGGCATACCCCAGGCAACTAGAGAGGACAAGCCCTCCTAGAAGAAAAGCCAAAAGGCTACAAGTAAAGATCAACAGAAGATGTCATCGGGCAAGTGCCACAAAAGGTGAATCCATTTATTGTCATAAGATGGTTTCACCTTACGTAAAAAGCTAGCACGATTCCGAACATCAAAAACAATATCATATAAAAGAGCAGAAACAGGCCGAAGAGGCATATCATGAGTGCGAGCATTCCTCTCCCTCCAAATATGGTAGACTGACGCTGCAAAAGACAGACGAACCAATAGGTGACATAAAGAAGCATCGGTGAACTGACATAACCACTCAACAGTCTGACGCCAATCCCGGCATCTCCAGTCTAACCCACACATAGCCAGTACAGACGACCAGACCCTCGAAGAGAAAAGACACTGGAAAAAAAAGATGATCAATGTCCTCACTTGAACAACCACAGAGAATACAACGCGAGCAAGCAGAAATGCCAAACCTCATCAAACTATCCTGAGTATAAAGGCCTCCATGAATAGACATCCAAAGAAGAAAGGAATGGCGTGGAATAGCCTTCCGGAACCAAACAACTCGAGACCAATGCATCAAGGTTCCCCTTGTCCGCATGGCATTCTAGGCACTATCCACATAAAATCTCCCACTCCTATCATCCTCCCAAACCAGCATATCCTCCCTCAAACTAGAAGGAGACGGAAAATGGGACTGAGCCAAATCAACAAGGGCAGCAGACCTAGAAGGGGGCCAATGCCAAGCAGAATCAGAGATAATGGAAGCAACTGTGGCCATCCTATCCAAGCCAGAGTCATAAATCACTCTCTCACCCAACGTGTCCACAATCGGGCCCAGAGGATGCCAATAATCAAACCACAATAAAGTCTTCTCACCATTCCCAATCCTAACTCTCATCCGTCGTCGGGACCAAGAACGAAGCTCCAAGATCTTACGCCAACTCCAACAGCAGTCTGTAGGACAATGGACCTCCCAAAAACTTCTCATTCTCAACAAATAAGAGCGAACCCAATTCGACCAAGATGAAACCTGGCCAGAACAAAGAAACCAAATGTGCTTAACAATAGCCGCTCTATTCCAAGAATCCAAACTCTTAATCCCTAGCCCCCCCTCCTTAAGAGGTAAACAAAATTTACTCCAAGCCACTCTCGCCCCAGAAGAGGTGAGCGCACTACCCTTCCAAAGGAAAGAACGCAGAATCGTCTCCACCTTCCTAACAACAGACTTAGGAAGAATAAATAAGGAAGACCAATAAACTTGAATGGAGAACAACACAAACTTAATAAGTTGAAGCCGACCTGCATAAGAGAGAAACTTACTACTCCAACTCTTAGCACGCAAAACAATACGATCCACAAGAGAAGCACAATCTGAGGCCCGGAGTTTAGTAGAGATCAAAGGGACTCCCAAATATCGCACTGGAAGAATCCCTACTTGGAAACCCAAAACATGACGCAGATGGCCCTGAAGGGTAGAAGAGATACCAGAAGAGAAGAAATGACTTTTAGCTGGATTCGGGATTAAACTTGATAAACCACTGAACTGCCCGAGTCAATCCTTAATCAAGGAAACCGAGGATGCATCTGCTTTACAAAAAATCATAAGGTCATCCGCAAAACAGAGATGAGTAAGACGGTCCTTAGAACACTGCCAGTGGAACTTGAAACCCGGATTAAAAGCCATATTATGAAGAAGACCTGACAGAACTTCCATAGCCAAAACAAAGAGATAAGAAGACATAGGATCACCTTGTCGTAACCCACGACCCACAGAAAAGAAACCATGCAACTCTCCATTAATAGATACAGAGAACCTAGTAGAAGTCATACACTCCTGAATCCAACCCACCATCCTCTTTGGAATACCAATAGTCCGCAAAACCTCAATCAAGAAATCCCAACGAACAGTGTCATAAGCTTTCATCAAGTCAATCTTAAGAGCACATCTCGGGGAACCGCCAGTCCGGTGATAATTCCGAACCAATTCCTGACACAAAAGAATATTGTCGCTGATACGCCTTCCCGCAACAAAAGCAGATTGATTATGACTGATCACAGAAGGAAGGATAACCTTGATCCTATTCGTAATAAGCTTAGCAATACACTTGTAAATTACAACAAGAAATAGGCCTATAATCCTTAACATGGGAAAGGTTAGGAATCAGAGCAATAGAAGTAGCATTAACTTGCCTCAAGAGACGCCCAGAGGAAAAGAAAGAGTGAATAGCACAAAGGACATCATTCCCCACAATATCCCAAGACTTCTTAAAGAAACCTGAATTAAACCCATCTGGGCCTGGAGCTTTATTGTCCTTCAAAGCGAACAGGACAGCCTTAATCTCCTCATCTGAAACCTCCCGGGATAGAGTCTCACTCTGCTCAACTGTCACATGGCTAGTAATAGCAGATTGAAGGGCCACCCTATCAAAATCCTGCTGACCTTGCTGAGGACCTAAAAGGGTCTCAAAAAAAGAAACAATCTCATCTCTAACCAAAACATCTTCCACCACACGGGTCCCATCCTCCTTAGTTATTGAAGTGATCTTGCTACGACTGTGAAAACTCTTCATAGCAGTAAAGAAGAATTTAGTATTCTGATCCCCAAGGTTAAGCCACTGAACACGAGATTTCTGTCTATTGAATCCTTCCTCAGCCCGACTTATGTCTCCATACCGTAACGAAAGACTAGCTTCTTCAGCTAGCAGGGCAGGGTCACTAGGGTAGTCCTGTAAATAAAATTCTATATTAGATAATCATTTAATATAGGATTTTATTTAAAATTATATTTGATTTAATTCAAAATCAAATATGTAATTTATATCATGATATAAGTTACATGTTAAATTTTAATTTCAAAATTAAATGATATTTAATATTATATTTAATTTTTGAAATTAATAATGTTGTTGTGACAAAAATACCATTGGCCAATATTTATATATGTGATTAGGATTAGAGTTAATTTTGTAATGTACATTTAATTAACCTAAACCCTAAATATAAATATGATGCTTTTCTCTTCACATGAAAACCTTAGCCACTCTAATCTTTTCAATGAGATTGAAATTGAGGGAAAAGAAAGAAAGCATAAGAGATAATTTTCTCAAGAAAATTTTCAACAAGTGAGTTGATCCGAGCCCACACTCGCGAATTTCTGGTGGTGAGTCATAACACGAAAGATCAAGTGGTGGATCTGATAATTAATACACACTCACGGCTAACTCACGGCAATTGATGAACATCGAAGCCACAACTCACGCTCATGATTTAATCAACAACTCACGCTCATGATTTAATCAACATCACACGCACATAATTGTTGACCTGTGCGCACTAGTACCCTAAGCAGCTTCCGCTGCGCGAGGGAAATTGTTCTCTACAATTGGCATCAAGAGCGAGGGTGAAATGTATTCTAACTTTTTTTTTTTAAATTATGTGATAATTAATGTGTTTATTTTTATGTATGATATGCATAAGAAATAAAAAATTTATATATCATAAGACTGTGCATAAAATTTAAATAAATATATTTTATGAGATAACATTATTCATGTGATGATATTTATTTATTTTAAATGCAGTGGTCGTAAATTATTCTGGCTTTTTGGTTTTATTAGCGTTTTTGGAAATGTAAGGCTATAAGGCCATTTTAGGAATTAATTACACATGTTGTATTTAATTTTACTATGTAACTTATGGAGGGCATTGCCAAAGAGGATACTAAGGTAGTAATTGAGCAATGTTTGGTAAATATGGATCATGGTTATAGGAAGCTATGGTAAGCATAGGCATGGTGAGTTCGACAACGACATGTGGAGGTGATTACCACGCAAAAGCATGTCTTACGAGCTAAAGTGCTAATGTGTTCCGTAGTGAGCACACTACTACTTGAAGCATTATATCCATATATTGTGAATGTTACTACTCGAGGAGTTGAACACACTTTCTACAGGACAATCCATAGAGTCAAGAGTTGAAGACCAATGAATGCCTTGGGTATTTTGTGTATTAATTAGATTAATATAGAAAACCAAAAAGCCCGATCAATATTTTTTTTTGGTTATATGTATGTTTACAATTCAAATTGTTTGAATAACATGTCATATAGCATATGATGCCCACTCATGCATTATAACATGTCATGACATTAAATGCATGTTGATTTAATCTAAGAATAAAAGTTATGCAAAATTTAAAATAGTTAAAATTTAGATTTATACAAGCAAATAAATTAAATAGTTTAATTTGAATAAGTTTAAAATTTGGTAATTCGGGAAAAGACAATTGATAAGAGACTTTTTTTGGATAAAGTAAGTATATTAACCAAAACAAAACTATACAAGAGCAAATGGGCATACCCCAGACAACTAGAGAGGACAGTCCCTCCTAGAATAAAAGTCGAACGGCTACAAGCAAAACAAGATCATAAGAAGATGTCATCGGGCATGTGTCAGGAGATATGAAGCCATTTATTATCATAAGATGGTTTCACCTTCCGCAATAAGCAAGCACGAGACCAGACAGTAAAAATAATATCACTGAGAAGAACAAAAACAGGGCGAGGAGGTCCATCATGGGTGCCGACATTCCTCTCCCTCGAGATATAGTAAACTGACGCAGCAAACGACAGACGAACAAGAAGATGATGCAAAGAGCCATCGGTAAACTAATAGATCCACTCAACAGTCTGAAGCCAATCTCGAGAATTCCAATCTAATCCACACATAGCCAGCACAGTTATCCAGACGCTCGAAGAGAAATTGCATCGGAAGAAAAGGTGATCAATATCCTCACCTGAGCAACCAGAGAGGATACATCGCGAACAAGCAGAGATACCAAACCTCATCAGACGATCCTAGGTACATAGGCCACCCTGAATAGTCATCCAAAGCAGAAAAAAATGGCATGGGATAGCTTTCTGAAACCAAACAACTCGAGACCAACGCACCAATGGACCCCTCGTCGGCATAGTATTCCAAGCACTATCCACTGAAAACCTCCATCTACTATCATCCACCCAAACCATCTCATGCTCCCTCATAATAGAAGGTTCTGGAAGATAGGATTGGGGCAAATCAACAAGGGCAGCAGACCTAGCTGGGGGCCAACACCAAGAAGAGTCAGAAATAATAGAAGCAATTGTAGCCATCCTATCCAAGCCTAAGTCGTAAATATCTCTCACCCAATGTATCCATAATCGGAACAAGAGGATGCCAGTAATCAAACCACAACAATGTCTTTTCACCATTTCCAATCCTAACTCTCATCCTCCTCCGGGCCTAAGAACGAAGCTCCAAAATCTTCCGCCAGCTCCAAGAATAATCTCCAGAACATGACACCTCCCAAAAGCTCCTCCCCCGAAGCAAGTAAGACTAAACCCAAGTCGACTAAGAGGAAACCTGACCAGAGCAAAGAAACCATAAGTGCTTAACAATTGACACTCTATTCTAAGTATCCAATCTCTTGATCCCCAAACCCCCATATTTCAGAGGAAGACAAACTATACTCCAAGCCACTTTCGCCCCCCATGAAGTAAGCTCACTACCCCTCCAAAGGAAGGATCTCAAAGTCGCCTCCACCTTCCTAATAAAAGACTTAGGAAGAATAAATAAAGAAGACCAATAAACTTAAATGGAGAACAAAACAAATTTGATGAGCTGAAGCCGCCCCGCATATGAAAGAAACTTGCTACTCCAACTCTTGGAACACTTGACAATACGCTCAACAAGAGAAGCACAATTTGAGGCCCGGAGCTTTGAAGAAATCAAAGGAACTCTCAGATACCGTACAGGAAGAATACCCTCTTGGAAACCCAAAACATGAAGTAGATGGTCCTTAAGAGTAAGAGAGATATCAGATGAGAAAAGATGATTCTTAGCTGGATTCTGGACTAAGCCTGATAAACCCATAAACTGCCAAAGACAATCCTTGATCAAAGAGACTGAGGAGACATCCGCCTTAAAAAAAATCATAAGGTCATCCGCAAAACAAAGATGTGTGAGGCGATCCTTAGAACAACGCCAATGAAACATGAAACCCTCGATCATGAGCCATATTATGAAGTAAGCCCGAGAGAACTTCCATAGCCAAAACAAAAAGATAAGGAGACATGTGATCACCTTATCGTATCCCACGGCCCCCAGAGAAAAAGCCATGCAATTCCCCATTAATAGACACGGAAAACATAGTAGAAGTCATACACTCCCGAGATGTGCTCTTAAGATTGACTTGATGAAAGCTTATACGCCGACCCGCAATAAAAGCAAATTGATTATGACTGACCACATAAGGAAGGACAATATTGATCTGATTCGCAATAAGCTTGGCAATACACTTGTAAATAGTGTTATAACAAGAAATAGGCCGAAAGTCCTTAACCTAGGAAGGGTTGGGGATCTTCGGGATCAGAGCAATAGACGTCGCATTAACCTGCCTCACGAGACGCCCCGAAGAAAAGAAAAGTGAATAGCATAAAGAACATCATCCCCCATAATACTCCAAGTCTTTTTAAAGAAACCCGAATTAAATCCGTCTGGACTAGGAGCCTTATTATCCTTCAGAGAGAACAAGACAGACTTAATCTCCTCATCAGAAACCTCCCGAGCGAGACTCTCCCTCTGCTCAACAGACACATCCTTAATAATATCGGAATGGAGAATATCCCTATCAATATCCTGTAAACGAGGCTGGGGCCTCAGAAGAGTCTCGTAAAAAGATACAATATCCTCCCTGATCGAAACATCATCCTCCAAGCGAGTCCCATCCTACTTAGAAACATAAGTAAAATTTTTTTTTAGATAAAGTAAGTGTATTAACCAAAAGAAAACTATACAAGAGCAAAGGGGCATACCCCAGACTACTAGAGAGGACAGGCCCTCCTAGAATAAAAGCCGAAAGGCTACAAGAAAAATAAGATCAGCAGAAGATGTCATCGGGCAAGTGCCAGGATAGGTGAAGCCATTTATTGTCATAAGATGGATTCACCTTCCGTAAAAAGCTAACACGATTCCGAACATCAAAAACAATATCACTAAGCAGAACAGAAATGGGCCGAAGAGGCGCATCATGAGTGCAGGCATTCCTCTCCCTCCAAATATGGTAAACTGACGCAGCAAAAGATTACTGAACAAGAAGATGACGTAAAGAGGCATCATAAAACTAACACATCCACTCAACAGTCTGACCAGATCCTCGAAGAGAAGAAGCACTGGAAGAAAAGATGATCGATATCCTCACTTAAACAACCACAGAGAATACATCGCGAGCAAGCAGAGATACCGAACCTTATCAAACTATCCTGAGTACAAAGGCCTCCCTGAATAGACATCCAAAGCAAAAAAAAATGGCGGGGAATGGCCATCCGGAACCAAACAACTCGATACCAATGCATCAAGGTTCCCCTCATCCGCATGGCATTCCAGGCACTATCCACTGAAAATCTCCATCTACTATCATCCTCCCAAACCAGCTCATCCTCCCTCATACTAGAAGGATTCGGAAGATGGGCCCGAGCCAAATCAACAAGGGCAGCAGACCTAGATAGGGGCCACCGCCAAGAAGAATCAGAAATAATGGAAGCAATTGTATCCACAATCAGACCCATAGGATGCCAAAAATCAAACCACAATAAAGTCTTCTCACCATTCCTAGTCCTAACTCTCATCCGCCGCCGGGACCAAGAACGAAGCTCCAAAATCTTACGCCAGCTCCAAGAGCAATCTGTAGGGCAAGACACCTCCCTAAAACTTCTCCCCCGCAACAAATAAGACTGAACCCAATTCGACCAAGAAGAAACCTGGCCAGAACAAAGAAACCAAATGTGCTTAACAATAGCCGCTCTATTCCAAGTATCAAATCTCTTAATCCCCAGCCCCCTCTCCTTTAGAGGTAAACAAAATCTACTCCAAGCCACTCTCGCCCCAGAAGAGGTGAGCTCACTACCCTTCCAAATGAAAGAACAAAGAATCGTCTCCACCTTTCTAATAACAGACTTAGGAAGAATAAATAAAGAAGACCAATAAACTTAAATGGAGAACAAAATAGACTTAATGAGCTGAAGCCGCCCCGCATAAGAGAGAAACTTACTACTCCAACTCTTAGCACGCATAACAATACGATCCACAAGAGAAGCACAATCTGAGGCCCAGAGTTTAGTGGAAATCAAAGGGACTCCCAGATACCGCACTGGAAGAATCCCTTCTTGGAAGCCCAGAACATGACGCAGCTGGCCCTGAAGGGTAGAAGAGATACCAGAGGAGAAGAAATGACTTTTAGCTGGATTTGGGATTAAACCTGATAAACCACTGAACTGCCTGAGACAATCCTTGATCAAGGAAACCGAAGATGCATCCACTTTACAAAAAATCATAAGGTCATCCGCAAAGCAAAGATGAGTGAGACGGTCCTTAGAACACCGCCCATGGAATTGGAAACCCTGATTAAGAGCCATTTTATGAAGTAAGCCTGACAGAACTTCTATAGCCAAAACAAATAGATAAGGAGACATAGGATCATATTGTCGCAACTCGCGACCCCCAGATCTAAGGGCAACCCTATCAATATCCTGCTGACAATACTGGGGGCCCAAAAAGGTCTCAAAAAAAGAAACAATCTCATCTCTAACCAAAACAACATCCTCCACATGGGTCTCATCCTCCTTAGTGATAGAAGTAATCTTGTTACGAACGTGAAGGCTTTTCATAGCAGTAAAGAAGAATTTAGTATTTTGATCCCCAAGGTTTAGCCATTGAACACGAGATTTCTGTCTATTGAAGCCTTCCTCAGCCCGACTCATGTCACCATACTGTAACGAAAGACTAGCTTCTTCAGCTAATAAAGCAAAGTCATTAGGGCACTCCTGTAAAGCATAATGCACTCTATCCAACTCCCTCCTAATCTCCAAAACCTTACTCGGAATCTTAGAGAAATACTCAACATTAAACTTCTTCAAGGCCACCTCAACACTCTTCAGCTTACAACATAAATGGAACATCAGAGTTCCATGAACATCAATATCCCAAGCCCTAGCCACAACTGAGAGAAAATCGGGATGATCAGCCCAAAAATCAAAGAATTTGAAGGGAATTTTCCTCTTTGGGAGCTCTGCAAGTTTAACCACCATAGGAGAATGATCTGAAATCCGAGGGGGAAGAAAGCGGGCAGCAAAGCCCGGGAAGAGACACTCCTAAGACGAATTAGCGAACTGAAGATCATCCAAACCAGCCTGACCCAAACAGCAGCCCAAATCATATTTCCACGCCGGCCATGCCACAGATCCACCATAATGCTCAATCGGAGAGGGAATAACATTGAAGTCTCCCAAAACAAGCCACAGAGAATCATCAAAAACACTACCACTAGAAATCAAGTCGGCCCAAAGCTCCCGACGCTTCTTGCAGTCACACTCACCATAAACCACCGAAACCACACAAGTCCACAACCCAGAAATATGAGACACACTACAATGAATAACTTGAGATGAAGAGCGAATAATACTAACATCAATGTCACTAGGGTTCCAACACACCCAAATAAGGCCAAACAGAAGAATATCAGAGTGGCAAAAAAACTTCCATGAAGGATTAATCGCACGAGATACATTCACAAAATTAACCTCCTTTACCTTGGTTTCAACTAAACCACACAAAGAAAGCTTCTCATCACGAAGAAACCTCCTAACTTCAGCTTGTTTTATTGGGTCATTGAGACCCCGAATATTCCAACAACCAAAAATCATTAAAACATAGAAGAGTGCAGCCAAACCCAAACAAATCAACGTCGTCGACCCACTCTCAGGGACTGTCGTTTCTGACTCCTTTTACCACCAGAACCCTTTTTAGATTTGTTACCATAAACCAATTTCCTGATCTCCTGAGAATCAATGACCTTATTAGCCAAACGGTTGTCATTGGGAGTGGGCGAATCATAAGTTCCAGTAGGCGGAGACTCAGCTAAAACAGACTTGGGAAGATCCTCAACAAGAAGTGAAGAAGCAAGGGAACATTCACTTTCCTCCTTACCCTCTGCCTCCGTAATAACTGCCTTAGACGAAACCACATAAGTAATTTTAATGCGACAATAATGATTCTTCATGGCATGGAAAAAGAATTTTGAGTTCTGATCCCCAAGGTTAAGCCATTGAACCCGATATTTCTGTCTATTAAAACCCTCCTCAGCCATACTAAGGTCACCATACCGAAAATAAAGGCTTGCCTCTTCTGTTAACAAAGCCAAATCACTATGGTTATCCTGCAATGCACACTTCACCCTATCCAATTCCCTCCTAACCTCCAAGACCCTACCCGAGAGATTAGAAAAGTGCTCAACATTAAGCTTCTTCAAAGCCAATTTCACACTCTTCAACTTACGACACAAGCGGAACATTGGGGTACCACAGACATCAATATCTCATGCCCTAGCCACAATAGAAATGAAATCAAGATGATCAGCCCAAAAATCAAAGAATTTAAAGGGAGTTTTCCTCTTAGGGAGCTCAACAAGCTTAACAACCATATGAGAGTGGTCTGAAATCCCAGGGGAAAGAAACCTAGCAACCGAACCTGGGAAAGGCACTCCCAATAGGATTTAGTGACAACACGATCAAGCTTCCGCCAAATAGGAGAGTGAACCTGTAGGGGTTTTATGGGCAGAATCCGGTAACGCAGCGGAAACGGTGGAAAATCAAATTTTCCGATTTCAAAAATTTTTCTCAAATTAATTAAATAAACATATTTATTTAATTACCCAATAATTAAATTATGAAATAAAATTCAATAAATCAAATTTATGTGAATTTACCGAAATGCCCTTACACTTTGCATTTTGTTCATTTTAGTCCGAAATTGTTCAAATCAATTTTGGATGATTCTAAATCATTTCTAAGATGAATTTAACATGTCCTAAATGTCAAAACACCCAGAGCAATAAAAACCCCATTTTTTTGTGTTTGGCCGAGAGCCTCCATTTGGTGGGCAAATTTGCATCTTTCATGGTTCAAAACACATCAAGGCAAAATCCAATCAACCCAATATTTTACATGCATCATATACACATCCAAATACACCATATAAATGAAAAGCCCCAAATTTGGAAGTGGTCTTAAACCCTAATTTTTCAATTTCTTCAAATTGGACAAATTGGACCAAATTGGTTAAATCAATTACTTCAATCATGTTTCTTCCATCCAAATCAAGTCTCAACACAATGAAATAACTATAGATCAAATCTAGGTCATTTAAGAGTGGGTCAACAACTCTAGATTAGCAACAAGGTTCTAAAAACCATAAAAGATGCTTATTACTACACTAGTAACAATCTTCCAACATCATACATGCATAACACCTTCATCAAACTTTCATCCATCAAAAGTACAAAGAATAAAGAATAGAAAAACTTAAGAACTTCACAAGATGTTGCCAAGAACAAGAGGAATAATTTTCTCTCTAATAGCAAGTTGGAAATACTTACTTAAATCCAAGCTTTCTTTGATTTTTCCTTTTCTTTCTCTCTAGATTCTTTTCTTTCTTTTAATGGAGTTTGATAAAGTGTATTAGGTTATATAAACCCTAAATGAAACAAAACAATATATACTTGCTACCAAAATCACCTTGGCCGAATTTGGCTATAGCAAAAACAAGATATATTAATTTCAATTTCATTTGAATTTCATTAAACCAAGTTGATAAAATGATCATTACACTTTAATGATAATTTTCAACAAGTCAACAATGGCAACTAAGTCATTAAAACAAATATCTAAACCTTAAGATATTTATATTTTAATTAATTTAATCATTTAACAATTAAATAATTAATTATGTATTATATTTACATTAAATATTAAATACATATATACATTTATGATATTAGTCAAATATCTCAATTTGACTATTAATTAATGTGTATTTAAATTAATCAAGTATTAAATGTAAATACACAAAAATTAAGGAAATGACTATCGGGTCCCTAAACATGTATTTTGCGTTTAACCTTTCAACGACTTTATAAATAATCAATATTATTTATAAATGTTGCTTTAGTGCTCTACGAGTATATTTCATTATTGAGACTCTCTAGATTTAGGCATATCTGTCACGAAATCCAATTTCGTGTCCATAATCTATCCACCTGTAAATTATGACGATCACGGATAAACTCGCTGAATCATACAGGTCGAGGTCATGGCAAATGTATAATTCCTCCGTCACAGGTATCCGGATAAATCCCAGAGATATAGATGTAAACGTCAAATCTCTATAGGGATTATCCAGTCGACTATTTTATTAGAAATCTCAAAAAGAATATTTAGAACTAACTTCTAAATTATACCACGGGCCCATGGATTTTATCTGATTGCTAATCATATGGACTACTTATGCTATGATACACAGAACTGACGGATCCTATCTTGATATGCACATGACACCCTGAGGATCTATCTACACCCAACAAACAGGCGGAGGTCTGATCTTAATAGATCGGTGACGTGACTGCCATCTAAGTGTAGAAGATGTCTCATGTGCCCACAGTGGCATCTCAAGTCTAAGAATCACAAGTGTTACTCAACCCGACAAGATTCTTATTGACGTTGGTGTACCATCCATTAAGAATCTTCGGTGAGTCATTCAGTGTTTATCCGCTATAAACACCTACACGTCTATACTAGTCTCCAAGACTTATGGTTCATTGAGAAACCATTGGAATCATATATTCCAGTATACGACATGTACTGGTCTCAATGGGTTTACAATACTGACCAAGTAGTGTAAACCTTGACCAGAAACTGTCTGAGAATGACAACGTCATGATACAACTCAATGTCAGTTGCGACGCTTTTGCAACTGTACCATGACTAGTCATTCTAAGGTCATTACGTCTTTACCATATTTAAAGATACATTATATTATAGAAACTGCACATATTATTCAAAATAATAATGTTTTACAGAAGTATTCATAAGGAAATACAACCGAGAATTGGCGCTGTGAGCGCCAACCCCAATAAAAACTCTCACTTGCTCTAGTGCCAATAACGATTGTATCTAATACCCATCGACTCCACGTGTTTATCAAACAACTTCGAAGGTATGGCCTTCATCAGCGGGTCTGCTACATTATCCTCACTCGGTACCTTGCACACGACAATATCCCCTCGCGACACAATCTCTCGAATGATGTGGTACTTACGTTCCACATGCTTCGACTTCTGATGCGCCCTCGGTTCCTTTGCTTGCGCAATGGCTCCAGTATTATCACAGTATAACAGAATCGCATTCTCGATACTTGGGACAACTCCCAATTATGTGACAAAATTCTTTATCCACACAGCCTCTTTTGCAGCTTCAGAAGCTGTAATATATTCTGCCTCAGTGGTGGAATCTGCTGTCGATCCCTGTTTGGAACTCTTCCAACAAACTGCACCTCCGTTAAGGGTAAATACGAGTCCAGATGTAGACTTTCTATCATCGGGATCCGATTAGAAATCGGAATCCGTATACCCATTAACTTGCAGTTCGTTTCCTCCATAAATTATTAACTTATCCTTAGTACCTTTAAGATACTTGAGGATATGTTTAATGGCCATCCAATGGTCATTACCTGGATTGGACTGATATCTACTAGTTACGCTAACAGCGAAACTGATATTAGGCCTTGTACATAACATGGCATACATTATGCTACCCAAACACGAAGCATAAGGTTGGTTAGACATTCTAACCTTCTCATCTTCTGTTTGTGGAATCATCTTCTTAGAAAGATGAATCCCATGTCTGAACTGTATATTTGCTGTCTTACAGTTACCAAAATTATATCGTTCCAAGATCTTATCTATGTACGTTGATTGGGATAACTCAATCAGCCTCATTTTTCTATCTCTATAGAGTTTTATCCCTAAAACATAGGAAGCTTCTCCCAGGTCCTTCATGGAGAAATTCTTACAGAGGTACGCTTTGACGCTTTGTAACATTCCTAAATCATTCCCAATGATTAGGATGTCATCAACATATAGGACTAAAAATACGACCATGCTCCCACTGGCCTTCTGATACACACAGGTTTCTTTCGAATTCTTGAGAAAACCAGACGATCTAATAATCTCGTCGAATCGAAGATTCAAACTTCGTGAAGCTTGTT
The DNA here is from genome assembly GCA_019454045.1 of Zanthoxylum bungeanum. NCBI lineage: Eukaryota > Viridiplantae > Streptophyta > Magnoliopsida > Sapindales > Rutaceae > Zanthoxylum > Zanthoxylum bungeanum. The sequence continues at coordinate 278,889 of SKCR01010129.1, forward strand.
TAAGTCCATAAATGGACTTCTTAAGCTTACATACCATGCCCGAGTTTTCGCTGGACACAAAACCTTCCGGCTGTTCCATATAGATTTCTTCATCAAGAAATCCATTTAGAAAAGCCGTTTTGACATCCATTTGCCAAATCTCGTAGTCATGATACACAGCTATAGAAAGCAAAATCCGAATAGACTTAAGTATTGCTACTGGTGAAAAAGTTTCATCGTAGTCGACGCCAGGTCGCTGCGTGTAACCTTTTGCAACTAGTCGGGCCTTGTAAGTTTCAACCTTACCGTCAGTCCCAAACTTGATTCTCATGCATTGAGTCTAACTCGGATTTCATGGCACTTTGCCATTTCACGGAGTCGATGTCCAACATCGATTCTCTATAGGTGAAAGGATCTGTCTCTTCAACTAAGAGAACATCCAGACTATTTTCTTGTATCGAATACAAGCGTTTAGGAGGTCTAAATACCCTTTCAGACCTACGGAGTGTGTGTGTTGAAGGTCCTTCATCTACTTAAACTTCAGGTTCCTCCGTTGGTTCGTTGTTTTCAGGTTGGACTTCATCAAGTTCAACTTGTCTATGATTACCACCTTCTGACAAAAATTCTACTTCTACAAATTTTACGAAGCGAGCTACGAACACATTTTGATGCTCGGCATCATAGAACAGATATCCCCTCGTATTCGAAGGATATCCGACAAATCTAAACTTTTTCCCTCGAGGCGAAAGCTAATCTTGCTGAGCCACCCTGACATAGGCAGGACAACCCCAAACCTTAATGTAACTAAGATTTGGTCTCCTACCGAACCATATCTCATACGGTGTCGTAGGAACAGCTTTTGAAGGAATCTTATTCAAAAGATGTGCAGCTGTTAAAAGAGAGTAACCCCATAAGTAATAGGACAAATCTGTGAAACTCAACATCGATCGGACCATATCCAATAAAGTCCAATTTCTCCTCTCAGACACTCCATTGTGTTGTGGAGTACCTGGAGCAGTATATTGAGCGAGAATCCCATTCTCTTTCATATAATCCATGAACTCACCACTCATATATTCGCCGCCTCGATCAGATCGAAGGCATTTAATATATTGACCAGTTTGTTTTTCTACTTTATTTCAGAATTCTTTGAACTTTTCAAAGGTTTCCGATTTATGTCGCATCAAATACACATAACCGTATCGTGACAGATCATCGATAAAGGTAACGAAGTACGAATAACCACTGTGAGCAGTCTGACTTAGTGGACCACATACATCAGAATGTACGAGTTCCAGTAAGTTAGTGGCGCGATGTCCAACACCAGAAAATAGGGCTTTGGTCATCTTACCCTGAATACAGGATTCACAAGTTGGATAGGATTCAATGGTAAGATCTGGTATCAAACCATTCCTAACCAATTGGGTAAAGTGTTTAACGCCTATGTGACCCAGCCGCATATGCCAAAGCTCAGTATTATTAATTACAGGTAAACTACATTTATTAACTCCAGTATTTAAAATATCTTTTGAAGTTTGCAATGTATAATGACCATGCTGGTTTGGACAACAAATGATCTGGATATTACTTTTATCTTATAAATATAAATAACAGTTCTTAATATTAATACAAAAGCCTTCTGTATCTAATACAAAAAGTGATATAATATTAGCTACACATCCAGGTACAAAATGGCATTCATTTAACAAAAGTGTCCCATTCGGCAATGAGATCTCGCATACTCCCACTGCAACTGCATCCAGTGAGTCTCCACTCCCGAATCGCAACTGCATCTCTCCAAGCTTCAGTCTTCTACTTTCCTTCAGCACCTGCAACGAATTGCAAATGTGAATGGGACAAGTAGAATCTAAAATCCAGTTGGATGTAACGGCTTCACAAGTGTAACATCCCGCCTAGGCCAGGATGCTACCGGCAGGAGACAGGAGAACCCATCTCCATAAGCCTCTGTTTCTGACGAGATTTCGGCATGATGTATTTGTAACATCATGCAACCTGGCCTGTAGCCATCATCCATATACAACAAGAATATAACAATCTCGGCCTCAGGCTGATAACTCAACATCAATGCATTCATCAACAAGGCCTCAGACCTGAACTCAATGAACAAAAAGTAAATCAATTGGCCTCCGGCCAGGACTCAAAAATAAAACTAAGCTATTACATCACTTATACAAATGAGATACAAATGCAAAAACCATACAAAGGGCCGTGAGGACCCATAACTCGACCCATGACTCTCTTGACTGCAATTGGGGCGATCCACCGTCTTCAAAGTCTTCACCGGACATCTGCTGGTTCTATTTGACAGCTACTGACCTGCAAAACTACAAACTGTTGTGGTGTGAGTCATAATGACTCAGTAAGTAACTATGCTCCTAACTTAAACATACAAACCCATACAAGGTTTATTTCTTAATATATTGATGACTTAAATTGTCTATGTAGTCTCACATAATTCTTTTTTTGGATAAAGTAAGTATTATAACCAAAAGAAAACTATACAAAGAGCAAAGGGGCATACCCCAGGCAACTAGAGAGGACAAGCCCTCCTAGAAGAAAAGCCGAAAGGCTACAAGTAAAGATCAACATAAGATGTCATCGGGCAAGTGCCACGAAAGGTGAAGCCATTTATTGTCATAAGATGGTTTCACCTTACGTAAAAAGCTAGCACGATTCCGAACATCAAAAACAATATCATATAGAAGAGCAGAAACAGGCCGAATAGGCATATCATGAGTGCGAGCATTCCTCTCCCTCTAAATATGGTAGACTGACGCTGCAAAAGACAGACGAACCAATAGGTGACATAAAGAAGCATCGGTGAACTGACATAACCACTCAACAGTCTGACGTCAATCCCGGCGTCTCCAGTCTAACCCACACATAGCCAGTACAGACGACCAGACCCTCGAAGAGAAAAGACACTGGAAAAAAAGATGATCAATGCCCTCACTTGAACAACCACAGAGAATACAATGCGAGCAAGTAGAGATGCCAAACCTCATCAAACTATCCTGAGTACAAAGACCTCCCTGAATAGACATCCAAAGAAGAAAGGAATGGCGTGGAATAGCCTTCCGAAACCAAACAACTCGAGACCAATGCATCAAGGTTCCCCTTGTCCGCATGGCATTCCAGGCACTATCCACAGAAAATCTTCCACTCCTATCATCCTCCCAAACTAGCACATCCTCCCTCAAACTAGAAGGAGACGGAAGATGGGACTGAGCCAAATCAACAAGGGCAGCAGACCTAGAAGGGGGCCAATGCCAAGCAGAATCATAGATAATGGAAGCAACTGTGGCCATCTTATCCAAGCCAGAGTCATAAATCACTCTCTCACCCAACGTGTCCACAATCGGGCCCAGAGGATGCCAATAATCAAACCACAATAAAGTCTTCTCACCATTCCCAATCCTAACTCTCATCCGCCGCCGGGACCAAGAACGAAGCTCCAAGATCTTACGCCAACTCCAAAAGCAGTCAGTAGGACAAGAGACCTCCCAAAAACTTCTCCCATCAACAAAAAAGAGTGAACCCAATTCGACCAAGAGGAAACCTGGCCAGAACAAAGAAACCAAATGTGCTTAACAATAGCCGCTCTATTCCAAGAATCCAAACCCTTAATCCCCAGCCCCCCCTCCTTTAGAGGTAAACAAACTTTGCTCGAAGCCACTCTCGCCCCAGAAGAGGTGAGCGCACTACCCTTCCAAAGGAAAGAACGCAGAATCGTCTCCACCTTCCTAACAACAGACTTAGGAAGAATAAATAAGGAAGACCAATAAACTTGAATGGAGAACAAAATAGAATTAATAAGCTGAAACCGACCCGCATAAGAGAGAAACTTACTACTCCAACTCTTAGCACGCATAACAATACGATCCACAAGAGAAGCACAATCAGAGGCCCGAAGTTTAGTAGAGATCAAAGGGACTCCCAAATACCGCACTGGAAGAATCCCTACTTGGAAACCCAAAACATGACGCAGATGGCCTTGAAGGGTAGAAGAGATACCAGAAGAGAAGAATTGACTTTTAGCTGGATTCGGGATTAAACCTGATAAACCACTGAACTGCCCGAGACAATCCTTGATCAAGGAAACCGATGATTCATCTGCTTTACAAAAAATCATAAGGTCATCCGCAAAGCAGAGATGAGTAAGACGGTCCTTAGAACACCGCCAGTGGAACTTGAAACCCGGATTAGTAGCCATATTACGAAGAAGACCTGGCAGAACTTCCATATTCTCAAGGGTATGGTTCCTAATTTCGACATTGATGATTCTTTAGTCTCACATAATTCTCAAATATAAGTTAACTGCAAAACTCTTATTCAAGTTTAGATGTTACCACTTATTACAAGATTTCTGTCCTAATTCACACACCCTTACATCTTGTTTCATACTTAAACTTTAAACATCTATACTATGGTCATTAAGCTCTATAAATCCATCTATTGTACCAAGACTCATTACGTATCAACTACGTTACTTTAATATCTTTCCACTTTTCTATATATTTACTTTGTATCTAGTTCTGGCCTTTAATTTAAAACCTCTTATTCTTACCTTCTTTGAAATATCATCAAGTCGGTTGCCCTAAAATATTATCTCTGTCAGACACTTAACCTACTATCACTGATCATGTATACATACACATGTAATCATTGCAACATGTTCTAGCATTCTTACCATATGTTCTTTCCTTCAAATATTTATCACACATTAAATATTCCCAAGGAGAATCTCTCATATAACCCTACATCTCATACCAACATCATCTACAAATACATATGAACATAATGATGATACCATGTATCAATGTTAGCTACATGCATCTAAATGTACTCATGCTATAATGCATTACCATCAACTATATGCATCTCAAATAACTTACTAGAATACATGATTTATATGCAATAATTGCAAATCATACTTTACTCCAACATGCCATGTCTTTAGAAGATATTCGTTGAAAACTCTTTCTGAAAAACTATTATCTGAAAGTTTCTTTGCTGAAAACTTTACTTTACTTTCTTTTTCTGGAAAAGCTCTTTCTGTAATCTGTATCTGAAAACTGAAAAGCTGCATTGGAAAACTGAACTCTGTATTGGGAAATTGAAAAATGTATCTCAAAACTGTGAACTGTATCTGAAAACTGAAATTAAAAACTTTCTCTAAATTCTGTATCTCTGAAAACTGTTTTCTGGAAATCTGATATTTCAAAATTTCTTTTTGAAAACTGATATCTGAGTGTCTGTAGAAAAACTGACGCATGGGGGCGTTACATATCGCTGTCCCCCCATACGCCCTAGAGTCAGATATGCAAACCCATGACATTAGGGCGTTACGTATCGCCGTCCCCCAAAGCATGCCATACCTGCCCTGAAACTGGTGGTCTTGGGGCGTTACGTATCGCCGTCCCCCAAGCCACAAACTGGAGCTGGGGGTGCGGATCTATGCTACCACCCAAGCTCAAACTAGGGGTCTATGGGCGTTGTGTATCGCTCATCCCCCTAGCCCGGCTCGAGGATCTGAGAGCGTCTCATCAGTCCTCCACATGTGCACATGTGTCTCTGAATCCGTCAATTCCAACTGTATCTCTGTAATAATTACATACTGAGGTGAGTTTTTACCTCATACCCCGAAAAACATAAAACCATAATCTGTAAATCAAACTGTGAAAACATTTTCTGAAATACGATTCTTTTCAAAAGCATTTGAAATCTTTCTTTGGAACATTTGAAATCGTTGAAAACATTCTTTTCTTTTGCTCGATTGTTGAAAATCTTAACTCTCACACACATGTACATGCATATATGCATTTCTCATGCTTCTCTCTACTCTAGCCATGATTCCATCTATAATGATCTTACAAACTATATGCTCAAATATCAACAGAATGCTTGCTCAAACTAAAACATATTAAATTTATCTTACATTCATACCTGTCTATACATATCTATGAATGCGCATATCCTTTATCATTCTTCTGCTTCCTCATGTCATAAACTTATGTATGTCCTCATGCAATACATATACTACTCATATATACTCTCTATCATCTTATATACATATTTCAATACTTATGTTACTAAACACATGTATTACTATTCTTATACACACATACATATATACTAGGTTAGTTGTACACTCACATGCTCATTATAATTAAGCACTTAACATAAGTTTTCTAACTCTTTCTAACATTCTTGATTTCACACATAACTTATTTTATCACTAATATGTCTATGTTTATCTCATTTATAACTTTAATCCCATTCCCTATGGTGTAGTTTTCTACAACCCCCAAACCCAAGTCTCAGAATATTATATTTATAAACATTAGCTCACATTTTATGTGTATGCATATACTTGTCATTCTTAAGTAACTATGCTACAAACTGTTGTGGTGTGAGTCATAATGACTCAGTAAGTAACTATGCTCCTAACTTAAACATACAAACCCATACAAGGTTTATTTCATAATATATTGATGACTTAAATTGTCTCTGTAGTCTCAAATAATTCTTAAATCTAAGTTAACTGCAAAACTCTTATTCAAGTTTAGATGTTACCACTTATTACAAGATTTCTGTCCTAATTCACACACCTTTACATCTTGTTTCATACTTAAACTTTAAACATCTATACTATGGTCATTAAGCTCTATAAATCCATCTATTGTACCAAGACTCATTACGTATCCACTAGTTCTGGCCTTTAATTTAAAACCTCTTATTCTTACCTTCTTTGAAATATCATCAAGTCGGTTGTACTTTATCTCTGTCAGACACTTAACCTACTATCACTGATCATGTATACATACATATGTAATCATTGCAACATGTTCTAGCATTCTTACCATATGTTCTTTCCTTCAATATTTATCACACATTAAATATTCCCAAGGAGAATCTCTCATATAACCCTACATCTCATACCAACATCATCTACAAATACATATGAACATAATGATGATACCATGTATCAATGTTAGCTACATGCATCTAAATGTACTCATGCTATAATGCATTACCATCAACTATATGCATCTCAAATAACTTACTAGAATACATGATTTATATGCAATAATTGCAAATCATACTTTACTCCAACATGCCATGTCTTTAGAAGATATTCGTTGAAAACTCTTTCTGAAAAACTATTATCTGAAAGTTTCTTTGCTGAAAACTTTACTTTACTTTCTTTTTCTGGAAAAGCTCTTTCTGTAATCTGTATCTGAAAACTGAAAAGCTGCATTGGAAAACTGAACTATGTATTGGGAAATTGAAAAATGTATCTCAAAACTGTGAACTGTATCTGAAAACTGAAATTAAAAACTTTCTCTAAATTCTGTATCTCTGAAAACTGTTTTCTGGAAATCTGATATTTCAAAATTTCTTTTTGAAAACTGATATCTGAGTGTCTGTAGAAAAACTGACGCATGGGGGCGTTACATATCGCCGTCCCCCCATACGCCCTAGAGTCAGATATGCAAACCCATGACATTAGGGCGTTACGTATCGCCGTCCCCCAAAGCATGCCATACCTGCCCTGAAACTGGTGGTCTTGGGGCGTTACGTATCGCCGTACCCCAAGCCACAAACTGGAGCTGGGGGTGCGGATCTATGCTACCACCCAAGCTCAAACTAGGGGTCTATGGGCGTTGTGTATCGCTCATCCCCCTAGCCCGGCTCGAGGATCTGAGAGCGTCTCATCAGTCCTCCACATGTGCACATGTGTCTCTGAATCCGTCAATTCCAACTGTATCTCTGTAATAATTACATACTGAGGTGAGTTTTTACCTCATACCCCGAAAAACATAAAACCATAATCTGTAAATCAAACTGTGAAAACATTTTCTGAAATACGATTCTTTTCAAAAGCATTTGAAATCTTTCTTTGGAACATTTGAAATCGTTGAAAACATTCTTTTCTTTTGCTCGATTGTTGAAAATCTTAACTCACACACACATGTACATACATATATGCATTTCTCATGCTTCTCTCTACTCTAGCCATGATTCCATCTATAATGATCTTACAAACTATATGCTCAAATATCAACATAATGCTTGCTCAAACTAAAACATATTAAATTTATCTTACATTCATACCTGCCTATACATATCTATGAATGCGCATATCTTTTATCATTCTTCTACTTCCTCATGTCATAAACTTACGTATGTCCTCATGCAATACATATACTACTCATCCATACTCTCTATCATCTTATATACATATTTCAATACTTATGTTACTAAACACATGTGTATATATATATGCTCATTCTTGTATGAAATTCAACACTTGCATTCATACTATTCTTATACACACATACATATTTACTAGGTTAGTTGTACACTCACATGCTCATTATAATTATGCACTTAACATAACCTTTCTAACTTTTTCTAACATTCTTGATTTTACACATAACTTATTTTATCACTACTATGTCTATGTTTATCTCATTTATAACTTTAATCACATTCCCTAGGGTGTAGTTTTCTACAACCCCCAAACCCAAGTCTCAGAATATTATATTTATAAACATTAGCTCACAATTTATGTTTATGCATATACTTGTCATTCTTATACTTTTCTAACTCAAGTTTGCTGATCTTTTACTACTTACACACATATACATATGTATATATATCCGGTTTCATGTTCACACATATACCTATAAAGTTTCTTTATATATATACAGGTTTCATGCATATAACTATATACAACTTTGTTATATTACTAATTACGAACAATGTTAAATTTCTAAGTATTCGTAGCATGAGTTACTTACCTGGTTTCGCTCAAATTCTCATTTTACGCATTTGCGGTAAAACTTGCGGAAAAGTTTCCACAAACGCTACGGAAGGGTCTCAAACACTCCGAACTAATCCGAAATTACCTAATTACTCTCACAATATCATATTTATATCTTAACTATAGTTACGGTCATCTACGCTCATCGCACGACAAACTCTGTTTTACCGGAAACTCGCTAATTCTACCGGATAGATCAAATCAAATCCGTTTCTCCCCGGATTCTACCACATTTATCATTTTAAAATATTAAAGCATATTCAATTTATCTCATGTTAATTCGCTATACTACGGAACTACCGGAAACATCCGAATATAAATCGATACACTTTAAAATAACAAATTCTAAACAGAGAGTCGTACCGAAATTCCGAGGCCATATTCGGACTCCCGTCGGCCATACGAATGCGCTAGTATTGTTAGAATTTCGATCGGAGCTACTGTTCATCGTGGGTCACTATTTACGCATATGTTTCTTCCTCGTTTTGCATGCCAACGGCCGCTGTTCGGCGAAATTGACTCTGCATACTCGTAGTACTCTCCGAGGGCTTCGATTTGGCGGGTGGCTTGGGTCGTGAAACGAATCGAGGAGTCGGGATCGACAAACCCATGAGCGCGAGTCTTCTTCCTCATTTCCCGCCGTTCACCGGTGATTCAGTGTCGCCGCCGGCCACAAATAGACGCACGGTGGCCGGGCGCTTCTTCCTCGACTGTCGCTCCGGCCGGCGGTGGCCGGAAAGTGGCCGGCGCAAGCAAGGGTTCTCCAAACGAAATAGGGGTCGGGCGAGGGAAAGGGAAAATGATTTGTCATTTTGCAATTTTTGAAAACCTTGAGGCTTTATATACTAGCTGGGAAAATATCAAATAAGTCCCCGCGAATTTGCTGTTTAGCCCTTATCATGGAGCTTTCTGGAATTTCGCATTTTTGGAGCCCTTCTGATGCGATTCTCGAAAAGTGCTCAACACGAAAGTTGCTCGTCTCGAAAAAACGAGTCTGATGGTTTAAGAACCAACTCAATCGGAGTTTGATTGCTCTCTTCGTGACCAAAACCGCAAACTTTACGTGTTTTACAAAAATCGCGTATCTGACTTTTGATCCCACGCGTTTTCCAACGCGACGAATATTCATAATAAATTATTCCAACCTATATAACATCACTTGAACTCTTATTCTTCATTATCATCAGGCTCCGAGACTATAACATCGGTCCGGGAATCTTCTGGAACAGTCCTGAAAATTTGGGATGTTACAACAAGCCAAAGATATATCAATAACTGGAAAAATAAATGTACCTGATGTAGATGCTCTCTCCCTCCTTAGCTGGACGATGTAGTCATGACGGTTCCTTTTCCAGTGCCCGACTTTGCTGCAGTGATGACACTTGTCTTCAGAAGCCCTTTTGGGCTTAGCTATCTTTGCCTGTGGTTGAGGACCGAAACCCTTCTTCTTCTTTCCCTTTGGCTAGTCCTGGGAAGAAGCGGAAAGAGAAGTAGGTCTTGGAGGGCGAGTCGGTACTCTCTTCTTAAGGTCCTCATCCGCCGTGAGCAGCATCCTATGTAACTCATGGTAGGTACAGATAGTCCCGTTCATGTTGAAATACATCATAGTCCCGTTCATGTTGAAATACATCACGAACTGGCGATATAAAGCTGGGAGTGAACCAAGAATGACACTCCTACCGAGAATGTCATTCAGAATGAGATTATGTTGCCTTAGTTGATCGATCAAATCGATCATCTGAAGAACATGTGAGCTAACAGCTTGCCCCTCATCCAATCTCGCATGGAACAATTCCATTGCGACCTTATGAACAATTACTTGTTCTTGGTTCTCAAACGATTGTCTCAATCGCGTCATCATACTATACGCATCTAACATGCCATAGTATTGTTTCTTGAGTCCCGGAGACAGTGAACTAAGGATGTATGATTTAACTCTTAAATCATCATTCTTCCAAGTTTCAAAAACTTGGTGTTCCTCCTCCGTAGCATCCGCACCAACAGCAAAGGGCAACGGACCCTCAAGAACATATCCCAATTTCTCGGAATCGAGGACAATCCTCAAATCCAATTCCCAGTCAGCGAAGTTCTCAGTGCCTTTTAGTTTGTTCGCATCAAGCATACGCGCAAACTGATTTGTGGATGGTGCCGCCATCGCAAATCTATCATATAGATCACGAAAAACGGTTAGCAGAAAATAAACAGTTTCAAATAATATCATAAGCATAAACTAGATCATGGATTTTTAATCTAAAAATGCCCCTCTCACTAAATCATGCAATACTGTAATCCCCAAACAAAATACAAAGATTTAATAATTAAATTAAATACAAATAGTGAAAAGTGGATCCCGTGAATATATATATCAGTCACAGCAGAGGCACGGTCTCGCCTACGTATATTCATCAGGTAGACAACTCATTTGTCAATCACTCACTAGTGACTCCTTGGTTTCCGGTCTTGGTCGTTTCTCGTTGTCGCTGCTAAGGTAGGCCCACAAGGAGACGTACCAAGGTTAAACCCGTCAATGATAAACTCAAGTTATTTGCGTAACCCTGACAGCTAGGGCACGTTCAGGATTCCGCTTTCGCTTGAATTTATCTAGTATCTGATATACATCTGGTATAAATAAATCTCTATCGGCTACACCCTCACAGTAGAGGCACAATCTCAGATATAGTCACGGAGAAATATTTATAAACCGTATTGACAAGACAGACCACATAACATGCATCAAATACATAATTACATTGAAACCTTATTAATTAGGGATTTTCCGCTAAGTGTCATACACCCTAAATCTAATCAAATTAGATTATAACATGCATGTATAAGTTAAGAAAATATGATTAAACATTGAATCAAACAAGTTTATCATTTTAGGGGGCCTAGAATCAGACTCGCTCTGATACCATTTTGTAGGGGTTTTAGGGGCAGAATCCGGTAACGCAGCGGAAACGGTAGAAAATCAAATTTTCCGATTTCAAAACTTTTTCTCGGATTAATTAAATAAACATATTTATTTAATTACCCAATAATTAAATTATGAAATAAAATTAAATAAATCAAATTTATGTGAATTTACCGAAACGCCCTTACAACTTTGCATTTTGTTCATTTTAGTCCGAAATTGTTCAAATCAATTTTGGATGATTCTAAATCATTTATAAGATGAATTTAACATGTCCTAAATGTCAAAACACCAAAACATATTTATTTAATTACCCAATAATTAAATTATGAAATAAAATTAAATAAATCAAATTTATGTGAATTTACCGAAATGCCCTTACAACTTTGCATTTTATTCATTTTAGTCCGAAATTGTTCAAATCAATTTTGGATGATTCTAAATCATTTATAAGATGAATTTAACATGTCCTAAATGTCAAAACACCAAGAGCAACAAAAACCCCATTTTTTTTTGTTTGGCCGAGAGCCTCCATTTGGTGGGCAAATGTGCATTTTGCACTTTCATGGTTCAAAACACATCAAGGCAAAATCCAATCAACCCAATATTACCCTTTCTAGGAAACGGCTCAGTTTCGCTCGAGTTTATGTTGAGATTGATGCTCGAAATCCCATTGTCGAGGAGATTGTTTTCCAATATCCTGATGGTACTAGGGTACCTATTAGGGTTGAGTTTGAATGGGTTCCTGTGAAATGTACTACTTGTGAGGTTTTTGGCCATTCGGTGAATTCCTGCCCTAAAAAGGCTCCTAGTAAGGAGGTTAGCAAACCCTCTCAGTCTTGGATTCCCAAGCCATCTATTCCTTCAATGGATAAAGTTGTTACGGCTGACACTACTGAGGTAAATGAATGACACGATCCAGGCAGACAACAAACCAAATGACGCATTACAAGTACCAGAAGGGCCAATTACGAGGCAGAGGACCAAAAGACTCAGAGAAGCAATGGCGGGATTAGTTCAGAGTTTTATGGCCGGCTGCAACAAACAAATAGAGGCTCATGTGGGCTTCGATGGAAAGGGCCCAAAGCCATTTCACTTGGCCCAAATCAGTTTAGAATAAAGCTTTCTAGGCATTTAAAGACTTAAAGACTTGATATTTGTGTAATTTCGTATTTAGGGGCATTATTGTCTTTATGCCTTTAGGGTTTCTTTTTGTAACAATATTTATCTAAGTTTTGGCAAACTTAGTGGCGTCTCCATTGCTAGCAAAACACTACAAGGATTCATCTTAAAGGTTCTCAAGGGCAAGTTCTTTGTGGGTCTTCTTTGTGGCCTTGGAAGGGTTTTGTTTCTACAAAATCATATTCGCGGTTCTTGGGGTTCTGTCCGTTGCTTGGGGTTTGCTTGGATTTCGAATCCAAGTGGGTTTCTTGTCATTTGGTATCTAGAGCTCAGGGTTCCAAGGTCTGATTTTTCTATCTTTCCTTTTGTTTGATTCTGTTTTTCTCTTGTTCTTTGTTATTTTCGTTTCAGTTCTTGTTGGATCTTGTTTCTGTTTTTTTTGTTTTGTTTATTTCTGGATCTGTTTTTGGTATGTTTGTTCTTTGTTATTTTCGTTTCAGTCCTTGTTGGATCTTGATTCTGTTTTTGTTTTGTTTATTTCTGGATCTGTTTTTGGTGTGTTCTGCATATCAGTTCATTCCAGTTGCATATCAGTTCATCTTCATCACTTTTTCCAGTTCTGGGCTTCTGTTCTGTTCTTCCTATCAGTTCGTCATAGTCATTCTGTTCTTTAGCATATGTTTAAGAAATAAGCATGTTCTTGGCGGCTGTGTGTTTTGTTTCTAAAACCCTAGTGTAGTGTGAAATCAGACCCTGAAAACTAAGTGAAGTCTGAAATCAGACCTAAAACGTAACCTTTGAAATCTGCCTCTGAAATCAGACTCTGAGTTCAGACCCTGAAACTTAACTATTGAATCAGCCTCTGAGATCAGACCCTGAAACTTAGCCTCTGAAATTAGACCCAGACCAGTAGCCTCTGAAATCAGACTCAGACCAGTAGCCTCTGAATTCAGACCCTGAAATCAGACCCTTATTCGACTCTGAAATCAGACACTGACCAACAGCCTCTGAATTCAGACCATCATCAGACTCTAAAATCAGGCTTTGAAAACCAGCCTCTGAAATCAGAACCTAAATCAGCCTCTGAAATCAGAACCACATTTAGCATCTGACGTTATCAAAAAAAAAAAAAAAAAAAAAAAAAAAGGGACTTGAGTGATAGTGATCACTTGAGCAGAAAAAAAAAAGTGATTTTTTTTGGTTGAATCTAGTTTGTTCCATATTATCATTTAGGTGCCCGTGGAGGGTATTCCATCAAAATTTCTATAGCGGTGCCAAATTTTCTACCGAAATTGCATACGACCGTGAATTTGCATGCTTATTTTTTTTCCATTGTGCTAATTGTTTACTCCTTATTTCTAATTACTCTAGCTTAAATATTATTGATTGAGTTTCCGTCATTACTATTCCTATTCGCGTTTTGTTTTCCGCCTGCCCTATATATATATATATATATATATTGTTGGGTCCTTTGTGTTTCAAGCAGGCTTGAGGACTACATTTGGTTTGTATTCTTGGATTGAGTGTGATTCACATTTGAATTGAGGACGAACTCAAGAGTGGTAAAAGGCAGTGATTGTGAGCACAGTATCGGGTAAAAGCCAATAGAGTGCAAACACGAGTGGAGTGATATCATTCGAGTGTAAACACGTGAGATTGTGAGGATTTAGATATTTGCTTTACTTTCCTGTTATTTCTAATCTGTTTGTTTAGTGTTGAGATGGCAGGTCTAACTACTGATGAAAAGCTTGAGGCATTGGATAGGAAATTTACAGATATGATGGAGAATATGAATACTGCTTTGGAGAGATTGTCCAAGAGTGTAGAGAGTATTCAAACTGGTAGCGGTCCCAGAGTACCACCACCTCAGAATGTACCACCACCTCACAATGTGCCACATCGCCGTGTACCACCACAGTATGTACCACCAGATGAAGAGGAAGCTGAAAATGAGTTTGATGATTCTGATGGTTTTGATGATGTGGAGGAGAGATTTCAGCCTGGGCATGATAGGAGGCCTAATAGGAGGTTTGATAGGAGGAATGATAGGAGGGATAGACGGTTTGATGATAGAGGTGCATTTGATGCCAGAAGAGGGGATTATGATCGGAGAGGATATGGTAGGCGAGGAGATGTAGATAGTGATCTAGGTAGCATCAAGATCAAGATACCAACTTTCCAAGGCAAGAATGATCCTGAAGCTTATTTGGAATGGGAAAAGAAAATAGAATTGATTTTCAACTGTCATCACTACTCAGACGAGAAGAAGATCAGTCTGGCAGCAATTGAGTTTAGCGATTATGCTATGATTTGGTGGGATCAGCTTGTCTCTACTCGAAGGAGAAACTATGAGAGACCGGTTCAGACATGGGCAGAACTTAGGGGTCTCATGAGAAAGAGATTTATACCCAGCCATTACTATAGGGAGTTGTATCAGAAACTACAACATCTGTATCAGGGGACCAAAAGTGTTGAGGACTATTACACAGAGATGGAAGTTGCCATGATCAGGGCAAATGTAGTTGAGGATGCAGAAGCTACTATGGCACGGTTTCTAGGGGGCTTGAATAGAGAGATTGCAAACATGGTGGAGTTGCATCATTATGTTGATTTGGAGGATATGCTTCACATGGCTATCAAGATAGAAAGGCAACTCAAGAAAAAGTCAACATCCAGATTTGGTACTCAAGCTACTTCTGCATGGAAAGGGAAATGGGTTCCGAATGAGAAGCGAGATGGAGGCTTTGACAAGCCTAGAGGCGAATTCAGTGGAGGCTTTAATAAGCCTAGGGCCGAACCTAGTGCCAAGGGTAAAGAGGCTGCGGAACCGAGCAAAACTAGACCAAAACCTGAGGGTGCAGCTGCTAGAACTAAAGATGTCAAGTGTTTCAAGTGTTTGGGCATGGGACACTATGCTTCACAATGTCCCAATAGGCGTACCTTAGTGATTGATAAGAAGAGTGGAGAGGTGTACTCTACCGATAGTGAGGTTGAGGAGGAGATGCCAGAGTTGGAGGATGCTAGTGACCATGAGTGAGCTGCATACCCGCTGGATAACTTATCCTTAGTTGTCAAGCGTGCTTTGAGTGCACTTGTTGTAGAGGATGAGAGTGTGCAGCAGAGGGAGAACATATTCCATACTAGGTGCCGTGTGAATGGCAAGGGGTGTAGTATGATCATAGATGGGGGCAGTTGTACTAATGTAGCTAGCACAGCTTTGATTGAGCGATTGGGGTTGAGTTGCTTGAGACACCCGAAGCCTTACAAGTTGCAGTGGTTAAATGATTGTGGGGAGATAAGTGTGACAAAGCAGGTACTGTTGAGCTTTACCATTGGGCCATACACAGATGATGTCCTATGTGATGTGATACCGATGCATGCAGGACATATTCTTTTGGGCAGGCCGTGGCAGTTTGATAAGAAGGTTATTCATGATGGGTTCAAGAACAAGTACTCTTTCCAGCATAAGGGAAAACCCATTACATTATACCCACTTACACCTGCACAAGTCCATGAAGATCAGGTTAAGTTGCAACTTGAGCGTGACAAAGAGAGAGCGAAGGGAAACACCACCTTGGGTGAGACTAGTGAGAGTGGTGTATCTGGTGAGAAAAATAAGGCCAAGGCCATGGGAGTTTCCAAGGGGAGTGTGAGTGAACGTAAGGGGGAAACAAAAGAGAGAGTTAAAAAGAGTTTCTACATGGGTGAGGTGAAGCAAGGAAAGCGTTCAAGGCTAGCAAGCTCATGTTATTGTTAGTCTATAAGGAGCCTCATATTTATTTTACTAACTCTGACCATTTGCTTCCTGTGTCTATTTCATCTCTTTTGCAGGATTACAGTGACGTACTGACAGAGGACATACCTAGTGGGCTTCCACCCATTAGAGGTATTGAACACCAGATTGACTTCATACCTGGAGCAGTCATTCCTAACAGACCGGCTTATAGGAGCAATCCCGAGGAGACAAGGAGCTACAAAGGCAAGTACGGGAGTTGATGGACAAGGGGTATGTAAGGGAAAGCATGAGTCCTTGTGCAGTACCAGTGCTAGTAGTTGCTTCTAGTTCCTAAGAAAGATGGGACGTGGCGTATGTGCGTTGACTGCCGAGCTATCAACAATATTACGGTAAAGTATCGTCCACCCCATTCCTAGGCTAGATGACATGTTGGATGAATTGCATGGTTCCAAAATTTTTAGTAAGATTGATTTAAAGAGTGGATACCATCAAATTCGCATGAGAGAGGGAGATGAGTGGAAAACTGCATTTAAGACTAAGTATGGCTTGTATGAATGGTTAGTTATGCCATTTGGTCTCTCAAACGCACCTAGCACATTTATGAGATTGATGAATCATGTTATGCGTGCATTTTTAGGTAAGTTTGTTGTGGTTTACTTTGATGACATCTTAGTTTATAGTAAAACAGTAGATGAGCATGTAATGCATTTGGAGCATGTACTTGATGTTTTACGAAAAGAACAATTGTATGCTAACTCTGACAAATGCACATTTTGCATGGATAGAATTGTTTTTCTTGGCTTTGTTGTGAGTGCAGATGGCATCGAGGTAGATGTGGAGAAGGTAAAGGCAATTCAGGAATGGCCTACACCAACTACAGTGACAGAAGTCCGAAGCTTTCATGGGTTAGCGAGCTTCTATAGGAGATTTGTCAAGGACTTCAGTAGCATTGCCGCTCCATTGACTGAGGTAGTAAAGAAGACAGTTGGTTTTCAATGGGGCGAGGCGCAAGAGCGAGCATTCCAGGACCTTAAAGCGAAGTTATGCAGTGCACCCATTTTAGCACTACCCAACTTCGAGAAGACATTTGAGATTGAGTGCGACGCATCAGGGTTAGGTATTGGAGCAGTTCTCATGCAAGAAAAGCGGCCAATAGCCTATTTTAGTGAGAAGCTGAATGGAGCAGCTTTGAGGTACCCCACGTATGACAGAGTTATATGCGCTTGTGAGAGCACTTGAGACATGGCAGCACTACTTGTGGCCTAAAGAGTTCGTGATCCACACCGACCATGAATCATTAAAACACTTGAAGGGTCAAGGTAAGCTGAATAAGCGACACGCAAAATGGATGGAATTCGTTGAGTCATTTCCATATGTTATACGCTACAAGCAAGGTAAAGAAAACATAGTGGCTGATGCATTATCTCGCAGGTATGTTTTACTTACTTCAATGCATGCACGGATGTTGGGATTTGATTTGATTAAGGAATTATATGAGTGTGATTCTGATTTTGGTGAGATTTATGCTACTTGTGCAAAGTCATCTTTTGGAAAGTTTTACATTCATGATGGATTCTTATTTAAAACGAACATGTTGTGTGTGTTCCTGCTTGTAGTATGCGTGAGTTGCTTGTGAAAGAAGCGCATGGGGGAGGTTTGATGGGGCATTTTGGGATTACTAAGACTTTAGCTATTTTACATGAGCACTTTTATTGGCCTAAAATGAAACGTGATGTTGAGCGTATTTGTGATAAGTGTCTAACATGTAAGCATGCTAAATCTAAATTAATTCCACATGGTTTGTATACTCCTTTGCCTGTACCTAGTGAACCCTGGGTTGATATATCAATGGATTTTGTGTTAGGTTTGCCTAGGACAAAGAGGGGTAGAGATTCAATCTTTGTTGTAGTTGATAGGTTTAGTAAAATGGCTCATTTCATTGCATGTCATAAAACCGATGATGCTACAAACATTGCAGATTTATTTTTCAGAGACATAGTGCGACTCCATGGTATACCTAGGAGTATTGTATCTGATAGAGATGTTAAGTTCCTTAGCCATTTTTGGAAGGTGTTGTGGGCTAAACTAGGCACCAAACTATTGTATTCTACCACATGTCATCCACAGACTGACGGACAAACAGAGGTAGTTAATAGGACTTTATCTCAATTATTGCGCACTATAGTTGGCAAGAATTTGAAGAGTTGGGAAGATTGTTTGCCATTTATTGAGTTTTCAAATAATCGTAGCATTCATTCTTCTACTTCATTTTCACCTTTTGAAATTGTTTATGGTTTTCAGCCACTAACTCCATTGGATTTGTTACCTTTGCCTGTTGATGAGCACGCGGGGCTAGATGGAAAAAGGAAGGCCGATTTGGTGAAGCACATACATGAGAAAGCAAGAGAGCAAATACAACGAAAGAATGAGCAATATGCTTCTCATGCTAATAAGGGAAGAAAGCGTGTGGTATTTCAGCCTGGAGATTGGGTTTGGGTACACATGCGCAAGGAGAGATTTCATGAACAACGTAAATCTAAGCTACAACCGAGAGGGGATGGTCCATTTCAAGTTTTGGAACGGATTAATGACAATGCATACAAGCTGGATTTACAAGGTAAGTATAATGTGTCTGCTACATTTAATGTTTCTGACTTAACTCCTTTTGATGCAGGTACAGATTCGAGGTCGAATCCTTTTCAAGAGGGAGGGGATGACATGATCCAGGCAGACAACAAACCAAATGACGCATTACAAGTACCAGAAGGGCCAATTACGAGGCAGAGGACCAAAAGACTCAGAGAAGCAATGGCGGGATTAGTTCAGAGTTTTATGGCCGGCTGCAACAAACAAATAGAGGCGCATGTGGGCTTCGATGGAAAGGGCCCAAAGCCATTTCACTTGGCCCAAATCAGTTTAGAATAAAGCTTTCTAGGCATTTAAAGACTTAAAGACTTGATATTTGTGTAATTTCGTTTTTAGGGGCATTATTGTCTTTATGCCTTTAGGGTTTCTTTTTGTAACAATATTTAAGCTTACTTTCTTCTTCATTTGAAAAACCAACGAATTTGAAAACTCAAAAGCTTAAAGCTTTGGCTATGGCCGAATTATTGTAAGGGAGGGATTCCCCTTTTCAAGTTTGAATCGACTTATCTAAGTTTTGGCAAACTTAGTGGCGTCTCCATTGCTAGCAAAACACTACAAGGATTCATCTTAAAGGTTCTCAAGGGCAAGTTCTTTGTGGGTCTTCTTTGTGGCCTTGGAAGGGTTTTGTTTCTACAAAATCATATTCGCGGTTCTTGGGGTTCTGTCCGTTGCTTGGGGTTTGCTTGGATTTCGAATCCAAGTGGGTTTCTTGTCAATGAGGGTGTCTGGATTCCGGTCTCTAAGAAGAAGAAAGGCAAGAGAGTGACTGTGACCACTCCTGTTAGCTCGAGCGGTGATGTGATTCAGGATGTTCCCTATAATAGGGTTCTTGTTTTGGGTGAGTGTTCTTCCAATAGGTTGGAATCGGCTCTGGTAACTCCAATGTCTGTGGTTTCGTCTGAGGCAGTTATTACGGAGGCAGAGGGTAAGGAGGAAGGTGAATGTTCCCGTGCTTCTTCACTTCTTGTCGAGGATCTTTCTAAGTCTGTTTTAGCTGAGTCTCCGCCTTCTGGAACTTATGATTCGCCCACGCCCAATGATAACAGTTTGGCTAATAAGGTCATTGATTCTCAAGAGATCAGGAAATTGGTTTATGGTAACAAATCTAGAAAGGGTTCTGGTGGAAAGAGGAGTCAGAAACGGCAGTCCCCGAGATGGGGTCGACGACACTGATTTGTTTGGGTTTGGCTCTACACTTCTCTGTTTTAATGATTTTTGGTTGTTGGAACATTCGGGGTCTCAATGACCCAACTAAACAAGCTGAAGTTAAGAGGTTTCTTCGTGATGAGAAGCTTTCTTTGTGTGGTTTAGTTGAAACCAAGGTAAATGAGGTTAATTTTGTGAATGTATCTCGTGCAATTAATCCTTCATGGAACTTTTTTTGCCACTATGATATTCTTCCGTTTGGCCGTATTTGGGTGTGTTGGAACCCTAGTGACATTGATGTTAGCATTATTCATTTTTCATCTCAAGTTATTCATTGTAGTGTGTCTCATATTTCTGGGTTGTGGACTTGTGTAGTTTCGGTGGTTTATGGTGAGTGTGACAACGAGAAGCGTCAGGAGCTTCGGGCCGACTTAGTTTCTAGTGGTAGTGTTTTTGATGACTCTCCGTGGCTTGTTTTGGGAGACTCAATGCTATTCGCTCTCCGATTGAGCATTGTGGTGGATCTGTGGCATGACCGGCTTGGAAAGATGATTTGGGTTGCTGTTTGGGTCAGGCTGGTTTGGATGATCTTCAGTTCTCTGGTTGTAAGTTTACTTGGTTTAATAAGCAGATTTAGTCCCATATTTGGCGTGAGTTGGACCGTGTTCTCGCTAATTCGTCTTTGGAGTGTCTTTTTCCGGGTTCTGCTGCCCGCTTTCTTCCCCCTCGGATTTCAGATCATTCTCCTATGGTGGTTAAACTTGCAGAGCTCCCAAAGAGGAAAATTCCCTTCAAATTCTTTGATTTTTGGGTGGATCATCCTGATTTTCTCTTAGTTGTGGCTAGGGCTTAGGACATTGATGTTCTCGGTACTCCGATGTTCCGTTTATGTTGTAAGCTGAAGAGTGTTAAGATGGCCTTGAAGAAGTTTAATGTCGAGCATTTCTCTCAGATTCCGAGTAAGGTTTTGGAGATTAGGAGGGAGTTGGATAGTGTGCAGTGTACTTTATAGGAGTGCCCCAATAAGTCCGCTCTGTTAGTTGAAGAAGCTAATCTTTCATTACGGTATAGTGACATGTGTCGGGCTGAGGAAAGCTTTAATAGACAGAAATCTCGCGTTCAATGGCTAAATCTCGGGGATCAGAATACTAAATTATTTTTTACTGCTATGAAGAGTTTTCACGGCCGTAGCAAGATTACTTCTATCACTAAGGAGGATGGGACTCGTGTGGAGGATGATGTTTTGGTTATAGATGAGATTGTATCTTTTTTTGAGACCCTTTTGGGCCCCCAGCATAGTCAGCAGGATATTGATAGGGTTGCCCTTAGATCTGCAATTACTAGGCATGTGACAGCTGAGCAGAGTGAGTCTCTTACCCGGGAGGTTTCTGATGAGGAGATTAAGGCTGTCTTGTTCGCGTTGAAGGACAATAAAGCTCCAAGCCCAGTGGATTTAATTCGGGTTTCTTTAAGAAGTCTTGGAGTGTTGTGGGGGATGATGTCATTTGTGCTATTCACTCTTTCTTTTCCTCTGGGCGTCTCTTGAGGCAGGTTAATGCTACTTCTATTGCTCTATTCCTAAGATTCCCAACCCTTCCAAGGTTAAGGATTATCGGCATATTTCTTGTTGCAACACTATTTACAAGTGTATTGCTAAGCTTATTGCGAATAGGATCAAAGTTATCCTTCCTTCAGTGATTAGTCATAATCAGTCTGCTTTTGTTGCGGGTAGGCGTATCAGCGACAATATTCTTTTGTGTCAGGAATTGGTTCGGAATTATCATCGGACTGGTGGTTCCCCGAGATGTGCTCTTAAGATTGACTTGATGAAAGCTTATGACACTGCTCGTTGGGACTTTTTGGTTGAGGTTCTGCGGACTGTTGGTTTTCCAGAGAGGATGGTGAGTTGGATTCAGGAGTGTATGACTTCTACTAGGTTTTCTGTGTCTATTAATGGGGAGTTGCACGGTTTTTTCTCTAGGGGTCGCGGGTTGCGACAAGGTGATCCTAGGTCTCCTTATCTCTTTGTCTTGGCTATGGAAGTTCTGTCAGGCTTACTTCATAAAGTGGCTCTTAATCAGGATTTCAGATACCATGGGCGGTGTTCTAAGAACCGTTTCACTCATCTTTGCTTTGCAGATGACCTTATGATTTTCTGTAAAGCGGATGCCTCCTCGGTTTCCTTGATTAAGGATTGTCTCAGGCAGTTCAGTGGTTTATCAGGTTTAATCCCGAATCTAGCTAAAAGTCATTTATTCTCCTCTGGTATCTCTCATACCCTTCAGGACTAGCTGCGTCTTGTTCTGGGCTTCCAAGTAGGGATTCTTCTAGTGCGGTATCTGGGAGTCCCTTTGATTTCTACTAAACTCCGGGCCTCAGATTGTGCTTCTCTTGTGGATCGTATTGTTATGCGTGCTAAAAGTTGGAGTAGTAAGTTTCTCTCTTATGCGGGGCGGCTTCAGCTCATTAAATCTGTTTTATTCTCCATTCAAGTTTATTGGTCTTCTTTATTTATTCTTCCTAAGTCTGTTATTAGGAAGGTGGAGACGATTCTCCGTTCTTTCCTTTGGAAGGGTAGTGAGCTCACCTCTTCTGGGGCGAGAGTGGCTTGGAATAGAGTTTGTTTACCTTCCAAGGAGGGGGGGTTGGGGATTAAGAGATTGGAATCTTGGAATAGAGCTGGCTATTGTTACATTTGGTTCCTTTGTTCTGGCCAGGTTTCTTCTTGGTCGAATTGGGTTCAGTCTTATTTGTTGAGGGGGAGAAGTTTTTGGGAGGTACCTTGCCCTACAGATTGCTCTTGGAGTTGGCGTAAGATTTTGGAGCTTCGTTCTTGGTCCCGGCGGTGGATGAGAGTTAGGATTGGAAATGGTGAGAAGACTTTATTGTGGTTTGATTTTTGGCATCCTATGGGTCCGATTGTGGATTCGTTGGGTGAGAGAGTGATTTATGACTCTGGCTTGGATAGGATGGCTACAGTTGCTTCCATTATTTCTGATTCTTCTTGGCGGTGGCCCCCATCTAGGTCTGCCGCCCTTGTTGATCTGGCTCGGGCCCTTATTCCGAATCCTTCTAGCTTGAGGGAGGATGAGCTGGTTTGGGTGGATGATAGTAGAGAGAGATTTTCTGTGGATAGTGTCTGGAATACTATGCGGTCTAGGGGAACCTTGGTGCATTGGTTTCGAGTTGTTTGGTTCCGGAAGGCCATTCCCCGCCATTCCTTTTTGTTTGGATGTCTATTCAGGGAGGCCTTTGTACTCAGGATAGTTTGATGAGGTTTGGTATCTCTGCTTGCTCGCGATGTATTCTCTGTGGTTGTTCTAGTGAGGATATTGATCATCTTTTCTTCCAGTGCTCATTCTCTTCTAAGGTCTGGTTGACTGTGCTGGCTATGTGTGGGTTAGATTGGAGTTGCCGAGATTGGCTTCAGACTGTTGAGTGGATGTGTCAGTTTTCTGACGCCTCTTTACGCCATCTTCTTGTTCGGCTGTCTTTTGCCGCGTCAGTTTACCATTTATGGAGGGAGAGGAATGCCCGTACTCATGATGCACCTCTTCGGCCTGTTTCTGTCATGCTTAGTGATATTGTTTTTGATGTTCAGAATCGTGCTGGCTTTTTACGGAAGGTGAATCCATCTTATGACAATAAATGGCTTCACCTATCTTGGCACTTGCCCGATGATATTTTCTGTTGATCTTCTTTTGCTTGTAGCCTTTCGGCTTTTCTTCTAGGAGGGCATGTCCTCTCTAGTAGTCTGGGGTATGCCCCTTTGCTATTGTATAGTTTTATTTTGGTTATACACTTACTTTATCCCCAAAAACAAAATACACCATATAAATGAAAAGCCCCAAATTTGGAAGTGGTCTTAAACCCTAATTTTTCAATTTCTTCAAATTGGACCAAATTGGTTAAATCAATTACTTCAATCATGTTTCTTCCATCCAAATCAAAGTCTCAACACAATGAAATAACTATAGATCAAATCTAGGTCATTTAAGAGTGAGTCAAAAACTCTAGATTAGCAACAAGGTTCTAAAAACCATAAAATGATCCTTATTACTACACTAGTAACAATCTTCCAACATCATACATGCATAACACCTTCATCAAACTTTCATCCATCAAAAGTACAAAGAATAAAGAATAGAAAAACTTAAGAACATCACAAGATGTTGCCAAGAACAAGAGGAACAATTTTCTCTCTAATAGCAAGTTGGAAATACTTACTTAAATCCAAGCTTTCTTTGATTTTCCCTTTTCTTTCTCTCTAGCTTCTTTTCTTTCTTTTAATGGAGTTGATAAAGTGTATTAGGTTATATAAACCCTAAATGAAACAAAACAATATATACTTGCTACCAAAATCACCTTGGCCGAATTTGGCTATAGCAAAAACAAGATATATTAATTTCAATTTCATTTGAATTTCATTAAACCAAGTTGATAAAATGATCATTACACTTTAATGATAATTTTCAACAATTCAACAATGGCAACTAAGTCATTAAAACAAATATCTAAACCTTAAGATATTTTTTTTGGATAAAGTAAGTATTATAACCAAAAGAAAACTATACACGAGCAAAGGGGAATACCCCAGGCAACTAGAGAGGACAATCCCTCCTAGAAGAAAAGCCGAGAGGCTACAAGCAAAAGATCAACAGAAGATGTCATCGGGCAAGTGCCAGGATATGTGAAGCCATTTATTATCATAAGATGGTTTCACCTTCCGTAAAAAGCTAGCACGATTCCGAACATCAAAAACAATGTCACTAAGAAGGACAGAAACATGCCGAAGAGGCATATCATGAGTGCGAGCATTCCTCACCCTCCAAATATGGTAGACTGACGCTGCAAAAGACAGATGAACAAGAAAATGACGTAAAGAGGCATCAGTAAACTGACACAACCACTCAACAGTCTGAGGCCAATCCCGGCATCTCCAAAACTAACCCACACATAGCCAGCACAGACGACCAGACCCTCGAAGAGAAGAAGCACTGGAAGAAAAGATGATCAATGTCCTCACTTGAACAACCACAGAGAATACAACGCAAGCAAGTAGAGATACCAAACCTCATCAAACTATCCTGAGTACAAAGGCCTCCCTGAATAGACATCCAAAGTAAAAAGGAATGGTGGGGAATCATTTATATTTATATTTAAATATCCCTGAATAGACCTTAAGATATTTATATTTTAATTAATTTAATCATTTAACAATTAAATAATTAATTAATTAATTAAATACAAATATATTAAATATATGTATTATATTTACATTAAATATTAAATACATATATACATTTATGATATTAGTCAAATATCTCAATTTGACTATTAATTAATGTGTATTTAAATTAATCAAGTATTAAATGTAAATACACAAAAATTAAGGAAATGAATATCGGGTCCCTAAACATGTATTTTGCGTTTAACCTTTAAACGACTTTATAAATAATCAATATTATTTATAAATGTTGCTCTAGTGCTCTACGAGTAAATTTCATTATTGAGACTCTCTAGATTCTGGCATATCCGTCACGAAATCCAATTTCCTGTCCATAATCTATCCACCCGTAAATTATGATGATCACGGATAAACTCGCTGAATCATACAAGTCGAGGTCATGGCAAATGTATAATTCCTCCGTCACAGGTATCCGGATAAATCCCATAGATATAGATGTAAACGTCAAATCTCTATAGGGATTATCCTGTCGACTATTCTATTAGCAATCTCAAAAAGAACATTTAGAACTAACTTCTAAATTGTACCACGGGCCCATGGATTTTATCTGATTGCTAATCATATGGACTACCTATGCTCTGATACACAGAACTGACGGATCCTATCTTGATACGCACAGGACACCCTGAGGATCTATCTACACCCAACGAACAGGCGGAGGTTTGATCTTAATAGATTGGTGACGTGACTACCATCTAAGTGTAAAAGATATCTCATGTGCCCACAGTGGCATCTCAAGTCTAAGAATCACAAGTGCTACTCAACCCGACAAGATTCTTATTGACGTTGGTGTACCATCCATTAAGAATCTTCGGTGAGTCGTTCAGTGTTTATCCGCTATAAACACCTACACGTCTATACTAGTCTCCAAGACTTATGGTTCATTGAGAAACCATTGGAATCATATATTCCAGTATACGACATGTACCGGTCTCAACGGGTTTACTATACTGACCAAGTAGTGTAAACCTTGACCAGGAACTGTCTGAGAATGACAACGTCATGATACAACTCAACGTCAGTTGCGACGCTTTTGCAACTGTACCATGACTAGTCATTCTAAGGTCATTACGTCTTTACCATATTTAAAGATACATTATATTATAGAAACTGCATATATTATTCAAAATAATAATGTTTTACAGAAGTATTCATAAAGAAATACAACCGGGAATTGGCGCTGTGAGCACCAACCCCAATAGAAACTGCTTATTAAACCAAGTAAAACGACAGCCATAAAACTAAAGATGATCCAAACCAGCCTGACCCAAGCAGTAACCCAAATCATCTTTCCAAGATGGCCATGATAAAGAACCACCACTATGCTCAAAAGTAGTACGGATAGTGTTGAAGTCCCCCATAACTAATCATGGAGAAACATCAAAATCATTGCCATAAGTAATCAAATCAGCCCAAAGCTCCTGACGCATCCCAAAATCACACTCACCATAAACCACATAAACCACACAACTCCAAACAGCAGAAACATGAGACATACGACAATATATAGCTTGAGAAGAAGAACGAATAATGCTAACATCATTAGGATTCCAACAAACCCAAATACGACCAAACGAAAGAACATTTGAATGGCAAAAAAACTTCCACGAAGGATTAATAGCACGGAAAACACTCACAAGATTAGAATCCTTAACCTTAGTTTCAACTAAACCACACAGTGACAGTTTCTCATCACGAAAGAACCTCCTAACTTCAGCTTGTTTCATAGGATCATTGAGACCCCGGATATTCCAACTCCACGTACAACTCTACGTACTAATTAAAAATAACATAAGTCACCTTTACCTAATTAAATAGTTTAATTAAATAATTACCTAAATCTAAATTTTATTTTAAACTTAAAATGGTGAACTAAAATTTTAAGTGTTAAAATTGAAATAGCTCACTAAAAAAGAACACTTAATTAAATTGTTTAATTAAGATATAAGTTTGGACTAATAAGTATTAGTGAATAAAATTTGAAGTGTTAAATTTTGGAGAAATCACTAATCATCAACTCGTATGAATTAGGTTATATTTTTAGCATGCATAATCTAAATGAATTAAATACTCGTGTAATAGAAACCTTAAACTCTAAAATAGTGAGTGGGAGAGGGATATATGACAATATATCTCGTGATCTCCGTTGTTAGTCAAAAAATGTGAGATTCAAGAGGCGCCTCGAGACGGCTTTATTTTCATCCCCCTACGGATGGTGTCCATTTTGGGTTAATATTAAGTTTGGATTACGAGAGGATAGAAACTCTAGATGTATCTGGTGAACTGACCTACTATACGGCAGTACTTTACTAGTTAAGTCCAAGGGTTTTGAAACAACGGGTTACACTCATAAAGGAATAATTAAATGTTAATTGAAATTCATTGATCAAATCAAACGGTGGTTGGTTAATATATGGATAAGAGTTATTCCTGCATATATATATCAATTGAGATTGTTTCGATTTATCGTACAAATACTTGACCTACCCTACGGCGGCACTTATTTGTAGGATGATAGATTTATGTGGCATAGTAATTATTTTTAGGTTTCTGATTCATTTTACATGGTCCATGCATCATGTTTAATTTTATGCCAAAATACTTGTGATGATTTTAATATGCGATGAATGAAATTTTTGAATGCATGTTTATCTCAAAATTTATCAGCCATTTTTTCTGATAATTTCACACTTGCTAACGATTAATATACGAGAGAAAGTTACGTTAAAAGAAAAGTAACATGAAAATTATCGTGGTCTTTTGAAGAACTACATTTATCCTGAAGGAGGAGTGTCCTCCAGAGCCAAGATATATCATTATTTACCGTCCTTTTTACTTGATATTTTGTTTAATTTCTCGAGTATTATGAATATTTTATGTGTTTTGTGTTATTTTGCAGATAAATAAAGGTGAGGGTGTGATAAGCGGAAAATATATCAGTATTTACCGTCCCTTTTACTTGATATTTTGTTTAGTTTCTCGAGTATTGTGAATATTTTTATGTGTTTTGTATTATTTTGTAAATAAATAAAGTTTCGGAACTTACTAGAATTGAATCGGGGCTAAAACGATGAAATTCATATCAAAAATGGCAAATTGGGAAATTTTCTGTTCACGCGTCACGACACGCAACATCCTTTGCGTTGTGACGCGCCATAATTATTCAACCTGTCGACACGTGTCATCACTGACATCATTACTGTAGCCCGCGTCGCGTCGCGACGCCAAGCCAATAATTCTACCGACAGTCACGTGTCATCATATCGTCGAATCAACGGCATGTCGCGACACGCGGGGCAAAACTTTGCCTATAAATTGAAGCTGAAATCAGAAGGAAAATTCATACATTCTTCTGGGGATTTCCTTAAGAATATTAAGAAGATTGTATCTTGTTTATTTATTTACAGCTTTCTTGTATTTAATTTTTATTTTATGCAATAGTTCTTTCTTTATTTTACTTTTTAGTACGAAGAGGTAACTCCCCTCTGCTGGGGTGAAGGGTAAAGCTTTTATTACTAATATTTAGGTTAATCTCCCTTAATTATAATATATAAACTATTTTAAAATCTGACTTAATAGGATACCGCATTTATGGTCGGTTGGACTTAATTAAATTGATTTTAACCTAACTAAATTGGATACCGCCTTTATGGTCGGTTGGAATTAATCATAAATTTGACTTTATCAGGATACCGCATATATGGTCGATTGGTAATATCGTGTAAAGTTTATATATTATAATAAGAAAGATATCTAAATTAGAAGTAATAAAAGTCGATCCTTGTAACGACCGGTAGTTTTACTACTACATATAATGATAATATTATGTATGGGACGAAGGCACATAAAACAAATTATGTTTAGACTTAAAGATATTCATAGAATGACTTTGGGGACAATCGGTAAATACCTCAAATTTACGCGTGGAATAGTTTTCCAAATTTGGATGAATAGTGATTTCAGACCCAAGTGTTAAAATCTCAAAACTTCTTTACTTTTCTATATTATTCCTTATATCATTTAAGTCGCACTATATAAGAGGGATACTATTCAAGATTTTAGGGATTTGGAAAACAAAAAGAAAGAAAGAAAGAAAGAAGAAGCAGGACCTTGAGAAAGGAAAGAAGAAAAAAAGAAGAGAAGAAGAAGAATGAGGAGAAAAAGAGAGAAAGAGAAAAGAAGAAGAAGAAAGAGAGAGAGAGAAAGGAAAAATGAGGATTTTGGAGCATCTTCATAAAGAAAAGAAGTGGAATCAAGGTAAAGTGCTCTTGACCCAAATTTTAATAATTTAAATTTTGGTGATTAGATGATTAGAGTATATTATTGGGTTGATAATAATGGAGTTTGGTTGATTTGTGTTGAAGAAATGGGTGTTTTGGGTAATTTTAGGTTTGTTATTCAAGTTTGTTAATTTGGTTAGGATGATGAGGATTGATGATGTTTAATGCTAGAAGTGTGCTATAATGATAAACTAAATGTTATATTATCTTGAGGATGTTTTGTGGAGGTGGTATTTGATTGGGATTGTGACATGATCCAGGCCGACAACAAAGCAAAAGACCCATTACAAGTACCAGAATGGCCAATTACGAGGCAGAGGACCAAAAGACTCAGAGAAGCAATGGCGGTATTAGTTCAGAGTTTTCTGCCCGATTGCTATAAACAAATAGAGACGCATGTGGGCTTCAATAGAGAGGGCCCAAAGCCACTTCACTTGGCCCAAATCAGTTTTGAATGAAGCTTCACAGGCCTTTGAAGACTTGAAGACTTTGGTATTTTTGTAATTTAGCCTTTAGGGGCATTGTTGTCTTTATTCCTTTAGGGTTTCTCTTTGTAACACTATTTAAGCTTTCTTTCTTTTTCATTTTGGGAACAATGAACGAAATTTGTAAAACACAAAAGCTTAAAGCTTTGGCTATGGCCGAATTCTTGTAAGGGAGGGATTCCCATTTTCAAGTTTGAATCGACTTATCTAAGTTTTGGCAAACTTAGTGGCGTCTCCATTGCTAGCAAAACACTACAAGGATTCATCTTAAAGGTTCTCAAGGGAAAGTTCTTTGTGGGTCTTCTTTGTGGCCTTGGAAGGGTTTTGTTCCTACAAAATCAAATTCGCGGTTCTTGGGGTTCTGTCCGTTGCTTGGGGTTTGCTTGGATTTCGAATCCAAGTGGATTTCAAAATCAAATTCACGTCTGGTTTCCAAATTCAGAATCCATTAAATTGAGTGAAAAGAAAGAAAGATTGAGTGCGTTATTGATGAATGTGAATGTGTAATTGATGAAACAAATCTGAATGCATTAAATTTGGTGATTGGAGTGAGTTGTATCATTGTTATCTTGCTGATTTGTGTTGTTAATGTTGAAGAATCAAGTGAAGCAAGGTTGAGTGCAACAAATTTGCACTAAATTCGTGTGTATCCAAGCAAGTATCACTTGCCACCTCTTGAAATATTGTTAGTGAAGAGGCAATAAATTCACCATTAGCTTGACATGGGAACTTGTGTGTAATCATTTGTTTTTAAGGTGCTTGAAGAGGCAAGTAGCTGCATCACTTAGTTGCTTGCATAAACTATTTACTTGGCTTGTAATTTGACTTGGTTGAATTCGAAATTGAGTTAGTTACATTGTAACTAGATCATTTATACTCATTTGCAAGTTGAAAGGTAGATATTACCACATTGTCGAATTGATTATATGAGTTACATTGTCATTTGAGTTGTATTTATATGTATTAAGGATATAACTTGAAAATTACCGAATGTGGTAATCTTGTTATTTGCATTGTATTTCATTTGCTTTGTATACACTGAGTGTGAGAGACAAAAGAAAAGAGGAAAAAAAAGTTAAAAAAAAAGAGGAAAAAAAAAAGAAAAGAAAAGAGTGAGACAAAAACAATAGCGAGTGATCACAAGATTGGCTAAGTGTCACATTGAGTGCTTGCTTGTTTGTTTGCGCATTTAGCTAACTCGTTTTTTTCTTATTCCGTGCACTCTAGCTTAAGTCTCTTTGATTGAGTCTTCGTGATTACTATTCTTATTCGCATTATTCCACCTCCACTATATACATTATTGGTTCTTTGTGTTTCTACTAGCTTGTGGACTACACCTTAGTTGACCATTCTGGGAATTGAGTTGATTTGTAATTGAATTGAGGAAGAACTCAATAGTGGTAAAAGGCAGTGAGTGTGAGCACAGTATCGGGTAAAAGCCAATAGAGTGCAAACACGAGTGGAGTGATATCATTCGAGTGTAAACACATGAGATTGTGAGGATTTACATATTTGTTTTGCTTTTTATTATTTCTAATCTGTTTGTTTAGTATTAAGATGCCAGGTCCAAGTTTAACCATTGATGATAAGATCGAGGTTTTGGATACTTTCAAAAGTGAATCCAAGATATTATGAGTGATTATAGAAGATCTTATGAGAAATGGAAAAATACTTGGAAGGTAACTAAATATACAGTGAATGAAGAGAGTACTCAACAACCAAAAGCTATTGAAGTTGTATGTAATGAAGTGAGAAGCACTTGTGATGTTGAGTGCATAGCGAATGAAAACACTTGTGAGGCCTTGAATGTTGTGAATAGTGTTATAAGTGACATGGTGAGTGAAAATGCTTGTAAGACCGTGAGCATTGAGGGAGTAAACACTTGTGGGGTAGTGTGCTTTGAGGTTGAAAAACATAGTGAAGCTGAGCAGGTGTGTGAGGAGGTCTTTGCAAGTATGGTTGAGATAGTGGCCATGAGTGATGATGAAGCTATGCGAGCTGGTGAAAAGAAAGTAGATGTGAGTTCGGATTCGAGGACGAATCTATTTCAAGAGAGGGAGAATGACATGATCCAAGGGACAACATTTGACATGAATGCAGTCACCCAAGGAACATTAGAGCCTTTGCAATTGCCAACAGGCCCAATCACACACCAAAGAGCTAAGAAGATCACAGACCCAATAGCGAGGCCAGAGTTTGCATATAATAGATGCATTCATTCTTCTAGTTTTTACTTGCCTTATGAGATTGATTATGATTCTAATTCTTTAACTCCTATGGATTTATTATCTTTGATTGTTATAGAGTATGAATGATAAGGGAAAGGCAGAGTTGGTGAAAATAATAGGTTTCCAACGCATTATGTTTGACCACGGAAATTGGTTGTGGCTTTATATACAAGAGGAAAAGATACAAGCAAAACGAAGATCCAAGTTGCAACCAAGAGAGGATGGTCTATTTCAAGTCTTGGAATGGATTAACGACAATGCATATAAGTTGGATTTGCAAGGTAAGTACAACGTATCTGCTATTTTTAATGTTTCTGACTTAACTCATTTTGATGCAGGTTTAGATTCGAGGTCGAATCATTTTCAACAATGAGGGAATGACATGAGTCCAACCACACCAGAGATATTACAGGATGCAGCTAACAACTTGGAGGAACCCATGCAGTTGCCAACAGGTCCAATCACACGCCAAAGAGCATAGAAGATCAGAGAGGCCTTTGCGGGACTAGCTCAGAGTTATGTGACTAGTTGCAGCAACCAAGTCAAGTGCACACCAGAGACACATATAAGCATAACCAGAGAGGTCCCCAAGCTATTTCATTTGACCCAGATCAGCTCAGACTGAAGCATAGCAGAGCAGCTTCAGCACCAGCACTCTTTTGACCCGATTTGACCTATTTTGGGACTATGTTGAATTCGGCCAAATGGGTGCATTTTTTTCATTTGTGCTCGACATGTTGACTTTATTTATGATGTAATTATGCTTAGAACCTTGCTTATTGAGTAATCACGTCAATTTACTATTTGATGTAAGCACCTCAAATTAGCTTAAGTTAGATTAGTTTCTAATCATTGTTTTAAGCTACTTTAGGTTGGAAAAGACTTTTGGGGACGTGCTTGAGTGAAAGATTTGGGTAGTTTTTAGGTCTTTTGGTAATTTCACTTTTGGGACATTTTTGTCCATTCACACCTTTAGGGTTTCTCTTTGTAACATATTTAAAATTTGTTTTCTTCTTCTTTGGAATAACATTCACGACATTTTCATCAAACTTTCAAGCTTTTAAGCTTTGGCTATGGCTAAATTTCTTGTGAGGGAGGGATTCCCCTTTTCAAGTTCAAATTGACTTATCTAAGCTTGACAACTTAGTGGCGTCTCCATTGCTAGCAAAATACAATCTGATTTCATGCTTGTGGTTATCATGGACGTGAGTTTCATGGTGGTTAGGGGCTGATCTTGGTTGGGTTTTGTTCCTACAAAATCAGTATTCAAAGTTCTTAAGGTTTTGAGAAAGATGCTTGGGGGTTTGCTTGGTTTCCAACCCAAGTGAGTTCTTGTCATCTTCAAAGGCATGTGAAGCTTCAGTCAAAACTGATTTGGGCCAAGTGAAGTGGCTTTGGACTCTCTCTATTGAAGCCCACATGCGTCCTTATTTGTTTGTTGTAATCGGCCATAAAACTTTGAACTAATCCCGCCATTGCTTCTCTGAGTCTTTTGGTCCTCTACCTCGTAATTGGCCCTTCTGGTACTTGTAATGGGTCTTTTGCTTTGTTGTCGGCCTGGATCATGTCATTCCCTCCCTCTTGAAAAGGATTCGACCTCGAATCTGTACCTGCATCAAAATGAGTTAAGTCAGAAACATTAAATGTAGCAGACACATTATACTTACCCTGTAAATCCAGCTTGTATGCATTGTCATTAATCCGTTCCAAGACTTGAAATGGACCATCCCCTCTCGGTTGTAGCGTAGATTTACGTTGTTCAGGAAATCTCTCCTTGTGCATGTGTACCCAAACCCAATCTCCAGGCTGAAATACCGCACGCTTTCTTCCCTTATTAGCATGAGAAGCATATTGCTCATTCTTTCGTTGTATTTGCTCTCTTGCTTTCTCATGTATATGCTTCACCAAATCGGCTTTCCTTTTTCCATCTAGCCCCGCATGCTCATCAACAGGCAAAGGTAACAAATCTAATGGAGTTAGTGGCTGAAAACCATAAATAATTTCAAATGGTGAGTAAGATGTAGAGGAATGAATACTACGATTATATATGCAAATTCAACAAAAGGCAAACAATCCTCCCAGGTTTTTAAGTTCTTATTGATAATAGTACGCAATAACTGAGTCGAAGTCCTATTAACAACCTCAGTTTGGGGGTGGCAAGTAGTAGAATACAAAAGTTTAGTTCCCAACTTACCCAATAAAACTTTCCAAAAGTGACTAAGGAATTTGACATCACGATCTGAAACTATACTCCGTGGAATCCCATGGAGTCGTACTACTTCTCTAAAGAACAAGTCAGCAATGTTAGTGGCATCATCAGTTTTATGACAAGCTATAAAGTGTGCCATCTTACTAAATCTATCAACCACTACAAAGATGGAATCTCTACCATTCTTAGTCCTAGGTAAACCCAAGATAAAGTCCATCGATACATCTACTACCCATGGCTCACTAGGTATAGGCAATGGTGTATACAACCCATGAGGTATGACCTTAGATTTAGCATGTTTACAAGTTAACCATTTATCACCCAAACGCTCAATATCTCTCCGCATTTTAGGCCAATAAAAATGTTCACTCAATACTCCTAAGGTTTTGGCAATGCCAAAGTGCCCCATTAAACCTCCCCCATGTGATTCCCTCACTAACAACTCACGCATACTACAAACAGGAATGCATAATCTATTCTCCCTAAACAGAAACCCATCATGTTGGTAGAATTTACTAAAAGCATACTTTTCACATGCAACATAGATAATACTAAAGTCAATATCACTAGCATAATGTTCTTTAATAAATTCAAACCCAAGCATTCTTGCACTCAATGAAGTAAATAAGGCATACCTTCGCGATAGTGCATCGGCGACAATGTTTTCCTTACCTTGTTTGTAGCGGATTACATATGGAAATTTCTCAACAAACTCTAACCATTTTATGTGTCGTTTGTTCAGCTTACCTTGGCCCTTCAGATGCTTCAATGATTCATGATCTGTATGGATCAAAAACTCTCGAGGCCACAAATAATGCTGCCAAGTCTCAAGGGCACTCACTAGCGCATACAATTCCTTGTCATATGTGGGGTACCTCAAAACTGCTCTATTTAGCTTCTCACTAAAGTAAGCTATTGGTCGCTTTTCTTGCATAAGAACCGCTCCAATGCCTATCCCGGATGCGTCACACTCAATCTCAAATGTCTTCTCAAAGTTGGGTAGTGCCAAGACTGGTGCACTGCACAACTTCATTTTCAGATCCTGGAATGCACGCTCCTGCTCTTCACCCCATTTAAAGCCAACAGTCTTCTTCACTACTTCAGTCAGTGGTGCTGCAATACTACTGAAGTCTTTAACAAATCTACGGTAGAAGCTTGCTAATCCATTGAAGCTTCTGACTTCTGTCACTGTTATTGGTGTTGGCCAATCCTGAATTGCCTTCACCTTTTCCAAATCTACCTCGATGCCATCTGCACTCACAACAAATCCAAGGAAAACAATTATATCCATACAAAAAGTGCACTTATCAAAGTTAGCATACAGTTTTTCTTGCCTTAACACATCAAGAACATGCTTCAAATGCATAACCTGCTCATCTACTGTTTTACTGTAAACTAAGATGTCGTCAAAATAAACCACAACAAACTTACCTAAAAATGCACGCATAACATGATTCATCAATCTCATTAATGTGCTAGGTGCGTTTGAAAAACCAAATGGCATAACTAATCATTCATACAAGCCATACTTAGTCTTAAATGCAGTTTTCCACTCATCTCTATCTCTCATGCGAATTTGATGGTATCCACTCTTTAAATCAATCTTACTAAAAATTTTGGAACCATGCAATTCATCCAACATGTCATCTAGTCTAGGAATGGGGTGACGATACTTTACCGTAATATTGTTGAAAGCTCGGCAATCAACGCACATAACGTCCCATCTTTCTTAGGAACTAGAAGCACTGGTACTGCACAATGACTCATGCTTTCCCTTACATAACCCCTTGTCCATCAACTCCCGTACTTGCCTTTGTAGCTCATTTGTCTCATTGGGATTGCTCCTATAAGCCGGTCTGTTAGGAATGACTGCTCCAGGTATGAAGTCTATCTGGTGCTCAATACCTCTAATGGGTGGAAGCCCACTAGGTATGTCCTTTGTCAGTACGTCACTGTAATCCTGCAAAAGAGATGAAATAGACACAGGAAGCAAAGGGTCAGTGTTAGTAAAATAAATATGAGGCTCCTTATAGACTAACAATAGCATGAGCTTGCTAGCCTGGAACGCTTTCCTCGCTTCACCCTCACCCATGTAGAAACTCTTTTTAACTCTCCCTTTTGTTTCCCTCTCACGTTCACTCACACTCCCCTTGGGAACTCCACGGCCTTGGCCTTATTTTTCTCACCCGATACACCACTCTCACTAGTCTCACCCAAGGTGGTGTTTCTCTTCGCTCTCTCTTTGTCACGTTCAATTTGCAACTTAACCTGATCTTCATGGACTTGTGTAGGTGTAAGTGGATATAATGTAATGGGTTTTCCCTTATGCTGAAAAGAGTACTTGTTCTTGAACCCATCATGAATAACCTTATTATCAAATTGCCACGGTGTGCCCAAAAGAATATGTCCCGCATGCATCGGTATCACATCACATAGGACATCATCTGTGTATGGCCCAATGGTAAAGCTCAACAATACCTGCTTTGTCATACTTATTTCCCCACAATCATTTAACCATTGCAACTTGTAAGGCTTTGGGTGCCTCAAACAACTCAACCCCAATCGCTCAATCAAAGCTGTGCTAGCAACATTAGTACAACTGCCCCCATCGATGATCATACTACACCCCTTGCCATTCACACGGCACCTAGCATGGAATAATTTCTCCCTCTTCTGCACACTCTCATCTTCTACGACATGTGCACTCAAAGCATGCTTGACAACTAAGGATAAGTTATTCAGCGGGTATGCAGCTCCCTCATGGTCACTAGCATCCTCCAACTCTGGCATCTCCCCCTCAACCTCACTATCGGTAGAGTACACATCTCCACTCTTTTTATCAATCACTAAGGTACGCCTATTGGGACATTGTGAAGCATAGTGTCTCATGCCCAAACATTTGAAACACTTTACATCATTAGTTTTAGTAGATGCACCCTCAGGTTTTGGTCTAGTTTTGCTCGGTTTTGCAGCCTCTTTACCCTTGGCACTAGGTTCGGTCCTAGGCTTATTAAAGACTCCACTGAACTCGCCTCTAGGCTTGTCAAAGCCTCCATCTCGCTTCTCATTCGGAACCCATTTTCCCTTCCATGCAGAAGTAGCCTGAGTACCAAATCTGGATGTTGACCATTTCTTAAGTTGCCTTTCTACCTTGATAGCCATGTGAAGATATCCTCCAAATCAACATAGTGATGCAACTCCACCATATTTGCAATCTCTCTATTCAAGCCCCCTAGAAACCATGACATAGTAGCTTCTGCATCATCAACTACATTTGATCTGATCATGGCAACTTCCATCTCGGTGTAATAGTCCTCAACACTCTTGGTCCCCTGATACATATGTTGTAGTTTCTGATACAATTCCTTATAGTAATGGCTGGGTATAAATCTATTTCTCATGAGACCTCTAAGTTCTGCCCATGTCTGAACCGGTCTCTCATAATTTCACCTCCGAGTAGAGACAAGCTGATCCCACCAAATCATAGCATAATTGGTAAACTCAATTGCTGCCAGATTGATCTTCTTCTCGTCTGAGTAGTGATGACAGTTGAAAATCAATTCTATTTTCTTTTCCCATTCTAAATAAGCTACAGGATCATTCTTGCCGTGGAATGTTGGTATCTTGATCTTGATGCTACCTAAATCACCATCTACATCTCCTCATCTACCATATCCCCTCCTATCATAATCCCATCTTCTGGCATCAAATGCACCTCTATCATCAAACCGTTTATCCCTCATATCATTCCTCCTATCAAACCTCCTATTAGGCCTCCTATCATGCCCAGGCTGAAATCTCCCCTCAACATCATCAAGACCATCAGAATCATTAAACTCATTTTCAGCTTCCTCTTCATCTGGCGGTACATACTGTGGTGGTACACGGCGATGTGGCACATTATGAGGTGGTGGTACATTATGAGGTGGTGGTATATGCTGGGGTGGTGGTGCTATGGGACCGCTACCAGTTTGAATACTCTCTACACTCTTGGACAATCTCTCCAAAGCAGTATTCATGTTGACAAGAACTCACTTGGGTTGGAAACCAAGCAAACCCCCAAGCATCTTTCTCAAAACCCCAAGAACTTTGAATACTGATTTTGTAGGAACAAAACCCAACCAAGATCAGCCCCTAACCACCATGAAACTCACGTCCATGATAACCACAAGCATGAAATCAGATTGTATTTTGCTAGCAATGGAGACGCCACTAAGTTGCCAAGCTTAGATAAGTCAATTTGAAGTTGAAAAGGGGAATCCCTCCCTCAACAAGGTTTTGGCCATAGCCATGGAAAGCTCAAGCTTTTCTCTCTTTCAAAATTATGTATATTACGTTGGTTCTCCAAAATATACAAAGAAGAGTCATATAATAAGGGTTACAAAAGAGTAAAAAGGCTAAAATGACCCTAGAGCTAAAATTACCAAAAGCCCTAAGTCAAGCACCTCAACCACGACCATTAAGGTCCTTTTGCACCAAAATAAACTTAAAACAAAGATTAGAAGCTAATCTCACTTAAGCTAATTAAGGTGCTTGACATGAGTCCAACCACACCAGAGACATTACAGGATGCAGCTAACAACTTAGAGGAACCCATGCAGTTGCCAACAGGTCCAATCACACGTCAAAGAGCAAAGAAGATCAGAGAGGCCTTTGCGGGACTAGCTTATAGCTATGTGACCAGTTGCAGCAACCAAGTCAAGTGCACACCAGAGACACATATGGGCATAACCAGAGAGGTCCCCAAGCTATTTCATTTGACCCAGATCAGCTCAGACTGAAGCATAGCAGAGCAGCTTCAGCACCAGCACCCTTTTGACCCGATTTCACCCATTTTGGGACTATGTTGAATTCGGCCAAATGGGGGCATTTTTGTCATTTGTGCTCGACATTTTGACTTTATTTATGATGTAATTAGCATGGTTGACTATGCCATTAGGCTTAATTATGCTTAGATTTGTACTTAGCCGGAAGCACGTCAATTTACTATAGCATGTAAGCACCTTAATTAGCTTAAGTGAGATTAGCTTCTAATCTTTGTTTTAAGTTTATTTAGGTGCAAAAGGATCTTAATGGTCGTGGTTGAGGTGCTTGACTTAGGGCTTTTGGTAATTTTAGCTCTAGGGTCATTTTAGCCTTGTTACCCTTTTGTAACCCTTATTATATGACTCTTCTTTGTATTTTTGGATAACAAAACGTATATACAGAAATTTGAAAGAGAGAAAAGCTTGAGCTTTCCATGGCTATGGCCAAAACCTTGTTGAGGGAGGGATTCCCCTTTTCAAGTTCAAATTGACTTATCTAAGCTTGGCAACTTAGTGGCGTCTCCATTGCTAGCAAAATACAATCTGATTTCATGCTTGTGGTTATCATGGACGTGAGTTTCATGGTGGTTAGGGGCTGATCTTGGTTGGGTTTTGTTCCTACAAAATCAGTATCAAAGTTCTTGGGGTTTTGAGAAAGATGCTTGGGGTTTGCTTGGTTTCCAACCCAAGTGAGTTCTTGTCATTTGGTATCATGAGCTTAGGGTTCTGAGGTCTGATTTCCTATCCTTTGTGTTGTTTAATCTTGTATTCATCTTTGTTTTTGTGTTGTTGTTGATTTCGGTTCGGCCATTAAGGAATTTGTCCTCAAGTTTCGGCCATTGGTGTTCTTGTGTTTCTTTGTTGTTTCTTGCCTATTTGTGATCCTTGTTGCATGAATAACAATCTGTCCTTTAGTAGTTTGTGCTAATTTTGAGTATTTCTTTGAGTTAAGCTTTGGCTACTTAGGTCAAAATTGGGGCTTTTGTTTTCTTTGCTTCAATCAAGTTTTTAGTTGTTAATTTTATATGTTACTAGGACGTGTTTAACATTGTTATTAAGTTATTAGTTTCAAAAATCAAAAAAAAAAGAAAAGAAAAGCATCAGGTCAGATTCGGCCAAGGAAGTAACCATCACCACCCCTTGCTTTGTTCTTGCCATATACATGTCACTTAGCTTGTTTTCAATAGGTATTGTTCATATCTACTTTGAGAAAATCAGATTGCACTTCATTACTCTTAGCATTTGCTTGAACTAGCTTGTTTGCAATCTTTGTGAAGTTGTTGCAATCTTGTGAAGTGTGTGGAAAACAAGTGTGTTTTGTGAGTGATTTGGTGAGGCATTTGAGTGAATGAGTGTTGAAACAAAATGAAATGCTTATGGATTGATGAGGCCGTGACTTACTCCTGAAGTTTACTTAAGCTTGTGTGTTGTTAACTTTGTGAGACAAGTCTGGTTGCTTTGTTACACATATTGCCGTGAGTAAGATGCTTGATGTGCTTATGTTGAAGCATGAATTAACAAGTGTGCTTGCTGATTTGTGTGAGCTATCATTAGCTTGACATTGGATTTGTGTTGAAATCATTAGCATGACATTGAAAATGGAAGCACTCATGAGCTTGACATGGAAACTTGAGTAGCCATCATTGCATTTGAGAGGTGCTTGAAGAGGCAAGCTGCTGCATCACCAAGTTAGTTGGAAAAAGTGTTTTAGTTGGTTTGTAACTTACCATTGCCGAATTGACATGCTTACTTGACCTACTTGTAAGCTACTTACGTAAGCAGCTGAGTCACCTACTTGTTTTGAAAAAAAAGTGAAAAAAAAAAGAAGAAAGAGAATTGGTCGCATTGTACTTAGCTTGATTAGACCATTTGCAAGTTGATTGGATTGCTTTACATGAGTTACATTGATTTGATTTGGTTTGTATTGGTTTGAGCTTGAAAGACTATATTTGTGTTATTGCCGAATTGAAATCCTTTGTGCTTCATTGTGTTTCATTGGAGTGTAAACACTTGTGAGTGTGTGTGAGAAGAAACGAAAGGTGAGCTCAAACACTATAGCGAGTGACCACAAGATTGCTTCGGTGACACGTTGATTGCTTGCTTGCTTATTTATTGCATTTAGCTAACTCGTCATTCTTTTTTATTCTGAGCACTCTAGCTATAAGTTTCTTTCGATTGAGTCTCCGTGATTACTTATCTTATTTGCTTTATTCCACCTGCTCTATATATACATTGTGTTTCTGCTAGCTTGTGGACTACATCTTAGTTGACCATCTGGGAATGAGTTGATTTGTAATTGAATTGAGGAAGAACTCAATAGTGGTAAAAGGCAATGATTGTGAGCACAATATCGGGTAAAAGCCAATAGAGTGCAAACACGAGTGGAGTGATATCATTCGAGTGTAAACACGTGAGATTGTGAGGATTTACATATTTGTTTTGCTTTTTATTATTTCTGATCTGTTTGTTTAGTGTTGAGATGGCAGGTCCAAGTTTAACTATTGATGATAAGATCAAGGTTTTGGATACTTTCAAAAGTGATATCCAAGATATTATGAGTGATTATAGAAGATCTTATGAGAAATGGAAAAAGACTTGGAAGGTAACTAAATATGCAGTGAATGAAGAGAGTACTCAACAACCAAAACTATTAAAGTTGTTTGTAATGAAGTGAGAAGCACTTGTGATGTTGAGTGCATAGCGAATGAAAACACTTGTGAGGCCTTGAATGTTGTGAATTGTGTTATAAGTGACATGGTGAGTGAAAATGCTTGTGAGACCGTGAGCATTGAGGGAGTAAACACTTGTGAGGTAGTGTGCTTTGAGGTTGAAAAACATAGTGAAGTTGACCAGGTGTGTGAGGAGGTCTTTGCAAGTATGGTGAGATAGTGGCCATGAGTGATGATGAAGCTGTGAGAGCTGGTGAAAAGAAAGTAGATGTGGTAGTGAAGTTTTTCCATAACATTTTCTCTATTGTTTATGCTTTTTCATCGCAGGTACAAGTGGTCAAGTATGATTCTTTTATATTTCAATATCATCGTCCAATTGATTTTGTCATAACTATCTATGATCCGGGTTCGGATTCGAGGACGAATCTATTTCAAGAGAGGGAAATGACATGATCCAAGGGACAAGCATTTGACATGAATACAGTCACCCAAGGAACATTAGAGCCTTTGCAATTGCCAACAGGCCCAATCACACGCCAAAGAGCTAAGAAGATCACAGATGCAATAGCGGGGCCAGAGTTTGCATATTATAGATGCATTCATCCTTCTAGTTTTTACTTGCCTTATGAGATGAATTATGATTCTAATTCTTTAACTCCTATGGATTTATTATCTTTGATTCTTATTAAGCTTGGGAGTATGAATGATAAGGGAAAGGCAGAGTTGGTGAGAATAATAGGTTTCCAACGCATTGTGTTTGACCCCGGCAATTGGGTGTGGCTTTATATGCAAGAGGAAAAGATCCAAGCTACAATCGAGAGGAGATGAACCTTTTCAAGTCTTGGAAAGGATCAATGACAATGCATATAAGCTGGATTTGCAAGGTAAGTACAACGTATCTACTACTTTTAATGTTTCTGACTTAACTCATTTTGATGCAGGTTCAGATTCGAGGTCGAATCCTTTTCAGAATGAGGGAATGACATGAGTCCAACCACACCAGAGACATTACAGGATGCAGCTAACAACTTAGAGGAACCCATGCAGTTGCCAACAGGTCCAATCACACGTCAAAGAGCAAAGAAGATCAGAGAGTCCTTTGCGGGACTAGCTTATAGCTATGTGACCAGTTGCAGCAACCAAGTCAAGTGCACACCAGAGACACATATGGGCATAACCAGAGAGGTCCCCAAGCTATTTCATTTGACCCAGATCAGCTCAGACTGAAGCATAGCAGAGCAGCTTCAGCACCAGCACCCTTTGACCCGATTTCACCCATTTTGGGACTATGTTGAATTCGGCCAAATGGGGGCATTTTTGTCATTTTTGCTCGACATTTTGACTTTATTTATGATGTAATTAGCATGGTTGACTATGCCATTAGGCTTAATTATGCTTAGATTTGTACTTAGCCGGAAGCACGTCAATTTACTATAGCATGTAAGCACCTTAATTAGCTTAAGTGAGATTAGCTTCTAATCTTTGTTTTAAGTTTATTTAGGTGCAAAAGGATCTTAATGGTCGTGGTTGAGGTGCTTGACTTAGGGCTTTTGGTAATTTTAGCTCTAGGGTCATTTTAGCCCTGTTACCCTTTTGTAACCCTATTATATATGCTCTTCTTTGTATTTTTGGATAACAACGTGATATACAGAACATAAAAAGAGAGAAAAGCTTGAGCTTTCCATGGCTATGGCCAAAACCTTGTTGAGGGAGGGATTCCCCTTTTCAAGTTCAAATTGACTTATCTAAGCTTGGCAACTTAGTGGCGTCTCCATTGCTAGCAAAATACAATCTGTTTCATGCTTGTGGTTATCATGGACGTGAGTTTCATGGTGGTTAGGGGCTGATCTTGGTTGGGTTTTTGTTCCTACAAAATCAGTATTCAAAGTTCTTGGGGTTTTGAGAAAGATGCTTGGGGTTTGCTTGGTTTCCAACCCAAGTGAGTTCTTGTCAGTGCTTACATGCTATAGTAAATTGACGTGCTTCCGGCTAAGTACAAATCTAAGCATAATTAAGCCTAATGGCATAGTCAACCATGCTAATTACATCATAAATAAAGTCAATATGACGAGCACAAATGACAAAAATGCCCCCATTTGGCCGAATTCAACATAGTCCCAAAATAGGTCAAATCGGGTCAAAAAGGTGCTGGTGTTGAAGCTGCTCTGCTATGCTTCAGTCTGAGCTGATCTGGGTCAAATGAAATAGCTTGGGGACCTATCTGGTTATGCCCATATGTGTCTCTGGTGTGCACTTGACTTGGTTGCTGCAACTGGTCACATAGCTCTGAGCTAGTCCCACAAAGGCCTCTCTGATCTTCTTTGCTCTTTGGCGTGTGATTGGACATGTTGGCAATAGCATGGGTTCCTCCAAGTTGTTAGCTGCATCCTGTAATGTCTCTGGTGTGGTTGGACTCATGTCATTCCCTCCTTGTTGAAAAGGATTCGACCTCGAATCTGAACCTGCATCAAAATGAGTTAAGTCAGAAACATTAAAAGTAGCAGATACGTTGTACTTACCTTGCAAATCCAGCTTATATGCATTGTCGTTAATCTTTTCCAAGACTTGAAATAGACCATCCCCTCTTTGTTGCAACTTGGATCTTCGTTGCTTG
Organism: Zanthoxylum bungeanum; assembly: GCA_019454045.1. NCBI lineage: Eukaryota > Viridiplantae > Streptophyta > Magnoliopsida > Sapindales > Rutaceae > Zanthoxylum > Zanthoxylum bungeanum. Next base: position 323,818 of record SKCR01010129.1, read on the forward strand.
TATCTTTTCCTCTTGCATATAAAGCCACACCCAATTGCCGGGGTCAAACACAATGCGTTGGAAACCTATTATTCTCACCAACTCTACCTTTCCCTTATCATTCATACTCCCAAGCTTAATAACAATCAAAGATAATAAATCCATAGGAGTTAAAGGATTAGAATCATAATCAATCTCATAAGGCAAGTAAAAACTAGAAGAATGAATGCATCTATTATATGCAAACTCTGGCCCCGCTATTGCCTCTGTGATCTTCTTAGCTCTTTGGCGTGTGATTGGGCCTGTTGGCAATTGCAAAGGCTCTAATGTTCCTTGGGTGACTGCATTCATGTCAAATGTTGTCCCTTGGATCATGTTCATTATCCCTCTCTTGAAATAGATTTGTCCTCGAATCCGAACCCGGATCATAGATAGTTATGACAAAATCAATTGGACAATGATATTGAAATATAAAAGAATCATACTTGACCACTTGTACCTGCGATGAAAAAGCATAAACAATAGAGAAAATGTTATGGAAAAACTTCACTACCACTTCTACTTTCTTTTCACCAGCTCTCACAGCTTCATCATCACTCAAGGCCACTATCTCAACCATACTTGCAAAGACCTCCTCACACACATGCTCAGCTTCACTATGTTTTTCAACCTCAAAGCACACTACCTCACAAGTGTTTACTCCCTCAATGCTCACGGTCTCACAAGCATTTTTACTCACCATGTCACTTATAACACAATTCACAACATTCAAGGCCTCACAAGTGTTTTCATTCGCTATGCACTCAACATCACAAGTGCTTCTCACTTCATTACACACAACTTCAAAGGCTTTTGGTTGTTGAGTACTCTCTTCATTCACTGCATATTTAGTTACCTTCCAAGTCTTTTTCCATTTCTCATAAGATCTTCTATAATCACTCATAATATCTTGGATATCACTTTTGAAAGTATCCAAAACCTCGGTCTTATCATCAATGGTTAAACTTTGACCATCCATCTCAACACTAAACAAACAGATTAGAAATAATAAAAGCAAAACAAATATGTAAATCCTCACAATCTCACGTGTTTACACTCGAATGATATCACTCCACTCGTGTTTGCACTCTATTGGCTTTTACCCGATACTGTGCTCACAATCACTGCCTTTTACCACTCTTGAGTTCGTCCTCAATTCAAATGTGAATCACACTTAATCCAAGAATGGTCAACTAAGGTGTAGTCCACAAGCTAGCAGAAACACAATGTATATATAGAGCAGTGGAATAAAGCAAATAAGATAAGTAATCACGGAGACTCAATTGAAAGAAACCTATAGCTAGAGTGCTCAGAATAAGAAAGAATGAAGAGTTAGCTAAATGCAATAAATAAGCAAGCAAGCAATCAACGTGTCACTGAAGCAATCTTGTGGTCACTCGCTATAGTGTTTTAGCTCACCTTTCTTTTTCTTCTCACACACACTCACAAGTGTTTACACTCCAATGAAACACAATGAAACACAAAGGATTTCAATTCGGCTATAACACAAATATAGTCTTTCAAGCTCAAACCAATACAAACCAAATCAAATATCAATGTAACTCATGTGTAAAACAATCCAATAAACTGGCAAATGGTCTAATCAACTAAGCACAATGCGACTAATTCTCTTTCTTTTTTTTTTTCAAAACAAGTAGGTGACTCAGCTGCTTACGTAAGTAGCTTACAAGTAGGTCAAGTAAGCATGTCAATTCGGCAATGGTAAGTTACAAACCAACTAAACACTTTTTCCAACTAACTTGATGATGCAGCAGCTTGCCTCTTCAAGCACCTCTCAAATGCAATGATGGCTACTCAAATTTCCATGTCAAGCTCATGAGTGCTTCCATTTTCAATGTCATGCTAATGATGGCTCACGCAAATCAGCAAGCACACTTGCTAATTCATGCTTCAACATAAGCACATCAAGCATCTTACTCACGGCAATATGTGTAACAAAGCAACCAGACTTGTCTCACAAAGTTAACACACAAGCATAAGTAAACTTCAAGAGTAAGTCACAACCTCATCAATCCATAAGCATTTCATTTTTTTTTCAACACTCATTCACTCAAATGCCTCACCACAACACTCAAACACACTTGTTTTCCTCACACTTCACAAGATTGCAACAACTTCACAAAGATTGCAAACAAGCTAGTTCACGCAAATGCTAGGAGTAATGAAGTGCAATCTGATTTTCTCAAAGTAGATATGAACAATACCTATTGAAAACAAGCTAAGTGACATGCATATGGCAAGAACAAAGCAAGGGTGGTGATGGTTCTTCCTTGGCCGAATCTGACCTGATGCATTTCTTTTTTCTTTTTTTTTTTTTTGATTTTAAACTAATAACTTAATAACAATATTAAACACGTCCTAGTAACTTACAATTAACAACTAAACACTTGATTAAAGCAAAGAACACAAAAGCCCCAATTTTGACCTAAGTAGCCAAAGCTTAACTCAAAGAAATACTCTCATGATCAATCAAAAAACACTCAATGCAGAATGTTATTCATGATATTTTGATCAAAAATCAACAAGAATCAGCAAGAACAACAAGATCCAACAATGGCCGAATCAAGGTGGAAGTAAAACCTTGATGCCGAAATTAAATCAACAAAGAACAAAGATGAATACAAGATTAAACAACACAAAGGATAGGAAATCAGACCTCAGAACCCTAAGCTCATGATACCAAATGACAAGAACTCACTTGGGTTGGAAACCAAGCAAACCCCAAGCATCTTTCTCAAAACCCCAAGAACTTTGAATACTGATTTTGTAGGAACAAAACCCAACCAACCTCAGCCCCTAACCACCATGAAACTCACGTCCATGATAACCACAAGCATGAAATCAGATTGTATTTTGCTAGCAATGGAGACGCCACTAAGTTGCCAAGCTTAGATAAGTCAATTTGAAGTTGAAAAGGGGAATCCCTCCCTCAACAAGGTTTTGGCCATAGCCATGGAAAGCTCAAGCTTTTCTCTCTTTCAAATTATGTATATTACGTTGGTTCTCCAAATATACAAAGAAGAGTCATATAATAAGGGTTACAAAAGAGTAAAAAGGCTAAAATGACCCTAGAGCTAAAATTACCAAAAGCCCTAAGTCAAGCACCTCAACCACGACCATTAAGGTCCTTTTGCACCAAAATAAACTTAAAACAAAGATTAGAAGCTAATCTCACTTAAGCTAATTAAGGTGCTTACATGCTATAGTAAATTGACGTGCTTCCGGCTAAGTACAAATCTAGCATAATTAAGCCTAATGGCATAGTCAACCATGCTAATTACATCATAAATAAAGTCAATATGACGAGCACAATGACAAAAATGCCCCATTTGGCCGAATTCAACATAGTCCCAAAATAGGTCAAATCGGGTCAAAAGGGTGCTGGTGTTGAAGCTGCTCTGCTATGCTTCAGTCTGAGCTGATCTGGGTCAAATGAAATAGCTTGGGGACCTATCTGGTTATGCCCATATGTGTCTCTGGTGTGCACTTGACTTGGTTGCTGCAACTGGTCACATAGCTCTGAGCTAGTCCCACAAAGGCCTCTCTGATCTTCTTTGCTCTTTGGCGTGTGATTGGACATGTTGGCAATAGCATGGGTTCCTCCAAGTTGTTAGCTGCATCCTGTAATGTCTCTGGTGTGGTTGGACTCATGTCACATGTTCTCCATCATATCTATAAATTTCCTATCCAAAGCCTCAAGCTTTTCATAAGTGGTTAGACTTGACATCTCAACACTAAACAAACAGATTAGAAATAACAAGAAAGTAAAGCAAATATGTAAATCCTCACAATCTCACGTGTTTACACTCGAATGATATCACTCCACTCGTGTTTGCACTCTATTGGCTTTTACCCGATACTGTGCTCACAATCAGTGCCTTTTACCACTCTTGAGTTCTTCCTCAATTCAAATGTGAATCACACTCAATCCAAGAATACAAAACCAAGTGTAGTCCTCGAGCTAGCATGAAACACAACGGACCCAATAATATATATATAGGGCATGCGTAAACAAAATATGAACAGGAATAGTAATGACGAAGACTCAATCAATAATACTTAAGCTAGACCTTATCCAAAAAAAAAATAATAATACTTAAGCTAGAGTAATTAGAATAAAGAAGTAACCAATTAGCACAATGGAAAAAAAAATAAGCATGCAAATTTACGGTCGTATGCAATTTCGGGAGAAAATTTGGCACCTCTATAGAAATTTTGATGGAATACCCTCCACGGGCACCAAAATGATAATATGGAACAAACCAAATTCAACCAAAAATTTTCACTTTTTTACTCTTTTTTTGCTCAAGTGATCACTATCACTCAAGTCATTTTTTATAACGTCAGATGCTGATACTGTGGTTCTGATTTTAGAGGCTGATTTAGGTTCTAATTTCAGAGGCTGATTTAAGTTCTGATTTCAGAGGCTGAGTTAGGTTTTGATTTCAGAGGCTGGTTTTCAGGGTCTGATTTCAGAGGCTACTGGTCAGGGTCTGAATTCAGAGGCTAAGTTTCAGGGTCTGATTTCAGAGGCTAAGTTTCAAGGTCTGATTTCAGAGTCTGATTTCAGGGTCTGATTTCAGGGTCTGATTTCAGAGGCTAAGTTTCAGTGTCTAATTTCAGAGTCTGAATCTGATGGTTTATTTTCTTTTTCTTTTACACTTCACTAGGGTTTTAGAAACAAGTCATAAAGCCGCCAAAGAACATGCTTATTTCTTCAACATACGCTAAATAACAGAATGTGTATGACGAACTTATATGAAGAACACAACAAAAACCCAGAACTGGAAAATGATAAAATATGAACTGATATGCAGAACACAACAAAACCAGATCCAGAAATAAACAAAATGAAAACAGAAACAAGATCCAACAAGAAGTCATACAATCCTGAATCCTACCCACCATCCTCTCTGGAAAACCAACAGTCCGCAAAACCTAAACCAAAAAGTCCCAACGAACAGTGTCATAAGCTTTCATCAAGTCAATCTTAAGAGTACATCTCGGGGAACCACCAGTCCGATGATAATTCCAAACCAATTCCTGACACAAAAGAATGTTATCGCTGATACGCCTCCTCGCAACAAAAGCAGATTGATTATTACTAATCACTGAGGGAAGGATAACCTTAACCAGATAATTCTCAAGCATCTCGAATAGATAGTGAGTTCCCCAAATAATCGAGAACATTTATAAAACAGAATAAGTAAGAAATCAGGAATTTCGTCAAGGCTTCTAATAGATGAAAGATGTTATAAGGATGAAGAGATTTTAGATTTTCCAAACTCAGACCCGTGGGCAAACAAGATGAATGGTGATGGAAGCAACAATTAGTTACCCTAGCCAAGGGATCCAATAGATAAGGCCTCGACCTATCTAGATCCTCACTCCACTGAGATACCAGTTAAGGAAGTTATCCTGACAGAGTCTATCTCATACTTATCCTACATGAGCAATAGACTCCATCAGGACATGAAGTACTAGAACAAGGAAGAAGAAGCTCCCCGAGACATAAAGAAAAGGGCCAATGAGATACAAGCAGTTCCTATCAGCATGAGTATAGGCGACCGTAAGAAAACCAACGGGAGTCCGTTTCAAGAAATGAAAGGACCTTGAGAGGCAGACCATCTAGAAGAAGGATCAAGGAAATTTTGAGGATATAAAGAAGAAAACCCAGGGTAGTGCAAAGATTAAGGTAAGTCAGAGTGAGGCTTGCTAGACCAGTAGAAGATCACAAATAGATCAAATGTCGTAGAACCCACAGATAAGCCGAGTCAGTAAGAGATCCGTAGAAGAATATAAGAATAGACCTATGAAGTTGAAGATACTTAAGAAGTGATACGAGTACCAGTATGGACAATATAATAAAATGATTAAATAAAGGGTTATAGCAAAGAACAGAAAGTTGAGATATAAGAAACAAATAGAGAAATGACCCACCATTAATCTTAGTAGCAAGGAGTAAAGTAAGAAAATAGGATATGCAATAGTTTGAGAAACGTGAAGAATAATGACATGATCCAAGGGACAACCAACATAATATACAGAATTTTGAAAGAAAGAAAAGCTTGAGCTTTCCATGGCTATGGCCAAAACCTTGTTGAGGGAGGGATTCCCCTTTTCAAGTTCAAATTGACTTATCTAAGCTTGGCAACTTAGTGGCGTCTCCATTGCTAGCAAAATACAATCTGATTTCATGCTTGTGGTTAACATGGACGTGAGTTTCATGGTGGTTAGGGGCTGATCTTGGTTGGGTTTTGTTCCTACAAAATCAGTATTCAATGTTCTTGGGGTTTTGAGAAAGATGCTTGGGGGTTTGCTTGGTTTCCAACCCAAGTGAGTTCTTGTCATTTGGTATCATGAGCTTAGGGTTCTGAGGTCTGATTTCCTATCCTTTGTGTTGTTTAATCTTTTATTCATCTTTGTTCTTTGTTGATTTAATTTCGGCATCAAGGTTTTACTTCCATGAATATTTCATGAATTGTTGGATCTTGTTGTTTCTTGCTGATTCTTGTTGATTTGTGATCAAAATATCATGAATAACATTCTGCCTTGAGTGTTTTTTGATTGATCATGAGTATTTCTTTGAGTTAAGCTTTGGCTACTTAGGTCAAAATTGGGGCTTTTGTGTTCTTTGCTTGAATAAAGTGTTTAGTTGTTAATTGTAAGTTACTAGGACGTGTTTAACATTGTTATTAAGTTATTAGTTTCAAAAATCAAAAAAAAAAAAAAGAAATGCATCAGGTCAGATTCGGCCAAGGAAGAACCATCACCACCCTTGCTTTGTTCTTGCCATATGCATGTCACTTAGCTTGTTTTCAATAGGTATTGTTCATATCTACTTTGAGAAAATCAGATTGCACTTCATTACTCCTAGCATTGCTTGAACTAGCTTGTTCGCAATCTTTGTGAAGTTGTTGCAATCTTGTGAAGTGTGAGGAAAACAAGTGTTTTTAAGTGTTGTGGTGAGGCATTTGAGTGAATGAGTGTTGAAACAAAATGAAATACTTATGGATTGATGAGGCCGTGAGACTCTTGAAGTTTACTTATGCTTGTGTGTTAACTTTGTGAGACAAGTCTTGTTGCTTTGTTACACATATTGCCGTGAGTGCTTGATGTGCTTATGTTGAAGAATGAATTAACAAGTGTGCTTGCTGATTTGCGTGAGCCATCATTAGCTTGACATTGGATTTGTGTTGAAATCATTAGCATGACATTGAAAATGGAAGCACTCATGAGCTTGACATGGAAATTTGAGTAGCCATCATTGCATTTGAGAGGTGCTTGAAGAGGCAAGCTGCTGCATCACCAAGTTAGTTGGAAAAAGTGTTTAGTTGGTTTGTAACTTACCATTGCCGAATTGACATGCTTACTTGACCTACTTGTAAGCTACCTACGTAAGCAGCTGAGTCACCTACTTGTTTTGAAAAAAAAAAGAGAAAAAAAAAGAAAGAGAATTGGTCGCATTGTGCTTAGCTTGATTAGAGCATTTGCAAGTTGATTGGATTGCTTTACATGAGTTACATTGATATTTGATTTGGTTTGAGCTTGAAAGACTGTGTTATAGCCGAATTGAAATCCGTTGTGCTTCATTGTGTTTCATTGGAGTGTAAACACTTGTGAGTGTGTGTGAGAAGAAAAGAAAGGTGAGCTCAAACACTATAGCGAGTGACCACAAGATTGCTTCAGTGACACGTTGATTGCTTGCTTGCTTATTTATTGCATTTAGCTAACTCGTCATTCTTTCTTATTATGAGCACTCTAGCTATAGGTTTCTTTCGATTGAGTCTCTGTGATTACTTATCTTATTTGCTTTATTCCACCTGCTCTATATATACATTGTGTTTCTGCTAGCTTGTGGACTACACCTTAGTTGACCATTCTGGGAATTGAGTTGATTTTAATTGAATTGAGGAAGAACTCAATAGTGGTAAAAGGCAGTGATTGTGAGCATAGTATCGGGTAAAAGCCAATAGAGTGCAAACACGAGTGGAGTGATATCATTCGGTGTAAACACGTGAGATTGTGAGGATTTACATATTTGTTTTGCTTTTTATTATTTCTAATCTATTTGTTTAGTGTTGAGATGGCAGGTCCTTGTTTAACCATTGATGATAAGATCGAGGTTTTGGATACTTTCAAAAGTGATGTCAAAGATATTATGAGTGATTATAGAAGATCTTATGAGAAATGGAAAAAGACTTGGAAGGTAACTAAATATGCAGTGAATGAAGAGAGTACTCAACAACCAAAAGCTATTGAAGTTGTGTGTAATGAAGTGAGAAGCATTTGTGATGTTGAGTGCATAGCGAATGAAAACACTTTTGAGGCCTTGAATGTTGTGAATTGTGTTATAAGTGACATGGTGAGTGAAAATGCTTGTGAGACCGTGAGCATTGAGGGAGTAAACACTTGTGAGGTAGTGTGCTTTGAGGTTGAAAAACATAGTGAAGCTGAGCAGGTGTGTGAGGAGGTCTTTGCAAGTATGGTTGAGATAGTGGCCATGAGTGATGATGAAGCCGTGAGAGCTGGTGAAAAGAAAGTAGATGTGTTAGTGAAGTTTTTCCATAACATTTTCTCTATTGTTTATGCTTTTTCATCGCAGGTACAAGTGGTCAACTATGATTCTTTTATATTTCAATATCATCGTCCAATTGATTTTGTCATAACTATCTATGATCCGGGTTCGGATTCGAGGACGAATCCATTTCAAGAGAGGGAGAATGACATGATCCAAGGGACAACCAACGTCATATACAGAATTTTGAAAGAAAGAAAAGCTTGAGCTTTCCATGGCTATGGCCAAAACCTTGTTGAGGGAGGGATTCCCCTTTTCAAGTTCAAATTGACTTATCTAAGCTTTTCAACTTAGTGGCGTCTCCATTGCTAGCAAAATACAATCTGATTTCATGCTTGTGGTTATCATGGACGTGAGTTTCATGGTGGTTAGGGGCTGATCTTGGTTGGGTTTTGTTCCTACAAAATCAGTATTCAATGTTCTTGGGGTTTTGAGAAAGATGCTTGGGGGTTTGCTTGGTTTCCAACCCAAGTGAGTTCTTGTCAAATAACAAGGAAACTCAGTGTACTCGGGTGTGAAGATAATATAACAAGTAAATAATAGAGTAAAGAATCGATGATAATGTAGGACCCTAGAGCCTAGTAAAGAAAAGAACCAGTAAAGGAGAGCAATTCATAGATTAGACAAATTACGAGATGGCTCGACAACTAGGTTGATGAATCCAAAGAATCATTGACAAGGAACTTGAGAAGGGAAAGATCAACACTACAGTAAGTTGGGCGAAGTGCGGAAACCTTCATAGAAACAAAAGACCCTCAAGAAAGTAAAGATATTAGAAGTACAAAAAGGTCATGGAGAATGATTCGTAGGAATATAGTGAACAACTTATGAGAACCTCACGGTATTAAGAAGAAGGATTTTAGGAAGAGAGTAATGTATGGATCAAAGATTTAGTAGGAAATACCCTTAATTCAGTAAATAGAGTTTTCAAGGGAGTAAAGGAGTAAGGAGTTGAGGAACTAAGATATGAAAGAAACCTTCGTAGCAGAATGAGTCCATTGGGAAAGATAGCAAAAGGATTATAGTAGTACCCAGAGAAAGAACGTAGTAACTGCAGAGAGTTAAGCAACAAAAAGGGGTAAAGAGACAGTATAAGGAACTTGTTAGAGAGTATGCTTCTAGAAGGACTTGTATAGGATGCGAAGTGATTGATTGATGAAAAGGACCAGGAGTAAAGTTAGAAAAGGTAAGTCAGAAAAGTTTTAGCAGTAGTACCCAATGTAGAAAGAGATACCAGACTTGTATACACGAGAGTCTTAGGCAAAAAGTATGTGTCACCGAAACACCGTAACAAAAGGGCCTCAAGACTAGTTCCCACCCTCCCAACCCTCGATTGATACCAGTAACAAAGTTGGACCTGAAGCGTAATTTTTAGATATTCTAGAAGCAAGTATAAGTGTAGTGATAGATGATCAAAACATACGACTCTTAAGAACATCAACAAATCAGAATAAAAAGAAAGGAAAAGATAGCCTAAATAAGAGATTTAAAGAGAAGCTATTAGATAAGGTAACAAAGAGAAGAAGTACTAGTTAAGCATACGATAAGAATGTAAAGGACAACGTTAAGAATAACAAAGAACATATGAGAACAAATATCCTTTGAGTAAGGAAACAAAGATATGACCCATAGTAGATTCAGTTATAGAACGAAGTAGAATAGTAAATAAAAAAGGTTAGCTGATACAAGTATTGAAAGTAAAATTGTCAAGGCGCAACAACAAACAGGAGAGGAAATACTAAGTAAGTATTGACAGAAGTGTAGTATGATATAAAACCGAGAAAAAAAGTTTACCATAGTATGGAAATCAATAAAGAGAAGATATTCTAGCATGTATAGAAGACGAGTTGATATAAAAGAATAGTAAAGAAAGATCAAAGAGATGAGACCTACATATATAGTCCAAGAATGAACGAGTGAAGCTATTGAGAGTCAGAAAGCAAGTTGTTAAGCTAGAACAATACCAAAATAAAGTAGTAGTCAAGTGATAACCGATATTTCATGAAATGATCCAGGGTACCCTCCAGAGGGTCCTCGACGACAGAGTTCAATTAGGCTTATTGTGGGTTAACTTGTATTCAATCTTCAAGTCCAAGACAACTTTCAAACCTAAAGAACCGGATTGAAAAAGATGAGAATGGCGCATTGCCCAATATAGAAGCAGTTTTGACGAATCAAGCCGAATCAAGTCTGACTCCAAAAATTCAGCCAAGACAAGACTTAATGGGCTTGAGACACATAATTTGGGCCTTTTTTTTTGGATAAGGTAAGTATTATAACCAAAAGAAAACTATACAAGAGCAAAGGGGCATCCCCCAGGATCTAGAGAGGACAAGCCCTCCTAGAAGAAAGCCAAACGGCTACAAGAGATCAACTAAAGATGTCATCGGGCAAGTGCCACGAAAGGTGAAGCCATTTATTGTCATAAGATGGAGTCACCTTACGTAAAGAACTAACACGATTCCGAACATCAAAAACAATATCATATAGAAGAACAGAAACTGGCCTAAGAGGCATATCATGAGTGCGAGCATTCCTCTCCCTCCATATATGGTAAACTGACGCTGCAAAGGACAAACGAACCAGAAGATGATATAAAGAGGCATCAGAGAACTGACAAAGCCACTCAACAGTTTGGCGCCAATCTCGACAGCTCCAGTCTAAACCACACATGGCTAACACAGACGACCAAACCCTCAATGAAAAGAGGCACTGAAAAAAAGATGATCGATGTCCTCACTCGAACAACCACAAAGGATACACCGCGAGCAAGAGGATATACCAAATTTCATTAGATTGTCCTGAGTACAAAGGCCTCCCTGAATGGACATCCAAAGAAGAAAAGAATGGCGGGGAATAGATTTCCGGAACCAGACAACTCGGGACCAAGGCATCTCGGGTCTCCTCGACCTCAAAGCATTCCAGGCACAATCCACAGAAAATTTCCCATGTCTATCATCTTCCCAAACCAGCATATCCTCCCTCAAACTAGAAGGAGACGGAAGGTGAGTCTGAGCCAAATCAACAAGAGCAGCAGATCTAGAAGGGGGCCAATGCCAAGCAGAATCAGAGATAATGGAAGCAACTGTCGCCATCATATCCAAGCCAGAATCATAAATCACTCTCTCGCCCAATGAGTACTCAATTGTCACCTTTGTTGACTTATTAGGCACATTTGTTGGATTTTTGTGATTTTGTTGTTTTTCCTTTTGTTGAATTTTTTGGCAAAGTTGTTGATGACTTTAGCCACCTTGTTTGACATTCATGTTATGTTGTCTAGATTATTAAATGACTATTAAGGGCATAGCCTTTAAATAGCCATTAGTTAGTAAGTTATGGTGTTTTGGTATTTTTGCACCTATTAGGGTTTCCTTCATTGTACTATATATTGTAACATTTCTTTCTTAATGAAATCAATCATCAATTTTCGAAATTAGCTTCATCTTGAAAGCTTGGCTTTGTCCAAAATTGCTTAAGGGAGGGATTCCCCTTATTTCACATGCAATCGACTTATCTAAGGTGTGGAAACCTTAGTGGCGTCTCCGTGCTAGTAGAACACTATAAGGAATCATCTTAAGGGTTCTCAAAGACAAGTTCTTTGTGGGTCTTCTTTGTGGCATTGAAAGGGTTTTGTTCCTATAAAATCAAATTCGCAGTGCTTGGGGTTCTATCCGTTGCGAGGGGTTTTCTTGGCCTTAAAAATCCAAGTGAGTTCCGCGTCATTTGGTATCAGAGCTTAGGGTTCCAAGGTCTTATTTTTCTATCTTTACTTTGTGTTTTTGATTTAGTCTTTATTGTGTTTTGAGATGGAAAGAGAATTTGAGACCACGGATAGAAATTTTCAAAATAATTTGGTCTTCGTCTTTCGTACGAGATGTCGTATCAACTCTAGAGCGTGTAGTATGATTATCAGTAGAAAAGATCCTACTAATTTTGCTAGTACTACACTAGTGGAAAAGTTGGGATTACCATTGATACCTATGGATAGACCTTACATATGGATGAGTGAATTTGGCGAGGTTGAGGTTAATCATAGAGTTGTGGTAAGTTTTGCTATTGGGGAAAAATATGTTGATGAGGTAGTTTGTGACGTAGTTCCTATGAGTACTACACATATATCATTGGGCAAACCTTGGTATAAATTTAACAAAATGGTTTATGATAAGGACAAGAATAGGTATAAGGTCAAATATGGTGAGAAAGTCATTTCTATCATTCCTTTAACACCACAACAGGCATATGATGATGTGTTGTATTTTCAAAGAAGTACGAGTAGTGAGATGGGTAATGATATTGTTGAAGAATTTGTTGTAAATGAGATTGTAAGATAACAAGTTGGCGTAGTAGCCGAGAGTTTTAATGAAAGAGAGATCATTAGCGAGGCTAAAATGAGTGAGAATGCTTGTGATTCCATGAGCATTGACGGAGTAAATAATTGTGAGACCAAGAGTTGTGGGTGTGTTGTTGTGAGTGACATGGTGAGTGGAAATACATGTGAGACTATGAGCATTGAGACAATAAACACTTGTGAGGTAGTGTGCTTTGAGGTTGAAAAATATAGTGAAGCTGAGCATGTGTGTGAGGTATTTGCAAGTAAGGTTGAGATAGTGGCCATGGGTGATGATGAAGCCGTGAAAGCGAGTGAAAATGAAGTGGATGTGACAAGAACTCACTTGGGTTGGAAACCAAGCAAACCCCAAGCATCTTTCTCAAAACCCCAAGAACTTTGAATACTGATTTTGTAGGAACAAAACCCAACCAAGATCAGCCCCTAACCACCATGAAACTCACGTCCATGATAACCACAAGCATGAAATCAGATTGTATTTTGCTAGCAATGGAGACGCCACTAAGTTGCCAAGCTTAGATAAGTCAATTTGAACTTGAAAAGGGGAATCCTTCCCTCAACAAGGTTTTGGCCATAGCCATGGAAAGCTCAAGCTTTTTTTTCTTTCAAAATTATGTATATTACGTTGGTTTTGCAAAAATACAAAGAAGAGTCATATAATAAGGGTTACAAAAGAGTAAAAAGGCTAAAATGACCCTAGAGCTAAAATTACCAAAAGCCCTAAGTCAAGCACCTCAACCACGACCATTAAGGTCCTTTTGCACCTAAATAAAGTTAAAACAAAGATTAGAAGCTAATCTCACTTAAGCTAATTAAGGTGCTTACATGCTATAGTAAATTGACGTGCTTCCGGCTAAGTAGAGATCTAAGCATAATTAAGCCTAATGGAATAGTAAACCATGCTAATTACATCATAAATAAAGTCAAAATGTCGAGCAAAAATGACAAAAATGCCCCCATTTGGCTGAATTCAACATAGTCCCAAAATGGGTGAAATCGGGTCAAAAGGGTGCTGGTGCTGAAGCTGCTCTGCTATGCTTCAGTCTGAGCTGATCTAGGTCAAATGAAATAGCTTGGGGACCTCTCTGGTTATGCCCATATGTGTCTTTGGTGTGCACTTGACTTGGTTGCTGCAACTGGTCACATAGCTCTGAGCTAGTCCCGCAAAGGCCTCTCTGATCTTCTTTGCTCTTTGGCGTGTGATTGGACCTCTTGGCAACTGCATGGGTTCCTCCAAGTTATTAGCTGCATCCTGTAATGTCTCTGGTGTGGTTGGAATCATGTCAGGATGTGGTAGTGAAGTGTTTACCTAACACAAACTCTACTATTTATGTTTATTCATTGTAGGTGCACGTGGTCAAGTATGATTTATTTATTTCCCAAGATCATCATTCAATTGATTTTGTCATAACTATCTATGGTTCGGGTTCAGATTCGAGGACGAATCCGTTTCAAGAGAGGGAGAATGATATGATCCAGGGTACCCTCTAGAGGGTCCTCGACGACAGAGTTCAATTGGGCTTATTATGGGTTAATTTGTATTCAATCTTCAAGTCTAAGACAAATTTCAAACCTAAAGAACCGGATTGAAATATATGAGAATGATGCAAGCCCAATATAGAAGCGGTTTTGACGAATCAAGCCGAATCAAGTCTGACACCAAAAATTCAGCCAAGACAAGACTTAATGGGTCTAAGACAAATAATTTGGGCCTTGTTACATGAAGGCCACGGAATTTAGGAGCTTTGGGTGCAAAGAGACAACTTTAGACATTTTGGGAACAATTGTCACCTTTGTTGACTTATTAGGCACCTTTGTTGGATTTTTGTGATTTTGTTGTTTTTCCTTTTGTTGAATTTTTTGGCAAAGTTGTTGATGACTTTAGCCACTTTGTTTGACATTCATGTTATGTTGTCTAGATTATTAAATGACTATTAAGGGCATAGCCATTAGTTAGCAAGTTAAGGTGTTTTGGTATATTTGCACCTATTAGGGTTTCCTTCATTGTACTATATATTGTAACATTTCTTTTAATGAAATCAATCATCAATTTTCGAAATTAGCTTCATCTTGAAAGCTTGGCTTTGTCCAAAATTGCTTAAGGGAGGGATTCCCCTTATTTCATGCAATCGACTTATCTAAGGCGTGGCAACCTTAGTGGCGTCTCCGTGCTAGCAGAACACTACAAGGAATCATTTTAAGGGTTCTCAAAGACATATTCTTTGAGGGTCTTCTTTGTTGCCTTGGAAGGGTTTTGTTCCTACAAAATCAAATTCACGATGTTTGGGGTTCTATCCGTTGCGATGGGTTTGCTTGGCCTTAAAAATATAAGTGAGTTTCGCATCATTTCAAGAAACCAAGGTCTGAGGAAATGATAGATGCGTAAAGAAAGAAGATATTCCCCAGGTAAAAAGGCAGAAATATAGACCAAGAAAGTTCTTAGTAGATAGTAGAATGAAGTGAAGGACGAAAAGAATACTAAGAAAAGTTTAGAGAGTGGAACTGTTAAAGTGTAACAGCAGTAGGAAAGAATACATAATAAGTAAAAGGTTACAGTAAGTAATAATAAGGAAAATTATGGTTAAGCAATCATATAAGGTACCCAGCTGACAAGAACTCACTTGGGTTGGAGACCAAGCAAACCCCAAGCATCTTTCTCAAAACCCCAAGAACTTTGAATACTGATTTTGTAGGAACAAAACCCAACCAAGGTCAGCCCCTAACCACCATGAAACTCACGTCCATGATAACCACAAGCATGAAATCAGATTGTATTTTGCTAGCAATGGAGACGCCACTAAGTTGCCAAGCTTAGATAAGTCAATTTGAACTTGAAAAGGGGAATCCCTCCCTCAACAAGGTTTTGGCCATAGCCATGGAAAGATCAAGCTTTTCTCTATTTCAAATGTTGTATATTACGTTGGTTGTCTCAAAAATACAAAGAAGAGTCATATAATAAGGGTTACAAGAGAGTAAGAAGACTAAAATGACCCTAGAGCTAAAATTACAAAAAACCCTAAGTCAAGCACCTCAACCACGACCATTAAGGTCCTTTTGCACCTAAATAAACTTAAAACAAAAATTAGAAGCTAATCTCACTTAAGCTAATTGAGGTGCTTACATGCTATTATAAATTGACGTGCTTCCGGCTAAGTAGAGATCTAAGCATAATTAAGCCTAATGGCATAGTCAACCATGCTAATTACATCATAAATAAAGTCAAAATGTCGAGCAAAAATGACAAAAATGCCCCCATTTGGCCGAATTCAACATAGTCCCAAAATGGGTGAAATCAGGTCAAAAGGGTGCTGGTGCTGAAGCTGCTCTGCTATGCTTCAGTCTGAGCTGATCTAGGTAAAATGAAATAGCTTGGGGACCTCTCTGGTTATGCCCATATGACAAGAACTCACTTGGGTTGGAAACCAAGCAAACCCCCAAGCATCTTTCTCAAAACCCCAAGAACTTTGAATACTGATTTTGTAGGAACAAAACCCAACCAAGATCAGCCCCTAACCACCATGAAACTCACGTCCATGATAACCACAAGCATGAAATCAGATTGTATTTTGCTAGCAATGGAGACGCCACTAAGTTGCCAAGCTTAGATAAGTCAATTTGAACTTGAAAAGGGGAATCCCTCCCTCAACAAGTTTTGGCCATAGCCATGGAAAGCTCAAGCTTTTCTCTCTTTCAAAATTCTGTATATTACGTTTGTTATCCAAAAATCAAAGAAGAGTCATATAATAAGGGTTACAATGGAGTGAAAAAGACTAAAATGACCCTAGAGCTAAAATTACCAAAAGCCCTAAGTCAAGCACCTCAACCACGACCATTAAGGTCCTTTTGCACCTAAATAAACTTAAAACAAAGATTAGAAGCTAATCTCACTTAAGCTAATAAGGTGCTTACATGCTATAGTAAATTGACGTGCTTCCGGCTAAGTACAAATCTAAGCATAATTAAGCCTAATGGCATAGTCAACCATGCTAATTACATCATAAATAAAGTCAAAATGTCGAGAAAAATGACAAAAATGCCCCCATTGGCCGAATTCAACATAGTCCCAAAATGGGTGAAATCGGGTCAAAAGGGTGCTGGTGCTGAAGCTGCTCTGCTATGCTTCAGTCTGAGCTGATTTGGGTCAAATGAAATAGCTTGGGGACCTATCTGGTTATGCCCATATGTGTCTCTGGTGTGCACTTGACTTGGTTGCTGCAACTGGTCACATAGCTCCGAGCTAGTCCCGCAAATGCCTCTCTGATCTTATTTGCTCTTTGGCGTGTGATTGGACCTGTTGGCAAGTTGCATGGGTTCCTCCAAGTTGTTAGCTGCATCCTGTAATGTCTCTGGTGTGGTTGGACTCATGTCATTCCCTCCTTGTTGAAAAGGATTCGACCTCGAATCTGACCTGCATCAAAATGAGTTAAGTCAGAAACATTAAAAGTAGCAGATACGTTGTACTTACCTTTCAAATCCAGCTTATATGCATTATCGTTAATCCGTTCCAAGACTTGAAATATACCATCCCCTCTTGGTTGCAACTTGGATCTTCGTTATGCTTGTATCTTTTCCTCTTGTATATAAAGCCACACCCAATTGCCGGGGTCAAACACAATGCGTTGGAAACCTATTATTCTCACCAACTCTGCCTTTCCCTTATCATTCATACTCCCAAGCTTAATAAAAATCAAAGATAATAAATCCATAGGAGTTAAAGAATTAGAATCATAATCAATCTCATAAGGCAAGTAAAAACTAGAAGAATGAATGCATCTATTATATGCAAACTCTGGCCCCGCTATTGCGTCTGTGATCTTCTTAGCTCTTTGGCGTGTGATTGGGCCTGTTGGCAATTGCAAAGGCTCTAATGTTCCTTGGGTGATTGCATTCATGTCAAATGTTGTCCCTTGGATCATGTCATTCTCCCTCTCTTGAAATGGATTCGTCCTCGAATCCGAACCCGGATCATAGATAGTTATGACAAAATCAATTGGACGATGATATTGAAATATAAAAGAATCATACTTGACCACTTGTACCTGCGATGAAAAAGCATAAACAATAGAGAAAATGTTATGGAAAAACTTCACTAACACATCTACTTTCTTTTCACCACCAGCTCTCACAGCTTCATCATCACTCATGGCCACTATCTCAACCATACTTGCAAAGACCTCCTCACACACCTGCTCAGCTTCACTATGTTTTTCAACCTCAAAGCACACTACCTCACAAGTGTTTACTCCCTCAATGCTCACGGTCTCACAAGCATTTTCACTCACCATGTCACTTATAACACAATTCACAACATTCAAGGCCTCACAAGTTTTTTCATTCATTCGCTATGCACTCAACATCACAAGTGCTTCTCACTTCATTACACACAACTTCAATAGCTTTTGGTTGTTGAGTACTCTCTTCATTCACTGCATATTTAGTTACCTTCCAAGTCTTTTCCATTTCTCATAAGATATTCTATAATCACTCATAATATCTTGGATATCACTTTTGAAAGTATCCAAAACCTCGATCTTATCATCAATGGTTAAACTTGGACCTGCCATCTCAACACTAAACAAATAGATTAGAAATAATAAAAAGCAAAACAAATATGTAAATCCTCACAATCTCACGTGTTTACACTCGAATGATATCACTCCACTCGTGTTTGCACTCTATTGGTTTTTACCCGATACTGTGCTCACAATCACTGCCTTTTACCACTCTTGAGTTCTTCCTCAATTCAATTACAAATCAACTCAATTCCCAGAATGGTCAACTAGGTGTAGTCCACAAGCTAGCAGAAACACAAAGAACCATAATGTATATAGTGTAGGTGGAATAAAGCAAATAAGATAAGTATTCACGGAGACTCAATCGAAAGAAACCTATAGCTAGAGTGCTCAAAATAAGAAAGAATGACGAGTTAGCTAAATGCAATAAATAAGCAAGCAAGCAACAATCAATGTGTCACTGAAGCAATCTTGTGGTCACTTCTATAGTGTTTGAGCTCACCTTTCTTTTCTTCTCACACACACTCACAAGTGTTTACACTCCAATGAAACACAATGAAGCACAAAGGATTTCAATTCGGCTATAACACAAATATAGTCTTTAAAGCTCAAACCAATACAAACCAAATCAAATATCAATGTAACTCATGTAAAGCAATCCAATCAACTTGCAAATGGTCTAATCAAGCTAAGCACAATGCGACCAATTCTTTTTCTTCTTTTTTTTTTTCACTTTTTTTTTTTCAAAACAAGTAGGTGACTCAACTGCTTAAATAAGTAGCTTACAAGTAGGTCAAGTAAGCATGTCAATTCGGCAATGGTAAGTTTCAAACCAACTAAACACGTTTTCCAACTAACTTGGTGATGCAGCAGCTTGCCTCTTCAAGCACCTCTCAAATGCAATGATGGCTACTCAAGTTTCCATGTCAAGCTCATGAGTGCTTCCATTTTCAATGTCATGCTAATGATTTCAACACAAATCCAATGTCAAGCTAATGATAGCTCACGCAAATCAGCAAGCACACTTGTTAATTCATGCTTCAACATAAGCACATCAAGCATCTTACTCACGGCAATATGTGTAACAAAGCAACCAGACTTGTCTCACAAAGTTAACAACACACAAGCTTAAGTAAACTTCAGGAGTAAGTCACGGCCTCATCAATCCATAAGCATTTCATTTTGTTTCAACACTCATTCACTCAAATGCCTCACCAAATCACTCAAAACACTTGTTTTTTTCCACACACTTCACAAGATTGCAACAACTTCACAAAGATTGCAAACAAGCTAGTTCAAGCAAATGCTAGGAGTAATGAAGTGCAATCTGATTTTCTCAAAGTAGATATGAACAATACCTATTGAAAACAAGCTAAGTGACATGTATATGGCAAGAACAAAGCAAGGGTGGTGATGGTTCTTCCTTGGCCGAATCTGACCTGATGCATTTCTTTTTTTTTTTTTTTTTTTTTTATTTTTGAAACTAATAACTTAATAACAATGTTAAACACGTCCTAGTAACTTACAATTAACAACTAAACACTTGATTCAAGCAAAGAACACAAAAAGCCCCAATTTTGACCTAAGTAGCCAAAGCTTAACTCAAAGAAATACTCATGATCAATCAAAAAACACTCAAGGCAGAATGTTTTCATGATATTTTGATCACAAATCAACAAGAATCAGCAAGAAACAACAAGATCCAACAATGGCCTGAATCAAGGTGGAAGTAAAACCTTAATGCCGAAATTAAATCAACAAAGAACAAAGATGAATACAAGATTAAACAACACAAAGGATAGGAAATCAGACCTCAGAACCCTAAGCTCATGATACCAAATGACAAGAACTCACTTGGGTTGGAAACCAAGCAAACCCCCAAGCATCTTTCTCAAAACCCCAAGAACTTTGAATACTGATTTTGTAGGAACAAAACCCAACCAAGATCAGCCCCTAACCACCATGAAACTCACGTCCATGATAACCACAAGCATGAAATCAGATTGTATTTTGCTAGCAATGGAGACGCCACTAAGTTGCCAAGCTTAGATAAGTCAATTTGAACTTGAAAAGGGGAATCCCTCCCTCAACAAGGTTTTGGCCATAGCCATGGAAAGCTCAAGCTTTTCTCTCTTTCAAAATTCTGTATATTACGTTTGTTATGCAAAAATTCAAAGAAGAGTCATATAATAAGGGTTACAATGGAGTGAAAAAGACTAAAATGACCCTAGAGCTAAAATTACCAAAAGCCCTAAGTCAAGCACCTCAACCACGACCATTAAGGTCCTTTTGCACCTAAATAAACTTAAAACAAAGATTAGAAGCTAATCTCACTTAAGCTAATTAAGGTGCTTACATGCTATAGTAAATTGACGTGCTTCCGGCTAAGTACAAATCTAAGCATAATTAAGCCTAATGGCATAGTCAACCATGCTAATTACATCATAAATAAAGTCAAAATGTCGAGAAAAATTGACAAAAATGCCCCCATTTGGCCGAATTCAACATAGTCCCAAAATGGGTGAAATCGGGTCAAAAGGGTGCTGGTGCTGAAGCTGCTCTGCTATGCTTCAGTCTGAGCTGATTTGGGTCAAATGAAATAGCTTGGGGACCTATCTGGTTATGCCCATATGTGTCTCTGGTGTGCACTTGACTTGGTTGCTGCAACTGGTCACATAGCTCCGAGCTAGTCCCGCAAATGCCTCTCTGATCTTATTTGCTCTTTGGCGTGTGATTGGACCTGTTGGCAACAGTTGCATGGGTTCCTCCAAGTTGTTAGCTGCATCCTGTAATGTCTCTGGTGTGGTTGGACTCATGTCACCATATGTGTCTTTGGTGTGCACTTGACTTGGTTGCTGCAACTGGTCACATAACTTTGAGCTAGTCCCGCAAAGGCCTCTCTGATCTTCCTTGCTCTTTGACGTGTGATTGGACCTGTTGGCAACTGCATGGGTTCCTCCAAGTTGTTAGCTGCATCCTGTAATGTCTATGGTGTGGTTGGACTCATGTCACCAGCCCTAGTCTAGGATGACCAAACCACTGCAGGTTTGGGATGGTTTTAGTCATGGATATGGGTGGTTTGGTAGATTAGTATCATAGTACGGAAACGAAGAAATAAGTTAGTGCGAAGCTGAAATTATCATAGAAAATGAATCCTCGAGCAATGGAATATTGGCAAGAATGTGAGTAACGACCTTTGAAAGCAAAGTACAAAAGAATATAAGCTTTAACCATAACAAAATCCAAAGGAACCACTAGGAAATATCAGTAAGTTAGAAAACTCCAAAACCCCCTTAGGAAGCATAAATTTTGGAACTCGAAGAAGAGAAGCTTATAGACTGCTGAAGGTATGAATCTCGAGATGAAGTCCGTAGACTCCAACTCAGTCTGGGATATTGTAGGCCAGCCTGATGGGATAAAACCTATAGGTTGTAAGTGGACCTACAAGAATAAGAGATGAATAGATGGGAAGGTACCGACCTTTAAAGCTAGGTTAGTGGCCAAGGGTTATACATAGTAAGAGGAAGTCAACTATGAGGAGATTTTCTCGCTAGTGGCCATGCTTAAACCTATTTGCGCTCTTCTATCCATTGCCACATATTTTTTTGGATAAGGTAAGTATTATAACCAAAGAAAACTATACAAATAGCAAAGGGGCATACCCCAGGCAACTAGAGAGGACAAGCCCTCCTAGAAGAAAAGCCAAAAGGCTACAAGTAAAGATCAACAGAAGATGTCATCGGGCAAGTGCCACGAAAGGTGAAGCCATTTATTGTCATAAGATGGTTTTACCTTACGTAAAAAGCTAGCACGATTCCGAACATCAAAAACAATATCATATAGAAGAGCAGAAACAGGCCGAAGAGGCATATCATGAGTGCGAGCATTCCTCTCCCTCCAAATATGGTAGACTGACGCTGCAAAGGACAGACGAACCAATAGGTGACATAAAGAAGGATCGGTGAACTGACATAACCACTCAACAGTCTGACGCCAATCCCGGCGTCTCCAGTCTAACCCACACATAGACAGAACAGACGACCAGACCCTCAAAGAGAAAAGACACATCCATTGCCACATATTGTGAACATGAGAAATGGAAAATGGGTGTCAATATAACATTCTTGAATGCTAGTCTTGATGGAAGCATATTTACGGTGCAACCAGAGAGATTCATTGTCTATAGTCAAAAGAAAAATGTTTGCAAGCTGCAAAGGTCTATTTAATGGACTAAAGAAAGCATCTTGATCTTGGAAAATAATATTTGATGCGATGATCAAGTCTTATGATTTTGAGCAAAACGCTTATGAGACTTGTATATACAAGTGTGTCATTTGCAGTAAGGTGGTTTTTCTCGTATTATACGTCGATGATATTTTACTCATTGAGAATGGTGTAAAAGTTTTATCGGAAGTACAATTCTGACTAGCTAACCAATTCCAAATGAAATATTTGGGAAATGGGAGTTGTGTACTTGGGATCAAGATTATTCAGGATCACAAGAGATGACTTTTAGCTGTGTCTCAAGCAACATATATCGACAAGATTGTTGTTCGATATTGGATGCTGAATTCCAAGAAAGGTACTTTAACTCTTCAATATGGAATTCACTTATCGAATGAATAGTTTCTTAAGACATCTCAAGCAGTTGGAAGTCTCATGTATGCGATGCACGAGAATGGACATCCATTATGTAGTGGCAGCAGTCAGTGATTTTTAGTCTAACCTAGGATTAGATCAGTGGGTGACTGGAAAGCATATTCTCAAGAGAACGAGAGACTATATGCTTGTATATCTTAGAGGGGATATGATCCTCACAGGACATACATATTCTGATTTTTACTTGGATGTAAAGTATGATAAATCAACATCCCAATCAATATTCACCTTGGTTGGTGGAGTCATAGTATGGAGAAGTATAATACAATATGGTATTGTGAACTCCATCATGGAGCCTGAGTATGTGGCAGCTTGTGAAGCAATTAAGGAAGCAATATGGCTCCATAAATTCTTAAGAGATCTAGAAGTTGTTCCGGATATTGATATACCAATTACACTTTATTATGATAATAGTGATGCAATGGTAAAATTCTAAGGAACCAAGAAGCCACAAGAGAGGGAAGCATATACAGAGGAAATATCATCTCTTTAGGGAGATGATGCAGAAAGCACTCTGCAGATAATCTGGCTGATCCGTTTACAAAGACCTTAACAAATAAAGTGTTTAAAAGGTCACCTAGAAGGTCTAGGATTATGCGACATATCTCATTTGCTCTAGTGCAAGTGGGAGATTGTTGGGATATATGCCCAAGAGCATAATGTAATATGTAAACGGGATTTTATTTTAAGTAATAAACGATGCAGTTATTCATTTATTAGAATATTAATTTTAAAATTGCATATTATAAATTATAATGTATGCCCTTGGATACTAAATGTACTTTTAAAGTTAGTCTATAAGTGTTATACACAAGAGGATTTAAATCAGAAATTAGTAATCCTAAATAGTCTGTAAAGAGCAAACGAAGACAGGCACTTTGTTTGTGATTTATCTAGAGCTGCGGTCCATTCCATATTGTATGACAACTTTTGGTGACATGGGAATGAAGGTACCTTATATGATGCGATCATATAGGACTGGACCAAGATAGAAATGAATTTATTTTAATATCCGTTAAACAAAGAAATTCATATCATTCTAATAGATTATAATATTTGGGTTGATCTTAATCCTAAGTGTACTACAAACTCCTGCATGGCAGGCTATGTCATTTGATTTACAAAGGTGAGGTTGGTGAAGCAATCCCGATCAATAGCTACGTATTTTGGGGACATGGTTTGGTGTGTAGCTGGTGACGTTTTACATAGATATGGAATCCACTCCTTCTTGCGAGAAGTAGATGAGTATCTTCCTTAATGGTTGATTCGGTACTTGAATAGTTAGAGCACTCAAGTCTTTCTATTACAAATAGAAAGATTAATAGTCATAATAGTTATGAATAAATCGTTAATTAGATAATCAATGGTACTTATGGCATAAAATAATTAGAGGGGTATAACAGACATTATGACCCAGCTCTAATTATGAGATACTCGTGGAGGGTCAATCTTTATGAAATGATTATATCGATGGACACCATTGACTTTCGGTATAAAATATATCTGCAGCAACGATAGTGCAACTTTAGGTTTTTAGTGGAATAGCCTAAAGTTAATAATTCAGAATATTTAATTAAAGAGTTTTAGTTAATATTTCGAGATTATTGGAGCTCGGAACTGTTGGTCCATTTGGTCCCCGTGTTAGCTCGTTACACTATAGGAATCCATGAAATAATTGAATAGTCCAATTATGAACTCACTTGAAAAATATTAAATAATTGAGAATTATTTATTGATATGATTATTAATTTGATTATTAATTATATAATGTCACACTTTGAAATTATATATTAGGGTGTTTAATGTATAGTTTGTATATTAATGATTATTAGATAATCTTTTAAAATATGATTTGCTTTTAAATTAAATTTGATTTAATTCAAAATCAAATATGTAATTTATATCATGATATAATTGACATGTTAAATTTTAATTTCAAAATTAAATGATATTTGATATTATATTTAATTTTTGAAATTAATAATATTGTTGTGACAAAATGCCATTGGCCAATATTTATATATGTGATTAGGGTTAGGGTTAATTTTATAAATGTACATTTAATTAACCTAAACCATAAATATAAATATGATGCTTTTCTTGTAACATCCGGTGAACCTGACGACTTGTCCGGTACCAGAGCCTGACGACTATGATAATTCGGAGGCATAATACTTGATATAAATCATGTTCAAGCAAGTACGTGCTCATAAAATGACATTTGGGACATTCAGAAGATTCCTTGAAATTTTGACGCGGAACTTAGTTTATGTTCCACATTGAACATATTTTAGTAATCGACCATAACATTTTCATACAATCTCCGATTTTTATGACTTTTATATCGTTAGAAAGCTTAGACCGAGAGCTACAACTTTCGCGTTGGATATTTTTCCAAATTCGAGTCCAAAATGGGTCATAAATTACAATCTCCGCAACTACTATAATAATTTCGAGAATTAACTAGAATTGTGTGATGTGGCAAAATGTGGACCATTCATTTGCAACACAAAAATCAGCCTTTGCTCTATAAATAGAGCACTATTCATTGATCCTCCTTGCAAGCCAAAAATGTGGGGGAGATATGGGAAGCTTTCCCATTTTTCTTTTCTTCTCATGCCACTTTTAGAGTAATTGATAATGCTTTCAAGCATATCACGTGACAAGTAAGCCCTCTATTCTCTTTTCTTCCTTCTAATTTCAGTTTTGGGCAAGGAAGTGAAGCCCTAATTTCACACCTTGTGTTACCCTAATAATGAGAATAGCATAATTGATTTTGGATTAGTTGATAATGCATTTTGGAGAAGTGTTTTGAGAGTATAAACTTGTAATGAGGTTTATTTGTATATGATTATGTTGAGGATATTATGCTTGGTAATTAATGATTATGGTTTGTGTTTGAGTGGTGATATTAGATGAGTTTTGAAGTTTGGAAGAGTGTTCAAGTGTTGGTGATGCATTGAGTAAACTAGGTAATGAGATGCAAGTTAGAAACCCGGAAAAACAGGTGCGCATCGTGACGCCCAAGGGGTCTGCATCGCGACGCGTACTGGAGACGTTTGATAGATTCATTTTTGGATTGAGCGTGTCGCGACGCGAAAACCAAAATTTCCCCAAATTGATTTTAATTCATTCTAGATCCACCCTAGCGTGTTAGAGGCCACCCTAAGGGTCTCATATCAGCTCGTATACATATAATATACCATAATATACGTATGTTACGCTTGGAAGTGATAACAAGTACTTAAATCGATAAACTTAGTTTAATTCAGAATATATTCCCCAGCTCACTTTCTAATCAAGTTATCAATTGTAGATCATCGCAGGAACCAGAGTTTTCTTCAACAAGTGAGTAATGCCAGCCAGATTCCAAATCTGTGAGTGGACACTTTCCCTTTAAGTTGATTTTCATTTTGTTATTTTACATGACAAACTTACTTTCTCATATTTAGAGCGTTAGCCAAGTTCATTTTCAATTATATTTTGATTAAGCATATTTTGAGAAATTATTAATAAGAAAGAAGTTTTCAAAACATGGGTTTTTTGTTTTCGAGGCATGGGAAAAAACCCACCTCAATATGTAAATTGATAAAGAGACGGAATTAACAGAGAGAACATGTGCACATGTAGAGGACTAGGGGGACGACGATACGTAACACCCCCTGATCCTAGTTCAGGACTAAGGATGACAGATGCCCCTAGATCCTAGATTCAGAGCTTGGAGAGTAGCATAGATTCGCACCCCTAGTTCTAGTTCAGTAGCTTGGGGGACGACGATATATAACGCCCCAAGACCACTAGTTTCAGGGACATAAGTGGCATGCTTTGGGGGACGGCGATACGTAACTACCCAATGTCATGGATTTGCACTCCTGGCTCTAGTTAGGCATATGGGAGACGGTGATACGTAACGCCCCCATACGTCAGGTTTTCATAGACATGGACCAGTTTTCAGAACAGTTTTCAAAGATCAATTTTTTCGAAATAGTTTTCAGAAATAGATATTTTAGAAATAGTGACATGATCCAGGCCGACAACAAAGCAAAAGACCCATTACAAGTACCAGAAGGGCCAATTACGAGGCAGAGGACCAAAAGACTCAGAGAAGCAATGGCGGGATTAGTTCAGAGTTTTATGGCCGACTGCAACAAACAAATAGAGACGCATGTGGCCTTCGATGGAAAGGGCCCAAAGCCATTTCACTTGGCCCAAATCAGTTTAGAATAAAGCTTCCTAGGCATTTGAAGACTTAAAGACTTGATATTTTTGTAATTTCGTATTTAGGGGCATTGTTGTCTTTATGCATTTAGGGTTTCTTTTGTATCACTATTTAAGCTTTCTTTCTTTTTCATTTGGGGAATCAACGAAATTTATAAAACTCAAAAGCTTAAAGCTTTGGCTATGGCCGAATTCTTGTAAGGGAGGGATTCCCCTTTTCAAGTTCGAATCGACTTATCTAAGTTTTGGCAAACTTAGTGGCGTCTCCATTGCTAGCAAAACACTACAAGGATTCATCTTAAAGGTTCTCAAGGGCAAGTTCTTTGTGGGTCTTCTTTGTGGCCTTTGAAGGGTTTTGTTTCTACAAAATCATATTCGCAGTTCTTGGGGTTCTGTCCGTTGCTTGGGGTTTGCTTGGATTTCGAATTCAAGTGGGTTTCTTGTCATTTGGTATCTAGAGCTCAGGGTTCCAAGGTCTGATTTTTCATATCTTTTCTTTTGTTTGATTTTGTTTTTATTTTCGTTTCAGTTCTTGTTGTTGGATCTTGTTTATGTTTTCATTTTGTTTATTTCTGGATCTGATTTTGTTGTGTTTTGCATATTAGTTCATCTTCTATCATTTTCTAGTTCTGGGTTTTTGTTCTGTTCTTCATATCAGTTCGTCATATACTTTCTGTTATTTAGCATATGTTGAAGAAATAAGCATGTTCTTTGGCGGCTGTGTATTGTTTATAAAACCCTAGTGAAGTTTGAAATTTGACTCTGAATTCAGACCCTAAAACTTAGCCTTTGAATTCAAACTCTAAAATCAGACTTTAAAAACTTAGCCTTTGAAATCTGACTCTGAAATCAGACCCTGAAACTTAGTCTCTGAAATCAGACCCTGAAGATTAGCTTCTGAAAATCAGACTCTGAAATCAGACCCTGAAAAGTAACATCTGAAATCAGACCTTGAAAAGTAACCTCTAAAATCAGACCCTGACCAGTAGCCTCTGAAATCAGACTCTGACCAAAAGCCTCTGAAATCAGAACCTAAATCAGCCACTGAAATCAGAACCTAAATCAGCCTCTGAAATCAGAATCACAGTATCAGCATCTGACGTTATCAAAAAAAAAAAAGGGACTTGAGTGATAGTGATCACATGAGCAGACAAAAAAAAAAGTAAAAAAGTGAAATTTTTTGGTTGAATTTAGTTTGTTCCATATTATCATTTAGGTGCCCGTGGAGGGTATCCCATCAAAATTTCTATAGCAGTGCCAAATTTTCTCCCGAAATTGCATACGACCGTGAATTTGCATGCTTATTTTTTTCCATTGTGCTAATTGTTCACTTCTTTATTCCAAATACTCTAGTTTAAGTATTATTGATTGAGTCTTCGTCGTTGCTATTCCTGTTCGCATTTTGTTTCCACCTGTCCCATATATATTATTAGACCTTTGTGTTTCATGCTGGCTTGAGGACTACATTTGGATTGTATTCTTGGATTGAGTGTGATTCACATTTGAATTGAGGACGAACTCAAGAGTGGTAAAAGGCAGTGATTGTGAGCACAGTATCGGGTAAAAGCCAATAGAGTGCAAATACGAGTGTAGTGATATCATTCGAGTGTAAACAAGTGAGATTGTGAGGATTTACATACTTGCTTTACTTTCTTATTATTTCTAATCTGTTTGTTTAGTGTTGAGATGGCAGGTCTAACCACTGATGAAAAGCTTGAGGCTTTGGATAGGAAATTTACAGATATGATGGAGAACATGAATACTGCTTTGGAGAGATTGACTAAGAGTGTAGAGAGTATTCAAACTGGTAGCGGTCCCAGAGCACCACCACCTCAGCATATACCACCACCTCAGAATGTACCACCACCTCATAATGTGCCACCTCGACGTGTACCACCACAGTATGTACCACCAGATGAAGAGGAAGCTGAAAATGAGTTTGATGATTCTGCGGGTCTTGATGATGTGGAGGAGAGATTTCAGCATGGGCATGATAGGAGGCCTAATAGAAGGTTTGATAGGAGGAATGATAGGAGGGATAGACGGTTTGATGATAGAGGTGCATTTGATGCCAGAAGAGGGGATTATGATAGGAGGGGATATGGTAGACGAGGAGATGTAGATGGTGATCTAAGTAGCATCAAGATCAAGATACCAACATTCCACGGAAAGAATGATCCTGAAGCTTATTCAGAATGGGAAAAGAAAATAGAATTGATTTTCAGCTGTCATCACTTCTCAGACGAGAAGAAGATCAATCTGACAGCAATTGAGTTTACTGATTATGCTATGATTTGGTGGGATCAGCTTGTCACTACTCGGAGGAGAAATTATGAGAGGTCGGTTCAGACATGGGCAGAACTTAGAGGTCTTATGAGAAAAAGATTTATACCCAGCCATTACTATAGGGAATTGTATCAGAAACTACATCTGTATCAAGGGACCAAAAGTGTTGAGGACTATTACACAGAGATGGAAGTTGCCATGATCAGGCAAATGTAGTTGAGGATGCAGAAGCTACTATGGCACGATTTCTAGGGGGCTTGAATAGAGAGATTGCAAACATGGTGGAGTTGCATCACTATATTGATTTGGAGGATATGCTTCACATGGCTATCAGGGTAGAAAGGCAACTCAAGAAAAGGTCAACATCCAGATTTGGTACTCAGGGTACTTCTGCATGGAAGGGAAAATGGGTTCCGAATGAGAAGCGAGATGGAGGCTTTGACAAGCCTAGAGGCGAGTTCAGTGGAGGCTTTAATAAGCCTAGGGCCGACCCTAGTGCCAAGGGTAAAGAGGCTGCAGAACCGAGCAAAACTAGACCAAAACCTGAGGGTGTAGCTGCTAGAACTAAGGATGTCAAGTGTTTCAAGTGTTTGGGCATGGGACACTATGCTTCACAATGTCCCAATAGGCGTACCTTAGTGATTGATAAAAAGAGTGGAGAGGTGTACTCTACCGATAGTGAGGTCGAGGAGGAGATGCCATAGTTGGAGGATGCTAGTGACCATGAGGGAGCTGCATACCCGCTGAATAACTTATCCTTAGTTGTCAAGCGTGCTTTGAGTGCACATGTTGTAGAGGATGAGAGTGTGCAGCAGAGGGAGAACATATTCCATACCAGGTGCCGTGTGAATGGCAAGGGATGTAGTATGATCATAGATGGGGGCAATTGTACTAATGTTGCTAGCACAGCTTTGATTGAGCGATTGTGGTTGAGTTGCTTGAGACACCCGAAGCCTTACAAGTTGCAGTGGTTAAACGATTGTAGGGAAATAAGTGTGACAAAGCAGGTATTGTTGAGCTTTACCATTGGGCCATACACAGATGATGTCCTATGTGATGTGATATCGATGCATGCAGGACATATTCTTTTGGGCAGGCCGTGGCAGTTTGATAAGAAGGTTATTCATGATGGGTTCAAGAACAAGTACTCTTTCCAGCATAAGGGAAAACCCATTACATTATACCCACTTACACCTGCACAAGTCCATGAAGATCAGGTTAAGTTGCAACTTGAACGTGACTGGAAACACCGCCTTGGGTGAGACTAGTGAGAGTGGTATATCTGGTGAGAAAAATAAGGCCAATGCCGTGGGAGTTCCCAAGGGGAGTGTGAGTGAACGTGAGGGGGAAACAAAAATGAGAGTTAAAAAGAGTTTCTACATGGGTGAGGGTGAAGCGAGGAAAGCGTTCAAGGCTAGCAAGCTCATGCTTTTGTTAGTCTATAATGAGCCTCATATTTATTTTACTAACTCTGACCTTTTGCTTCCTGTGTCTATTTTATCTCTTTTGCAGGATTACAGTGATGTACTGACAGAGGACATACCTAGTGGGCTTCCACCCATTAGAGGTATTGAGCACCAGATAGACTTCATACCTGGAGCAGTCATTCCTAACAGACCGGCTTATAGGAGCAATCCCGAGGAGACAAAGGAGCTACAAAGGCAAGTACGGGAGTTGATGGACAAGGGGTATGTAAGGGAAAGCATGAGTCCTTGTGCAGTACCAGTGCTTCTAGTTCCTAAGAAAGATGGGACGTGGCGTATGTGCGTTGATTGCCGAGCTACCGTCGATTTGTTAAAGACTTCAGTAGTATTACAGCACGATTGACTGAAGTAGTGAAGAAGACTGTTAGCTTCAAATGGGGTGAAGAGCAGGAGCGTGCATTCCAGGATCTGAAAATGAAGTTGTGCAGTGCACCAGTTTTGGCACTACCCAACTTTGAGAAGACATTTGAGATTGAGTGTGACGCATCCGGGATAGGCATTGGAGCGGTTCTTATGCAAGAAAAGCGACCAATAGCTTACTTTAGTGAGAAGCTGAATGGAGCAGTTTTGAGGTACCCCACATATGACAAGGAGTTGTATGCACTAGTGCGAGCCCTTGAGACTTGGCAACATTATTTGTGGCCTCGAGAGTTTGTGATCCATACAGATCATGAATCATTGAAGCATCTGAAGGGCCAAGGTAAGCTGAACAAACGACACGCAAAATGGTTAGAGTTTGTTGAGACATTTCCATATGTAATCCGCTACAAACAAGGTAAGGAAAACATTGTCGCTGATGCACTATCGCGAAGGTATGCTTTACTTACTTCATTGAGTGCAAGAATGCTTGGGTTTGAATTTATTAAAGAACTTTATGCTAGTGATATTGACTTTAGTACTATCTATGATGCATGTGAAAAGTCTGCTTTTAGTAAATTCTACCAACATGATGGGTTTTTGTTTAGGGAGAATAGATTATGCATTTCTGTTTGTAGTATGCATGAGTTGTTAGTGAGGGAAGCACATGGGGGAGGTTTAATGGGGCACTTTGGCATTGCCAAAACCTTAGGGATTTTGAGTGAACATTTTTATTGGCCTAAAATGCAGAGAGATATTGAGCGTTTGTGTGATAAATGCTTAACTTGTAAACATGCTAAATCTAAGGTTATGCCTCATGGGTTGTATACACCATTGCCTATACCTAGTGAGCCATGGGTAGATGTATCGATGGACTTTATCTTGGGTTTACCTAGGACTAAGAAGGGTAGAGATTCCATCTTTGTAGTGGTTGATAGGTTCAGTAAGATGGCACACTTTATAGCATGTCATAAAACTGATGATGCCACTAACATTGCTGACTTGTTCTTTAGAGAAGTAGTACGACTCCATGGGATTCCACGGAGTATAGTTTCAGATCGTGATGTCAAATTCCTTAGTCACTTTTGGAAAGTTTTATGGGGTAAGTTGGGAACTAAACTTTTATATTCTACTACTTGCCACCCCCAAACTGATGGCCAGACCGAGGTTGTTAATAGGACTTTGACTCAGTTATTGCGTACTATTATCAATAAGAATTTAAAAACCTGGGAGGATTGTTTGCCTTTTGTTGAATTTGCATATAATCGTAGTATTCATTCCTCTACATCTTACTCACCATTTGAAATTGTTTATGGTTTTCAGCCACTAACTCCATTAGATTTGTTACCTTTGCCTGTTGATGAGCATGCGGGGCTAGATGGAAAAAGGAAAGCCGATTTGGTCAAGCATATACATGAGAAATCAAGAGAGCAAATACAACGGAAGAATGAGCAATATGCTTCTCATGCTAATAAGGGAAGAAAGCGTGTGGTATTTCAGCCCGGAGATTGGGTTTTGGTACACATGCGCAAGGAGAGATTTCCTTAACATTATAAATCTAAGCTACAACCGAGAGGGGATGGTCCATTTCAAGTCTTGGAACGGATTAATGACAATGCATACAAGCTGGATTTACAAGGTAAGTATAATGTGTCTGCTACATTTAATGTTTCTGACTTAACTCATTTTGATGCAGGTACAGATTCGAGGTCGAATCCTTTTCATGAGGAAGGGGATGACATGATCCAGGCCGAAAACAAAGCAAAAGACCCATTACAAGTACCAGAAGGGCCAATTACGAGGCAGAGGACCAAAAGACTCAGAGAAGCAATGGCGGGATTAGTTCAGAGTTTTATGGCCGACTGCAACAAACAAATAGAGACGCATGTGGGCTTCGATGGAAATGGCCCAAAGCCATTTCACTTGGCCCAAATCAGTTTAGAATAAAGCTTCCTAGGCATTTGAAGACTTAAAGACTTGGTATTTTTGTAATTTCGTATTTAGGGGCATTGTTGTCTTTATGCATTTAGGGTTTCTTTTGTATCACTATTTAAGCTTTCTTTCTTTTTCATTTGGGGAATCAACGAAATTTATAAAACTATAAAGCTTAAAGCTTTGGCTATGGCCGAATTCTTGTAAGGGAGGGATTCCTCTTTTCAAGTTTGAATCGACTTATCTAAGTTTTGGCAAACTTAGTGGCGTCTCCATTGCTAGCAAAACACTACAAGGATTCATCTTAAAGGTTCTCAAGGGCAAGTTCTTTGTGGGTCTTCTTTGTGGCCTTGAAGGGTTTTGTTTCTACAAAATCATATTCGCGGTTCTTGGGGTTCTGTTCGTTGCTTGGGGTTTGCTTGGATTTCGAATTCAAGTGGGTTTCTTGTCAAATAGTTTTATAACAGATCTTTCAGATACAGGATTTCAGAACCAGATTTTTAAAAGCAAATTTTAGAAAAGTTAACCAGAAAGAAAGAAACTTGTTTTCAGTTAATGAAAGTGATTTCAGATAAAATAAGTTTAGACAAGTTGGATTTTTGAACCATGTATTTTTCAAAAGTATTTTAGTATCAATTTATAAAACTATCCACTCACTTAGATCGTTAAAACGATCTAACCCCCCCACTCACAGTTTCTTTGTTTTGCAGGTTACCTGGAGGATGAGTTTGAGAGGATGGATACTGATGGCAGTCACTAGAGGGTCTGAGTCCACCAAAGTGTGTATAGAGTTTCAGTATTGTCAGTGTCAAAGTAAAAGCTGTATGTCATGAATTATATTGAATAAGTTAATGCAATATGCTAATGTGTT
Organism: Zanthoxylum bungeanum; assembly: GCA_019454045.1. Lineage (NCBI taxonomy): Eukaryota > Viridiplantae > Streptophyta > Magnoliopsida > Sapindales > Rutaceae > Zanthoxylum > Zanthoxylum bungeanum. The sequence continues at coordinate 358,103 of SKCR01010129.1, forward strand.
CATTATCGGAGTTGTGATGTGTAGTACTAATGAGTACACTATATGAGTATTTGAGATGCATTTCATGTTTTTGAGTCGGGGCAATGGTCCATATGCATGAGACAGTCATTTGAGATTAGTTCAGATAAGATGATTACAGACAGATAGATAGAGGCTCAGAGGGATAGGTCGGCCTATTCCCTGCCAGTAACATCTCCCCGATTGGGGATGTTACCAAGATAGTATCATAGCCATGTTTAGGGAGTTAGTGACTACAGTGGGCAGAGACCTGGGGTCTTGTATACATAGTATTTCCGAGATACTAGTATGCGGGGCACTACCTCTCCAGTATCTGATCCTCGAGTACGTCCTCAAGCCCTATAGACATGTTAGTAAGCTTTCCTCAGACTATTCGAATAGTATTTTTATGGAAACAACTATACTCTAAATCCAATTTGAAAATTCTTTTGTAGTTATCATGACTTATCACCAGAAGTACAGACAGGCTATGAGATAAGGGAGTGGAAAGAGAAATCTATAAGAAAAGTAAAAGAGAACGTACATATGCTTAAAGTAACCAGATATTAGTAAGAATCTGAGATAAAGAGTTAGATAGTAAAAGATAACACCAGAATTTATAGTAAAGGAGAATATAGCGAGCCTAAGCAAGAGTAAAAAAAAGCCGAGTAGACTCAAGTAAAGTTCATTCCCTCCAAATAAGATTTCCTTTCTACTCAGAAAATTTTTCCAAGCAGACCCTATAATCCTTGAGTACCTCATATAGGCAACGAGTATTCACTCTTTCTTTTCCTCTGGGCGTCTCTTGAGGCAGGTTAATGCTACTTCTATTGCTCTGATTCCTAAGATTCCCAACCCTTCCCAGGTTAAGGATTATCGGCCTATTTCTTATTGCAACACTATTTACAAGTGTATTGCTAAGCTTATTGTGAATATGATCAGGGTTATCCTTCCTTCAGTAATTAGTCATAATCAATCTACTTTTGTTGCGGGTAGGCGTATCAGCGACAATATTCTTTTGTGTTAGGAATTGGTTCAGAATTATCATCGGACTGGTGGTTCCTCGAGATGTGCTCTTAAGATTGACTTGATGAAAGCTTATGACACTGTTCGTTGGGACTTTTTGGTTGAGGTATTGCGAACTGTTGGTTTTCCAGAGAGGATGGTGGGTTGGATTCAGGAGTGTATGACTTCAACTAGGTTTTCTGTGTCTATTAATGGGGAGTTGCACGGTTTTTTCTCAGGGGGTCGCGGGTTGTGACAAGGTGATCCTATGTCTCCTTATCTCTTTGTCTTGGCTATGGAAGTTCTGTCAGGCTTACTTAATAAAATGACTCTTAATCAGGATTTCAGATTCCATGGGCGGTGTTCTAAGAACCGTCTCACTCATCTTTGTTTTGCGGATGACCTTATGATTTTCTGTAAAGCCGATGCCTCCTCGGTTTCTTTGATTAAGGATTGTCTCAGACAGTTCAGTGGTTTATCAGGTTTAATCCCGAATCTAGATAAAAGTCATTTCTTCTCCTATGGTATCTCTCCTACCCTTCAGGACCAGCTGCGTCTTGTTCTGGGCTTCCAAGTAGGGATTCTTCCAGTGCGGTATCTGGGAGTCCCTTTGATTTCTACTAAACTACGGGCCTCAGATTGTGCTTCTCTTGTGGATCGTATTCTTATGGGTGCTAAAAGTTGGAGTAGTAAGTTTCTCTCTTATGCAGGGCGGCTTCAGCTCATTAAATCTGTTTTATTCTCCATTCAAGTTTATTGGTCTTCTTTATTTATTCTTCCTAAGTTTGTTATTAGGAAGGTGGAGACGATTCTCCGTTCTTTCCTTTGGAAGGGTAGTGAGCTCACCTCTTCTGGGGCGAGAGTGGCTTGGAGTAGAGTTTGTTTACCTTCCAAGGAGGGGGGTTGGGGATTAAGAGATTGAAATCTTAGAATAAAGCGGCTATTGTTAAGCACATTTGGTTCCTTTGCTTTGGCCAGGTTTCTTCTTGGTCGAATTGGGTTCAGTCTTATTTGTTGAGGGGGAGAAGTTTTTGGGAGGTTCATTGCCCTACAGATTGCTCTTGGAGTTGGCGTAAGATTTTGGAGCTTTGTTCTTGGTCCCGGCGGCGGATGAGAGTTAGGATTGGGAATGGTGAGAAGACTTTATTGTGGTTTGATTTTTGGCATCATGTGGGTCCGATTGTGGATTCGTTGGGTGAGAGAGTGATTTATGACTCTGGCTTGGATAGGATGGCTACAGTTGCTTCCATTATTTCTGATTCTTCTTGGCGGTGGCCCCCATCTAGGTCTGCCACCCTTGTTGATCTGGCTCGGGCCCTTCTTCCGAATCCTTCTAGCTTGAGGGAGGATGAGCTGGTTTGGGTGGATGATAGTAGAGGGAGATTTTCTATGGATAGTGCCTGGAATGCTATGCGGTCTAGGGGAACCTTTGTGCATTGGTTTCGAGTTGTTTGGTTCCGGAAGGCCATTACCCGACATTCATTTTTGCTTTGGATGTCTATTCAGGGAGGCCTTTGTACTCAGGATAGTTTGACGAGGTTTGGTATCTCTGCTTGCTCGCGATGTATTCTCTGTGGTTGTTCTAGTGAGGATGTTGATCATCTTTTCTTCCAGTGCTCCTTCTCTTCTAAGGTCTGGTCGACTGTGCTGGCTATGTGTGGGTTAGATTGGAGTTGCCGAGATTGGCTTCAGAATGTTGAGTGGATGTGTCAGTTTTCTGACGCCTCTTTACGCCATCTTCTTGTTCGACTGTCTTTTTCCGCGTCAGTTTACCATTTATGGAGGGAGAGGAATGCCCGCACTCATGATGCGCCTCTTCGGCCTGTTTCTGTCCTGCTTAGTGATATTGTTTTTGATGTTCGGAATCGTGCTGGCTTTTTACGGAAGGTGAATCCATCTTATGACAATAAATGGCTTCACCTATCCTGGCACTTGCCCGATGACATTTTATGTTGATCTTCGTTTGCTTGTAGCCTTTCGGCTTTTCTTCTAGGAGGGCCTGTCCTCTCTAGTAGTCTGGGGTATGCCCCTTTGCTCTTGTATAGTTTTCTTTTGGTTATACACTTACTTTATCCACACAAAAAAAGCAGCCATAGGGCAAAAGAAGCAAGAAATCAGGATCAGTGGTAGACGTTTCCAACAGACATAAGATGCCAAAAATGATATAGAGATTTTAGATCCTCAAGCCCAGGCCCGTAAGAAAAAAATGAAGGTCGTAAGGAAATATGATTAATTACCTTATTCCAAGATACCCAACATAGATGCGACCCTAAGTTATCTAGATTCTCATTCCGCAGTGGTACCAGTCAAAGAAGCGGCCATGACGGAGTCTATCTCATACCTAACTTACATGAGTAATAGACTATGTCAGGACATAAAGTATTAGAATAAGAACGTCGATACCTATTGAGATATAAATTCCTGCCGCACTCTATACCAGCTTAGATAAAGATAATCGTAAGAAAATTCGATGAAAATTTAACCTAAGTCGGAAACAGAAAACAGTAAACGATAGACTACCCAGGAAAGGACTTTGGAGGATTTAAGAGATAGAAAAGAAAGAACCTGACCTGAGTCAAGAAGTGATAAGTAATAGTACCTGTGAGAAACCTATAGATCAGGTAAAAACCAGTATGAGTCCTCGTGAACTCAAAAGAACAGACTTATGAGATGAGGAACATTCAGAACTTAAGCAAAAAGTACCAGTACAGACAGAAAGATCTTATGGTAAATTTGCAAACCGTAATTAGAATAGGAAGCAGAGATCTAGGAATTAGCCAGAAGAATGAACCCCCATTAGACTCCGTAGCATGGCTTAGAGCTAAGAGGTAGAATATGAAAACAATAAAAAGGAAACATAAAATAACAAGAGAACTCAATATGCATATTGAAATAATAATGTAGCTTGGAAATAGCAACGTAAGTGAAGACCTCGGAGTGATTGATCAAGATTAAGAAACCGTAAGATATGGAATAGTACATACAGCTTCCAGTAGTATGAATGATAATTCTTCCTTCCAGTAACCCTACTTCAGTAAGTATATAGATACTCAACCAGGAGTGGGAAGCATGTATATACCCCTCGACTTGGAGCTTAACAAGGATTTAAATAAGTAAGGAAAAGCGTGGGATACGATGGATGAATCACGAAATAGCAAGATAGTTGAACAGAAGAATAGATAAACCCCAAGGAAGTAAAAGCTCAAAAGAGTTAGGAAATGAAGTAAGCAACGTATAGCAACAAAAAAGTAAGATACCCGACTTATACAGAGTTTCCCATAGCTTAGACACCCAACTTATTCAGGATTAATAAAAGTGTAGTATCCAAGCCAAAGAATTGGTAGTGATGTTGTAATATGTATTAATATATAGAGTTTCCAAGGAGGTGCAGACTTAAGAGATCCAAGAAAACGAGATAAGGAGGGAAGTTAAGTAACAGGGCAAAATTTAGAAGGGCAGCATAACAGTGGGAGTACCGTAGGAGTTTGAGAGAACATGAGCCTTATGGAGATTCTTAGTAAGAGGTAGTATAATTAATAGTCAGAGGTAAATTCTGAGTAAAGCTGAAAGAGATAATTCAGATGGCTTTAGCAGAAGCACCTTAGTATGGGAGCTAACACCGAGTATGCAGATAAAAGAGCCTATGCTCATGGATAAGCAGCACATGCAATCGCAACACGGGTAATTAGTGAGAACACCATAACCAGAATGCTTCAGGACAAGCCCCACACTCCCAGCCCTTGTTAGATATCGGTAATAAAGATGGACCTTGATGTTCGCCTCAAGATATTCCTATAATCAAGTGTATGTGTAGTGAAGGAGATCGAAACATAAATCCTTTGAATACAGTACAAGAATAGAATGGAAGAGGGAAATAGCCCTAAGAAAGAGATTTAAAAGAAAAGTTGTTTAGATGAAGCGATGGAGAGATAAAGTACTAGTTTAGTAGTGACGAGGATATAAAAGAATAGCGTTAGACATGGCCAGAGATGTGTAGGGATGATATCATTCTGGTAAGGAAACAAAGATATAGATCACGAAACTCTCAGGTATAGAATAAGATCAGAAGAGAAGTCAAGAAGGTCAATAAATCAAAGGTTTAGAAGAGGAACTGTTGAGGTTCGGTGTCAATAGGAGAGAATATTATGTAAGCAATTACAGAAGATCATAACAATAAGATTTCTCCGTAATGGAATGAAACTAAAGTTCTATTACATCTTAGTTCACGTAATCAAGATGAAGTAACCAGCCATAGTTAAGTCAACCAGACAGCTACATGTATGGGTGGTTTGGTAGATGTGTAAAGTAATATGGAATCGAGAAGATAAGTTTACTATAAAGTTACATACAGTGCAGTGGGTGAGTTATAAAGTAATTCACATGTAAACGGTCGTCAGATAAACATGGGATTTATGAACTTGTATATATTTGCATATATCCAATTACCACCAATTGACAAAGTAAGACTATAGGAGCAACAAAAAGAGGGGAGATCTCAGAATGCAAGTAGGTATGGAAAACAAGTTGGTGTAAGAGCCGTAACTGAAGTTATAGTGGCAACAAAAGTAATAGTATGGATAGAATATGAACTATAGTTACAATCGAACCGCCAGCGACTACGTCGAAATAGGGAATACAGTTCAAACAAAAGTATACATACAGTTAACCTCAGCTTGAGAACCTTGCTTCTAAGTTATTAGACAATTGAGAAGGATCCCAAAGAAACTACCCATAATTAATCTCCTTAGTACAAAGCAATTCAGTAGATAACACTAGTGAGCAAGAGGTAGAAGAAGCATCAGACTTTATATTATGAAGTGCTAAGCCCCACAGATAATTAGAGATGTGAGAACTTGAAAGAACGGAACCCTTAAGCAGATGAAGCTTAGTGAGAAAATAGAGAGTTAAACAGTCAAATTATAAAGCTGAATACTAGTTTGTGATGTGTAAGTAGCGCTAAGAGAATATACAAGAGGTTATTCTTTTATCGATACTTGCATCAGAGTGGAATCAGTACATGCAAAGGCTTAACCATAAAAGAACGCTAGTACTTCTAGAAAAGTTCGAAAGTACCTGTTAGGAAGAATCAGATTGAGACAAGTAAAGTTGGTCATAGCTAGAAATCGAAGAATGAGATTTCTATAAGGCATAATAATAGTTGTAGTTTGACAACAGTATTAAGTATCCAGTAGAACTCTTATGAAACAAGAACAAGGAATTGCCACTCTATCAAGAATTCAAGAGGTATGATGCATGAAACATATATTAGGATAAAAAGAAGAGTAATGCATACTTATGAGCTTTAGAAATAGAGTAAAGTATCAGTCCATGTAGACAAAAATATAGTACCTTCTAGGTTATGATACAATTGATGGAGCGAAGTAGAGAATGAATATGTAGACGGTTATAAGCTGGTGACCTAAGAAATAACATGTTAGTTATGTAACTTGTGATAGAATGTTTAGTATCGAGAATCTCGGATCTAGACAAACTCCAGGATTTCAGTTTTAAAGAGGATTCGAGGACGAATCCTAATTAAGGGGGGAAGAATTTGTAACATCCGGTGAACTTGACGACTTGTACGGTACCAGAGCCTGACGACTATTATAATTCAGAGGCATAATACTTGATATACATCATGTTCAAGAAAGTACGTTCATAAAATGGAATTTGGGATATTCAGAAGATTCCTTGAAATTTTGACGCGGAACTTAGTTTATGTTCAACCTCGAATAGTTTTTAGTAATCGGGCCATAACTTTCTCATACGATCTCTGCTTTTTATGAATTTATATCATCAGAAAGTTTAGTCCGAGAGCTACAACTTTTATGTTGGACATTTTTCCAAATTCGAACTCGAAATGGGTCAACAATCGCAATTTCCACAGCTACTATAGTAATTTCGATAATTAACTAGAATTGTGTGATGTGGCAAAATGTGGACCATTCATTTGCAACACAAAAATCATCCTTTTTTTATAAGGTGTGTAGCTGGGGACGTTTTACATAGATATGGAATCCACTCCTTCTTGCGAGAAGTAGATGAGTATCTTCTTTAATGGTTGATTCGGTACTTGAATAGTTAGAGCACTCAAGTCTTTCTATTACAAATAGAAAGATTACTATTCATAATAGTTATGAATAAATCGTTCATTAGAGAATCAATGATACTTATGGCACAAAATAATTAGAGGGGTATAACAGACATTATGACCCAGCTCTAATTATGAGATACTCGTGGAGGGTCAATCTTTATGAAATGTAATATCGGTGGACACCATTGACTTTTGGTATAAAATATATCTGCAACAACGAGAGTGCAACTTTAGGTTTTTAGTAGAATAACATAAAGTTAATAATTCATAATATTTAATTAAAGAGTTTTAATTAATATTTCGAGATTATTGGATCTCGGAACTGAAGGTCCATTTGGTCCCCGTGTTAGCTCGTTATACTATAGGAATTCATGAAATAATTGGATCGTCCAATTATGAACTCACTTGAAAAATATTAAATAATTGAGAATTATTTATTGATATGATTATTAATTTGATTATTAATTATATAATGTCACACTTTGAAATTATATATTAAGGTGTTTAATGTATAGTTTTTATATTAATGATTATTAGATGATCTTTTAAAATATGATTTGCTTTTAAATTAAATTTGATTTAATTCAAAATCAAATATGTAATTTATATCATGATATAAGTTACATGTTAAATTTTAAGTTCAAAATTAAATGATATTTGATATTATATTTAATTTTTGAAATTAATAATGTTGTTGTGACAAAAATGCCATTGGCCAATATTTATATATGTGATTAGGGTTAGGGTTAATTTTATAAATGTACATTTAATTAACCTAAACCATAAATATAAATATGATGCTTTTCTTGTAACATCTGGTGAACCTAACGACTTGAACGGTACCTGACAAGAAACACACTTGGATTCGAAATCCAAGCAAACCCCAAGCAACAGACAGAACCCCAAGCATATCTGGTTTCTCTGTTCTGGCCAGGTTTCCTCTTGGTCAATTTGGGTTTACTCTTATTTGTTTAGGGGGAGAAGCTTTTGGGAGATCCCTTGTCCTTCTGACTGCTCTTGGAGTTGGCGTAAGATTTTGGAGCTTCGTTCTTAGTCCCGTCGGCGGATGAGAGTGAGGATTGGGAATGGTGAGAAGACTTTATTATGGTTTGATTATTGGCATCCTCTAGGCCCGATTGTGGACACGTTGGGCGAGAGAGTGATTTATGATTCTGGCTTGGATAGAATGGCCACAGTTGCTTCCATTATCTCGGATTCTGCTTGGCATTGGCCCCCTTCTAGATCTGCTGCTCTTGTAGATTTGGCTCAGTCTCATCTACCGTCTCCTTCTAGTTTGAGGGAGGATGTGCTGGTTTGGGAGGACGATAGAAATGGGAGATTTTCTGTGGATAGTGTCTGGAATGCTATGAGGTCAAGGAGACCCGAGATGCCTTGGTCTCGAGTTGTTTGGTTCCGGAAAGCTATTCCCCGCCATTCCTTTCTTCTTTGGATGACTATTCAGGGAGGCCTTTGTACTCAGGACAGTCTGATGAGATTTGGCATCTCCGCTTGCTCGCGGTGTATTCTTTGTGGTTGTTCGAGTGAGGACATTGATCATCTTTTCTTCCAGTGCCTCTTTTCTTCGAGGGTCTGGTCGTCTGTGCTAGCCATGTGTGGGTTAGATTGGAGTCGCCGAGATTGGTGTCAGACTGTTGAGTGGTTATGTCAGTTCTCTGGTGCCTCTTTATATCATCTTCTGGTTCGTCTGTCTTTTGCAGCGTCAGTCTACCATTTTTGGAGGGAGAGGAATGCTCGCACTCATGATATGCCTCTTCGGCCTGTTTCTGCTCTTCTTTATGATATTGTTTTTGATGTTCGGAATCGTGTTAGCTTTTTACGTAAGGTGAATCCATCTTATGACAATAAATGGCTTCACCTTTCGTGGCACCTGCCCGATGACATCTTTTGTTGATCTTTTGTAGCAGGTTGGCTTTCTTCTTGGAGGGCCTGTCCTCTCTAGTGCTTGGGGCATGCCCCTTTGATCTTTTGCTTGTAGCCTTTCGGCTTTTCTTCTAGGAGGGCTTGTCCTCTCTAGTTGCCTGGGGTATGCCCATTTGCTCTTTGTATAGTTTTCTTTTGGTTATAATACTTACTTTATCCAAAAAAAAAAAAAAACCCTTCCAAGGCCACAAAGAAGACCCACAAAGAACTTGCCCTTGAGAACCTTTAAGATGATTTCTTGTAGTGTTTTGCTAGCAATGGAGACGCCACTAAGCTTGCTAAACTTAGATAAGTCGATTTTAACTTGAAAATGGGAGGGCTTGTCCTCTCTAGTTGCCTGGGGGTATGCCCCTTTGCTCTTTGTTTTCTTTTGGTTATAATACTTACTTTATCCAAAAAAAAAAAAAGAATTCGGCCATAGCAAACTTAGATAAGTCGATTTTAACTTGAAGCTTTAAGCTTATGTGTTTACAAATTTCGTTCATTGCTCCAAAAAGAAAAAGAAAGAAAGTTTAAATAGTGTTACAAAGAGAAACCCTAAATGCATAAAGACAACAATGCCCCTAAAGGCTAAATTACAAAAATACCAAAGTCTTCAAAGGCTTGTGAAGCTTCATTCAGAACTGATTTAGGCCAAGTGAAGTGGCTTTGGGCCCTCTCTATTGAAGCCCACATGCGTCTCTATTTGTTTGTTGCAATCGGCCATAACACTCTGAACTAATCCCGCCATTGCTTCTCTGAGTCTTTTGGTCATCTGCCTCGTAATTGGCCCTTCTGGTACTTGTAATGGGTCTTTTGCTTTGTTGTCGGCCTGGATCATGCCATCCCCTCCCTCTTGAAAAGGATTCGACCTTGAATATGTACCTGCATCAAAAGGAGTTAAGTCAGAAACATTAAATGTAGCAGAACATTATACTTACCTTCTAAATCCCAGCTTGTATGCATAGTCATTAATCAGTTCCAAGACTTGAAATAGACCATCCCCTCTCCGTTGTAGCTTAGATTTACGTTGTTCATGAAATCTCTCTTTGCGCATGTGTACCCAAACCCAATCTCCAGGCTGAAATACCACACGTTTTCTTCTCTTATTAGCATGAGAAGCATATTGCTCATTCTTTCGATGTATTTGCTCTCTGGCTTTCTCATGTATATGCTTCACCAAATCAGCTTTCCTTTTTCCATCTAACCTCGCATGCTCATCAACAGGCAATGGTAACAAATCTAATGGAGTTAGTGGCTGAAAACCATAAATAATTTCAAATGGTGAGTAAGATGTAGAGGAATGAATACTACGATTATATGCAAATTCAACAAAAGGTAAACAGTCCTCCCAAGTTTTTAAGTTCTTATTGATAATAGTACTCAATAACTGAGTCAAAGTCCTATTAACAACCTCAGTCTGGCCATCAGTTTGGGGGTGGCAAGTAATAGAATACAAAAGTTTTGTTCCCAACTTACCCCATACAACTTTCCAAAAGTGGCTAAGGAATTTAACATCACGATCTGAAACTATACTCCTTGGAATCCCATGGAGTCGTACTACTTCTCTAAAGAATAAGTCAGCAATGTTAGTGGCATCATCAGTTTTATGACATGCTATAAAGTGTGCCATCTTACTGAACATATCAACCACTACAAAGATGGAATCTCTACCCTTCCTAGTCCTAGGTAAACCCAATATAAAGTCCATAGATACATCTACCATGGCTAACTAGGTATAGGCAATAGTGTATACAACCCATGAGGCATAACCTTAGATTTAGCCTGTTTACAAGTTAAGCACTTATCATACAAACGCTCAATATCTCTCCGTATTTTAGGCCAATAAAAATGTTCACTCAATACCCATAAGGTTTTGGCAATGCCAAAGTGCCCCATTAAACCTCCCCCACGCGCTTCCCTCACTAACAACTCACGAATGCTACAAACAGGAATGCATAATCTATTCTCCCTAAACAGTATCCCATCGTGTTGGTAGAATTTACTAAAAGCAGACTTTTCACATGCAGCATAGATAGTACTAAAGTCAGTATCACTAACATAAAGTTCTTTAATAAATTCAAACCCAAGCATTCTTCCACTCAATGAAGTAAGTAAAGCATACCTTCGCGATAGTGCATCAGCGACAATGTTTTTCTTAACTTGTTTGTAGCGGATAACATATGGAAATGTCTCAACAAACTCTAACCATTTTGCGTGTCGTTTGTTCAGCTTACCTTGGCCCTTCAAATGCTTCAATGATTCATGATCTGTATGGATCACAAACTCTCGAGGCCACAAATAATGCTGCCAAGTCTCAATGGCTCTCACTAGCGTATACAACTCCTTGTCATATGTGGGGTACCTCAAAACTGCTCCATTCAGCTTCTCACTAAAGTAGGCTATTGGTCATTTTTCTTGCATAAGAACTGCTCCAATGCCTATCACGGATGCGTCACACTTAATCTCAAATGTCTTCTCAAAGTTGGGTAGTGCCAAGACTGGTACACTGTACAACTTCATTTTAAGATCCTGGAATGCACGCTCCTACTCTTCTTCCCATTTGAAGCCAACAGTTTTCTTCACTACTTCAGTCAGTGGTGCTGCAATACTACTGAAGTCTTTAACAAATCTACGGTAGAAGCTTGTTAATCCATGGAAGCTTCGGACTTATGTCACTGTTGTTATCCTGAATTGCCTTCACCTTTTCCAAATCTTCCTCGATGCCATCTGCACTCACATCAAATCCAAGGAAAACAATTCTATCTATACCAAAAGTGCACTTATCAAAGTTAGCATACATATTTTCGTGCCTTAACACATCAAGAACATGCTTCAAATGTATAACATGCTCATCTAATGTTTTACTGTAAACTATGATGTCATCAAAATAAACCATAACAAACTTACCTAAAAATGCATGCATAACATGATTCATCAATCTTTTTTTTTTTGGATAAAGTAAGTGTATAACCAAAAAAAACTATACAAGAGCAAAGGGGCATACCCCAGACTACTAGAGAGGACAGGCCCTCCTAGAAGAAAAGCAGGCTACAAGCAAAAGAAGATCAACAGAAAATATCATCGGGCAAGTGCCAAGATAGGTGAAGCCATTTATTGTCATAAGATGGATTCACCTTCCGTAAAAAGCCAGCACGATTCTGAACATCAAAAACAATATCACTAAGCAGGACAGAAACAGGCCGAAGAGGCGCATCATGAGTGCGGGCATTCTCTCCCTCCATAAATGGTAAACTGACGCGGCAAAAGACAGCCGAACAAGAAGATGGCGTAAAGAGGCGTCAGAAAACTGACACATCCACTCAACAGTCTGAAGCCAATCTCGGCAACTCCAATCTAACCCACACATAGCCAGCACAGTCGACCAGACCTTAGAAGAGAAGAAGCACTAGAAGAAAAGATGATCAATATCCTCACTAGAACAACCACATAGAATACATCGCGAGCAAGCAAAGATACCAAACCTCATCAAACTATCCTGAGTACAAAGGCCTCCCTGAATAGACATCCAAAGCAAAAAGGAATGGCGGGGAATGGCCTTCCGGAACCAAACAACTCGAAACCAATGCACCAAGGTTCCCCTAGACCGCATAGCATTCCCGGCACTATCCACAGAAAATCTCCCTCTACTATCATCCACCCAAACCAGCTCATCCTCCCTCAAGCTAGAAGGATTCGGAAGAAGGGCCCGAGCCAGATCAACAAGGGCGACAGACCTTGATGGGGGCCACCGCCAAGAAGAATCAGAAATAATGGAAGCAACTGTAGCCATCTTATCCAAGCCAGAGTCATAAATCACTCTCTCACCCAACGAATCCACAATCGGACCCGTAGGATGCCAAAAATCAAACCACAATAAAGTCTTCTCACCATTCCCAATCCTAACTCTCATCCGCCGCCGGGACCAAGAACGAAGCTCCAAAATCTTACGCCAACTCCAAGAGCAATCTGTAGGGCAAGGAACCTCCCAAAAATTTCTCCCCCTCAACAAATAAGACTGAACCCAATTCGACCAAGAAGAAACCTTGCCAAAGTAAAGGAACCAAATATGCTTAACAATAGCCGCTTGAATGGAGAATAAAATAGATTTAATGAGCTGAAGCCGCCTCGCATAAGAGAGAAACTTACTACTCCAACTTTTACCACGCATAACAATACGATCCACAAGAGAAGCACAATCTGAGGCCCGGAGTTTAGTAGAAATCAAAGGGACTCCCAGATACCGCATTGGAAGAATCTCTACTTGGAAGCCCAGAACAAGACACAGCTGGTCCTGAAGGGTAGGAGAGATACCAGAGGATAAGAAATGACTTTTAGCTAGATTCGGGATTAAACCTGATAAACCACTGAACTGCCTGAGACAATCCTTAATCAAGGAAACCGAGGAGGCATCCGCTTTACAGAAAATCATAAGGTCATCTGCAAAGCAAAGATGAGTGAGACGGTTCTTAGAACACCTCCCATGGAATCTGAAATCCTGATTAAGAGCCATTTTATGAAGTAAGCCTGACAGAACTTCCATAGCCAAGACAAAGAGATAAGGAGACATAGGATCACCTTGTGGCAACCCGCGACCCCCAGAGAAAAAACCGTGCAACTCCCCATTAATAGACACAGAAAACCTAGTAGAAGTCATACACTCCTGAATCCAACCCACCATCCTCTCTGGAAAACCAACAATCCGCAGTACCTCAACCAAAAAGTCCCAACGAACAGTGTCATAAGTTTTCATCAAGTCAATCTTAAGAGCACATCTCAGGGAACCACCAGTCCGATGATAATTCCGAACCAATTCCTGACACAAAAGAATATTATCGCTGATACGCCTACCCACAACAAAAGCAGACTGATTATGACTAATCATTGAAGGAATGATAACTTTGATCCTATTCGTAATAAGCTTAACAATACACTTGTAAATAGTGTTGCAACAAGAAATAGGCCGATAATCCTTAACCTGGGAAGGGTTGTGAATCTTAGGAATCAGAGCAATAGAAGTAGCATTAACCTGCCTCAAGAGACGCCCAGAGGAAAAGAAAGAGTGAATAGCACAAAGGACATCATCCCCCACAACACTCCAAGACTTCTTAAAGAAACCCGAATTAAATCCATTTGGGCCTCGAGCTTTATTGTCCTTCAACGCGAACAAGACAGCCTTAATCTCCTCATCAGAAACCTCCCGGGTAAGAGACTCACTCTGCTCAGCTGTCACATGCCTAGTAATTGCATGACTATGCTAGGGGCCCAAAAGGGTCTCAAAAAAAGATACAATCTCATCTCTAACCAAAACATCATCCTCCACACGAGTCCCATCCTCCTTAGTGATAGAAGTAATCTTGCTACGGCCGTGAAAACTCTTCATAGCAGTAAAAAAGAATTTAGTATTCTGATCCCCGAGATTTAGCCATTGAACACGAGATTTATGTCTATTGAAGCCTTCCTCAGCTCGACACATGTCACCATACCGTAACGAAAGACTAGCTTCTTCAGCTAACAGAGCGGGGTTACTGGGGCACTCCTGTAAATCACACTGCACACTATCCAACTCCCTCATAATCTCCAAAACCTTACTCGGAATCTGAGAGAAATGCTCGACATTAAACTTCTTCAAGGCCATCTTAACACTCTTCAGCTTACAACATAAACGGAACATTGGAGTACCGAGAACATCAATGTCCCAAGCCCTAGCCACAACTGAGAGAAAATCAGGATGATCCGCCCAAAAATCAAAGAATTTGAAGGGAATTTTCCTCTTTGGGAGCTCTGCAAGTTTAACCACCATAGGAGAATGATCTGAAATCCGAGGGGGAAGAAAGCGGGCAGCAGAACCCGAAAAAAGACACTCCCAAGACGAATTAGCGAGAACACGGTCCAACTTACGCCAAATAGGGGACTGAATCTGCTTATTGAACCAAGTAAACTGACAACCAGAGAACTGAAGATCATCCAAACTAGCCTGACCCAAACAGCAGCCCAAATCATCTTTCCAAGCCGGCCATGCCACAGATCCACCACAATGCTCAATCGGAGAGCGAATAGCATTGAAGTCTCCCAAAACAAGCCACGGAGAGTCATAAAAAACACTACCACTAGAAACTAAGTCGGGCCAAAGCTCCCGACGCTTCTCGTAGTCACACTCTCCATAAACCACCGAAACTACACAAGTCCACAACCCAGAAATATTTTATTTATTTTTGGATAAAGTAAGTATTATAACCAAAAGAAAACTATACAAAGAGCAAATGGGCATACCCCAGGCAACTAGAGAGGACAAGCCCTCCTAGAAGAAAAGCCGAAAGGCTACAAGCAAAAGATCAACAGAAGATGTCAACGGGCAAGTACTAGGAAAAGTGAAGCCATTTATTGTCATAAGATGGTTTCACCTTACGTAAAAAGCTAGCACGATTCTGAACATAAAAAACAATATCATAAAGAAGAGCAGAAATAGACCGAAAAGGCATATCATGAGTGCGAGCATTCCTCTCCCTCCAAATATGGTAGACTGACGCTGCAAAAGACAGACGAACCAGAAGGTGACGTAAGGAGGCATCGGTGAACTGACATAACCACTCAACAGTCTGACGCCAATCCCGACGTCTCCAATCTAACCCACACATAGCCAGCACAGACGACCAGACCCTCGAAGAGAAGAGGCACTGGAAGAAAAGATGATCAATGTCCTCACTTGAACAACCACAGAGAATACAACGCGAGCAAGCAGATATACCAGACCTCATCAAACTATCCTGGGTACAAAGGCCCCCCCTGAATAGACATCCAAAGTAAAAAGGAATGGCGGGGAATAGCCTTCCGGAACCAAACAACTCGAGACCAATGTAGCAAGGTTCCCCTAGTCCGCATGGCATTCCAGGCACTATCCACAGAAAATCTCCATCTCCTATCATCCTCCCAAACCAGCACATCCTCCCTCAAACTAGAAGGAGACGGAAGATGGGACTGAGCCAAATCAACAAGGGCAGCGGACCTAGAATAGGGCCAACGCCAAGCAGAATCAGAGATAATGGAAGCAATTGTGGCCATCATATCCAAGCTAGAGTCATAAATCACTCTCTCACCCAACGTGTCCACAATCGGGCCCAGAGGATGCCAATAATCAAACCACAATAAAGTCTTCTCACCATTCCCAATCCTAACTCTCATCCACCGCCGGGACCAAGAACGAAGCTCCAAGATCTTACGCCAACTCCAAGAGCAATCGGTAGGACAAGGGACCTCCCAAAAACTTCTCCCCCTCAACAAATAAGAGTGAACCCAATTCAACCAAGATGAAACCTGGCCAGAACAAAGAAACCAAATGTGCTTAACAATAGCCGCTCTATTCCAAGTATCCAAACTCTTAATCCCCAGCCCCCTCCTTTAGAGGTAAACAAACTCTACTCCAAGCCACTCTCGCCCCAGAAGAGGTGAGCGCACTACCATTCCAAAGGAAAGAACGCAGAATCATCTCCACATTCCTAATAACAGATTTAGGAAGAATAAATAAGGAAGACCAATAAACTTGAATGGAGAACAAAACAGACTTAATAAGCTGAAGCCGACCCGCATAAGAGAGAAACTTACTACTCTAACTCTTAGCACGCATAACAATACGATCCACAAGAGAAGCACAATCTGAGGCCCGGAGTTTAGTAGAGATCAAAGGGACTCCTAGATACCGCACTGGAAGAATCCCTACTTGGAACCCCAAAACATGACGCAGTTGGCCCTGAAGGGTAGAAGAGATACCAAAAGAGAAGAAGTGACTTTTAGCTGGATTCGGGATTAAACCTGATAAACCACTGAACTGCCCGAGACAATCCTTGATCAAGGAAACCGAGGATGCATCTACTTTACAAAAAATCATAAGGTCATTCGCAAAGCAGAGATGAGTAAGACGGTCCTTAGAACACCGCCAGTGGAACTTGAAATCCGGATTAAGAGCCATATTATGAAGAAGACCTGACAGAACTTCCATAGCCAAAACAAAGAGATAATGAGACATAGGATCACCTTGTCGCAACCCACGACCCCCAGAGAAAAAACCATGCAACTCTCCATTAATAGACAAAGAAAACCTAGTATAAGTCATACACTCCTGAATCCAACCCACTATCCTCACACTACAATGAATAACTTGAGATGAAGAACGAATAATGCTAACATCAATGTCACTAGGGGTTCCAACACACCCAAATACGGCCAAACGGAAGAATATCAGAGTGGCAAAAAAACTTCCATGAAGGATTAATTGCCGAGATACATTCACAAAATTAACCTCCTTTACCTTGGTTTCAACTAAACCACACAAAGAAAGCTTCTCATCATGAAGAAACCTCATAACTTCAGCTTGTTTAATTGGATCATTGAGACCCAGAATGTTCCAACAACCAAAAATCATTAAAACAAAGAAGAGTAAAGCCAAACCCAAACAAATTAGTGTCGTCGACCCCCTCTCAGGGACTGCCGTTTCTGACTCCTCTTTCCACCAGAATCCTTTGTAGATTTGTTACCATAAACCAATTTCATGATCTCCTGAGAATCAATAACCTTATTAGCCAAACTGTTATCATTGGGCGTGGGCGAATCATAAGTTCCAGAAGGCGGAGACTCAGCTAAAACAGGCTTAGAAAGATCCTCGACAAGAAGTGAAGAAGCACGGGAACATTCACCTTCCTCCTTACCCTCTGCCTCCGTAATAACTGCCTCAGACGAAACCACAGACATAGGAGGAGTTACCAAAGCCGATTCCAACCTATTGGAAGAGCACTCACCCAAAATAAGAACCCTGTTAGAGGGAACATCCTGAATCACATTACCGCTCGAGCTAACAGGAGTGGTCACAGTCGCTCCCTTGCCTTTCTTCTTCTTAGAGACCAGAATCCAGGCACCCTCCTTTACCTCAGTAGTGTCAGCAGTAACAACTTTATCCATTGAAGGAATATATGGGGAATCGAGGACTGAGAGGGTTTGCTAACCTCCTTACTAGGAGCCTTTTTAGGACAGGAATTCATCGAATGGCCAAAAACCTCACAAGTAGTACATTTCACAGGAACCCATTCAAACTCAACCCTAATAGGTACCCTAGTACCATCAGGATATTGGAAAACAATCTCCTCGACAAGGGGATTTCGAGCATCAATCTCAACACAAACTCGAGCGAAACTGAGCGGTTTCCTAGAAAGGGTAATATTGTCAGCATTGAGAGGTCTCCCAACTACACTAGCCACACAACTAATCCCTTTAGCCGTCCATAAGTCAAAAAGCAGATGAAAGAGTCTAACCCAGACCGGAACCTTGAACAAGTCCTCTTTGGTCAAAGATAAGCCAGGTTGCCAAAGTTTGAGAACCAACGGTCTATTAGCCATATGCCAAGGGGCTCCGTCCAACACCGCACTAGCTTCTTTAAGGCTATCAAATCTAAACAAAAAGAAGTCGTTATCAGAGGTAAGAACCTCTAGCAAACCAAGCCTCCCATATAACTTGTGTGCAATAGAGTTGACAATTTGAAAAGGAAGTCTTTTACCCACAAAGTAACCAACCAATGTACTCTGCCAATACACACTACCCTCTTCAATAACCTCAGCATGAGGGCACACTACAACCTTACCATCAATAACACTAGGTTGAACATAGTGCATTGCGGTGGAAAAACAAGCCGAGTCAAGTGAATCAACTACTTTAGGTCCATTCAGCGCAAAAGCATAACTCTTACGACAAGCAGAAACACTGCCCCCCAAAGCTACTGTAGGAAACGAGACAGTAAGACCAAAAGCATTAGATTGACCATTCACACAAGCACTATCTGCCTTAGCAAACCTAGAGGCACTAGCGCCACCAACTGCCTTAACAACCCCAGAAACACTAACACCACCAGCTAAAGCACTCAATTTCACTGCCGATGAAACATTCCCAAAAACATTCCCAGGATTCGGGGCTAAAACACCACAAGACACATGACAAGAATCACCAATGTTGTTACCAGCACTCACGGCACCACCAACCTCATTCACAGGAACAATATTATTCAAGACCGAAACAGCAGTACCCTCACCGGCAACAAACGCAGCTTCAATACACACGGAATCACACAAGTCAGCCATTATAGACACAACATTACGGGCCAAATAATCACAAACATGAGCCTCTGCCGAGGACTCCAACTCCTCACCGACAGGGCTACCAACCCCCCCTTGAACGCCGACCGAAACTTCACAGAAATGAGAAGAAACAGACTGCATATCACCCTTCACAATCGACAACACAGTCGCTAAATTCCCACAAACCTTAGTTTCTGCCTTACCCACAACATCAACAACACCATCCACTACACCCGGGTTAGACCGATTAAGAACAGAAGACCGGTCTAACAAAGCACCTGAAACCACACCTAAAGAAGACCCAGTAGAGGAACCAAACAAAGAATGACCCACCGGAGAAACCGCGGAACCCAGACCTGGAACAGGGAGACAGGCCGGTCCAACAGTGGAAGACCCTTGCACCGAAACGCTAGGAAGAACCGAGACCAACGAACGGTGGACAAACCAAGGGAGCTCACTTGACCCAGCGATGAACCGGAGAGAGCGAAACCAGGGCCCAACGACAAAGATGAGGCATCGGGTGAAGGGGCAGAGATGGGCAAACGAGCGACAGATCTGACAGCTTTACGACCCACAGCAGGCTAGTGCGGTCCTAAAACCAGCAAGCGAGAGGCAGGCATAGAAGAGAATGAAATGGAGGTGACAGTGACGAGAGAGGGATTACGACGAAAAGAGAGCAGTAAAGGGCAAAAGTAAAACAAGGGAAAGGAGAAAAACGAAAAGAAATGATAGTAAAATCAGATCCAGAAACCAGATTTAACTCATAAGAGAAGGGACGAAGGAAATCGCCCAAGAAAGCGAGAGCATTTTTGCCCTAGAGAACTTTTGACCATTTGTACCTGTGGCATATGATATTCATCAATCTCATAAATGTGCTAGGTGCGTTTGAAAGACCAAATGGCATAACTAACCACTCATATAATCCATATTTAGTCTTAAATGCGGTTTTCCCCTCATCTCCTTCTCTCATGCGAATCTGATGGTATCCACTTTTTAAATCGATCTTACTAAATACCTTGGAACCATGCAATTCATCTAACATGTCATCAAGCCTCGGAATAGGGTGGCGATACTTTACCGTTATATTATTGATTGCTCGACAATCGACACACATTCGCCATGTCCCATCTTTCTTAGGGACTAGAAGCACTGGAACTGCACAAGGGCTCATGCTTTCCCTTACATACCCCTTGTCCATCAACTTCCGTACTTGCCTTTGTAGCTCCTTTGTCTCATCGGGATTGCCCATATAAGCCGGTCTATTAGGAATGACTGCTCCAGGTATGAAGTCTCCTTATAGACTAACAATAGCATGAGCTTGCTAGCCTTGTATGCTTTCCTCGCTTCACCCTCAACCATGTAGAAACTCTTTTTAACTCTCCCTTTTGTTTCCCCCTCACGTGCACTCACACTCCCCTTGGGAACTCCCACGTCCTTGGCCTTATTTTTCTCACCAGACACACCACTCTCACTAGTCTCACCCAAGGTAGTGTTTTCCTTCGCCCTCTCTTTGTCACGCTCAAGTTGCAACTTAACCTGATCTTTATGGACTTGTGCAGGTGTAAGTGGGTATAATGTAATGGGTTTTCCCTTATGCTGAAAGGAATATTTGTTCTTGAACCCATCATGAATAGCTTTCTTATCAAACTGCCACGGTCTGCCCAAAAGAATATGTCCAGCATGCATCAGTATCACATCACATAGGACATCATCTGTGTATGGCCCAATGGTAAAGCTCAACAATACCTGCTTTATCACACTTATTTCCCCACAATCATTTAACCACTGCAACTTGTAAGGCTTCGGGTGTCTCAAGTAACTCAACCCCAATCGCTCAATCAAAGTTGTGCTAGCAACATTAGTACAACTGCCCTCATCTATGATCATACTACACCCCTTGCCATTCACACGACACCTAGTATGGAATATGTTCTCCCTCTGCTGCACACTCTCATCCTCTACAACATGTGCACTCAAAGCACGCTTGACAACTAAGGATAAGTTATCCAGCGGGTATCCAACTCCCTCGTGGTCACTAGCATCATCCAACTGTGGCATCTCATCCTCAACCTCCCTATCAGTAGAGTACACCTCTCCACTCTTTTTATCAATCATTAAGGTACGCCTATTGGGACATTGTGAAGCATAGTGTCTCATGCCCAAACATTTGAAACACTTTACATCCTTAGTTCTAATAGCTGCACCCTCAGGTTTTGGTCTAGTTTTGCTTGGTTCTGCAGCCTCTTTACCTTTGTGACATGATCCAGGCCACACATGGAGCATCAGAGGACATGGCCAATAACACAAGGGATCCATTGCAATTACCAGAAGGACCAATCACAAGACAGAAGGCAAAAAGAATCTGAAAAAGCAATGGCGGGATTAGTTCAGAGTTTTATGGCCGACTGCAACAAACAAATAGAGACGCATGTGGACTTCGATGGAAAGGGCCCAAAGCCATTTCACTTGGCCCAAATCAGTTTAGAATAAAGCTTCATAGGCATTTAAAGACTCAAATACTTGGTATTTTTGTAATTTCGTATTTAGGGGCATTGTTGTCTCTATGCCTTTAGGGTTTCTTTTGTATCACTATTTAAGCTTTCTTTCTTTTTCATTTTGAGACAATCAACGAAATTTGTAAGACTCAAAAGCTTAAAGCTTTGGCTATGGACGAATTTTTGTAAGGGAGGGATTCCCTTTTTCAAGTTTAAATCGACTTATATAAGTTTGGCAACTTAGTGGCATCTCCATTGCTAGCAAAACACTACAAGGAATCATCTTAAAGGTTCTCAAGGGCAAGTTCTTTGTGGGTTTTCTTTGTGGCCTTGGAAGGGTTTTGTATCCACAAAATCAAATTCGCGGTTCTTGGGGTTCTGTCCGTTGCTTGGGGTTTGCTTGGATTTCGAATCCAAGTGGGTTTCTTGTCACTTTGGAACTATGTTCGGCCATAGGCTTATTAAAGCCTCAACTGAACTCGCCTCTAGGCTTGTCAAAGCCTCCATCTCGCTTCTCATCCGGAACCCGTTTTCCCTTCCATACAGAAGTAGCCTGAGTGCCAAATCTGGATGTTGACTTTTTCTTGAGTTGTCTTTCTACCTTGATAGCCATGTGAAGCATATCCTCCAAATCAACATAGTGATGCAACTCCACCATGTTTGCAATCTCTCTATTCAAGCCCCCTAGAAACCGTGCCATAGTAGCTTTTGCATCCTCAACTACATTTGCCATGATCATGGCAACTTCCATCTCTGTGTAATAGTCATCAACACTCTTGGTCCCCTGATACAGATGTTGTAGTTTCTGATACAATTTCCTATAGTAATGGCTGGCTATAAATCTCTTTCTCATGAGACCTCTAAGTTCTGCCCATGTCTGAACCGGTCTCTCATAATTTCTCCTATGAGTATAGACAAGCTGATCCCACCAAATCATAGCATAATCGGTAAACTCAATTGCTGCCAAATTGATCTTCTTCTCGTCTGAGTAGCGATGACAATTGAAAATCAATTCTATTTTATTTTCCCATTCTAAGTAAGCTTCAAGACAATTCTTACCGTGGAATGTTGGTATCTTGATCTTGATGCTACCTAGATCACCATCTACATCTCCTCGTCTACCATATCCCCTCCTATCATAATCCCCTCTTCTGGCATCAAATGCACCTCTATCATCAAACTGTCTATCCCTCCTATCATTCCTCCTATCAAACCTCCTATTAGGCCTCCTATGTCATTTTATTTACAAAGGTGAGGTTGGTGAAGCAATCCCGATCAATAGCTACGTATTTTGGGGACATGGTTTGGTGTGTAGTTGGGGACGTTTTACATAGATATGGAATACACTCCTTCTTGCGAGAAGTAGATGAGTATCTTCCTTAATGCTTTATTCGGTACTTGAATAGTTAGAGCACTCAAGTCTTTCTATTACAAATAGAAAGATTAATAGTCATAATAGTTATGAATAAATCGTTCATTAGAAAATCAATGATACTTATGGCATAAAATAATTAGAGGGGTATAACAGACATTATGACCCAGCTCTAATTATGAGATACTCGTGGAGGGTCAATCTTTATGAAATGATTATATCGGTGGACACCACTGACTTTCAGTATAAAATACATATGTAGGTCTGCCGCCCTTGTTGATCTGGCTCGGGCCCTTCTTCCGAATCCTTCTAGCTTGAGGGAGGATGAGCTGGTTTGGGTGGATGATAGTAGAGGGAGATTTTCTGTGGATAGTGTCTGGAATGCTATGCGGTCTAGGGGAACCTTGGTGCATTGGTTTCGAGTTGTTTGGTTCCGGAATGCCATTCCCCGCCATTCCTTTTTTACTTTGGATGTCTATTCATGGAGGCCTTTGTACTCAGGATAGTTTGATGAGGTTTGGTATCTCTGCTTGCTCGCGATGTATTCTCTGTGGTTGTTCTAGTGAGGATATTGATCATCTTTTCTTCCAGTGCTCCTTCTCTTCTAAGGTCTGGTCGACTGTACTGGCTATGTGTGGATTAGATTAGAGTTGCCAAGATTGGCTTCAGACTGTTGAGTGGATGTGTCAGTTTTCTGACGCCTCTTTACGCCATCTTCTTGTTCGGCTGTCTTTTGCCGCGTTAGTTTATCATTTATGGAGGGAGAGGAATGCCTGCACTCATGATGCGCCTCTTCGGCCTGTTTCTGTCATGCTTAGTGATATTGTTCTTGATGTTCGGAATCGTACTGGCTTTTTACGGAAGGTGAATCCATCTTATGACAATAAATGGCTTCACCTATCCTGGCACTTGCCCAATGACATTTTATGTTGATCTTCTTTTGCTTATAGCCTTTCGGCTTTTCTTCTAGGAGGGCCTATCCTCTCTAGTAGTCTGGGGTATGCCCCTTTGCTCTTGTATAGTTTTCTTTTGGTTATACACTTACTTTATCCAAAAAAAAAATGAGAGTGCAACTTTAGGTTTTTTAGTGGAATAACCTAAAGTTAACAATTCAGAATATTTAATTAAAGAGTTTTAGTTAATATTTCGAGATTATTGGAGCTCGGAACTGTAGGTCCATTTGGTCCCCGTGTTAGCTCGTTACACTATAAGAATCCATGAAATAATTGAATAGTCCAATTATGAACTCACTTAAAAAATATTAAATAATTGAGAATTATTTATTGATATGATTATTAATTTGATTATTAATTATATAATGTCACACTTTGAAATTATATATTAGGGTGTTTAATGTATAGTTTGTATATTAATGATTACTAGATAATCTTTTAAAATATGATTTGCTTTTAAATTAAATTTGATTTAATTCAAAATCAAATATGTAATTTATATCATGATATAAGTGACATGTTAAATTTTAATTTCAAAATTAAATGATATTTGATATTATATTTAATTTTTGAAATTAATAATATTTTTGTTGATAGTGCCTGGAATGCTTTGAGGTCAAGGAGACCCGAGATGCCTTGGTCCCGAGTTGTCTGGTTCCGGAAATCTATTCCCCGCCATTCTTTTCTTCTTTGGATGTCTATTCAGGGAGGCCTTTGTACTCAGGACAGTCTAATGAAATTTGGTATATCCTCTTGCTCGCGGTGTATCCTTTGTGGTTGTTCGAGTGAGGACATCGATCATCTTTTATTTCAGTGCCTCTTTTCATCGAGGGTTTGGTCGTCTGTGCTAGCCATGTGTGGATTAGATTGGAGCTGTCGAGATTGGCGCCAAACTGTTGAGTGGCTTTGTCAGTTCTCTGATGCCTCTTTATATCATCTTCTGGTTCGTCTGTCCTTTGCAGCGTCAGTTTACCATATATGGAGGGAGAGGAATGCTCGCACTCATGATATGCCTCTTAGGCCAGTTTCTGTTCTTCTTTATGATATTGTTTTTGATGTTCGGAATCGTGTTAGTTCTTTACGTAAGGTGACTCCATCTTATGACAATAAATGGCTTCACCTTTCGTGGCACTTGCCCGATGACATCTTTAGTTGATCTCTTGTAGCCGTTTGGCTTTCTTCTAGGAGGGCTTGTCCTCTCTAGATCCTAGGGGATGCCCCTTTGCTCTTGTATAGTTTTCTTTTGGTTATAATACTTACCTTATCCAAAAAAAAATGCCATTGGCCAATATTTATATATGTGATTAGGGTTAGAGTTAATTTTATAAATGTACATTTAATTACCTAAACCATAAATATAAATATGATGTTTTTCTTGTAACATCCGGTGAACCTGACGACTTGTACGGTACCAGAGCCTGACGACTATGATAATTTGGAGGCATAATACTTGATATAAATCATGTTCAAGCAAGTACATGCTCATAAAATGACATTTGGGACATTCAGAAGATTCCTTGGAATTTTGACGCGGAACTTAGTTTATGTTCCACATTGAACATATTTTAGTAATCGGCCATAACATTTTCATACGATCTCTGATTTTTATGAATTTTATATTGTTAGAAAGCTTAGACCGAGAGCTACAACTTTCGTGTTGGATATTTTTTCAAATTCGAGTCCGAAATGGGTAATCAATTGTAATCTCCGCAGCTGCTATAATAATTTCGAGAATTAACTAGAATTGTGTGATGTGGCAAAATGTGGACCATTCATTTGCAACACAAAAATCAGCCTTTTTTTTTGGATAAAGTAAGTGTATTAACCAAAAGAAAACTATACAAGAGTAAAGGGGCATACCCCAGACTACTAGAGAGGTTAGGCCCTCTTAGAACAAAAGCCAAAAGGCTACAAGCAAAATAAGATCAACAGAAGATGTCATCAGGCAAGTGCCAGGATAGGTGAAGCCATTTATTATCATAAGATGGATTCACCTTCTGTAAAAAGCTAACACGATTCCGAACATCAAAAACAATATCACTAAGCAGAACAAAAACAGGCCGAAGAGGCGCATCATGAGTGCGGGCATTCCTCTCCCTCCAAATATGGTAAACTAACGCAACATAAGATAGTCGAACAAGAAGATGATGTAAAGAGGCATCAGAAAACTGACACATCCACTCAACAGTCTGAAGCCAATCTCGGCAACTCCAATCTAACCCACACAAAGCCAGCATAGTCGACCAAATCCTCGAAGAAAAGAAGCACTGGAAGAAAAGATGATCAATATCCTCACTTGAACAACCACAGAGAATACATTGCGAGCAAGCAGAGATACCGAACCTCATCAAACTATCCTGAGTACAAAGGCCTCCCTGAATAGACATCCAAAGAAAAAGGAATGGCGGGGAATGGCCTTCCGGAACCAAACAACTCCAGACCAATGCACCAAGGTTCCCCTCATCCGCATGGCATTCCAGGCACTATCCACTGAAAATCTCCCTCTACTATCATCCTCCCAAAAACGTGGAGGAGATGTGGGAAGCTTTCCCATTTTTCTTTTCTTCTCATGCCACTTTTAGAGTAATTGATAATGCTTTCAAGCATATCACATGACAAGTAAGCCCTCTATTCTATTTTCTTCCTTCTAATTTCAGTTTTGGACAAGGAAGTGAAGCCCTAATTTCACAACTTGTGTTACCCTAATAATGAGAATAGCATAATTGATTTTGGATTAGTTGATAATGCATTTTGGAGAAGTGTTTTGAGAGTATAAACTTGTAATGAGGTTTATTTGTATATGATTATGTTGAGGATATTATGCTTGGTAATTAATGATTATGGTTTGTGTTTGGGTGGTGATATTAGATGAGTTTTAAAGTTTGGAAGAGTGTTCAAGTGTTGGTGATGCATTGAGTAAACTAGGTAATGAGATGCAAGTTAGAAACCCGGAAAAATAGGTGCGCGTCGCGATGCCCAATGGGTCTGCATCGCGACGCGTACTAGAGACGTTTGACAGATTCATTTTTGGATTGAGCACGTCGCGACGCGAATTCATTCTAGATCCACCCTAGCGTGTTAGAGGCCACCCTAAGGGTCTCATATCAGCTCGTATACATATAATATACCATAATATACGTACGTTACGCTTGGAAGTGATAGCAAGTACTTAAATCGATAAACTTAGTTTAATTCGGAATATATTCCCCAACTCACTTTCTAATCAAGTTATCCAATTATAGATCATCGCATGAACCATAATTTTCTTCAGCAAGTGAGTGATGCCAGCCAGATTCCAAATCTGTGAGTGGACACTTTCCCTTTAAGTTGATTTTCATTTTGTTATTTTACGTGACAGACTTACTTTCTCATATTTAGAGCGTTAGCCAAGTTCATTTTCAATTATATTTTGATTAAGCATATTTTGAGAAATGATTTATAAGAAAGAAGTTTTCAAAACATGGGTTTTTTGTTTTCGAAGCATGGGGGAAAATCCACCTCAGTATGTAACTTGATAAAGATATAGAATTAACGGAGAGAACACGTGCACATGTAGAGGACTAGGGGGACGACGATACGTAACACCCCTGATCCTAGTTCAGGACTAGGGATGATAGATGCCCCTAGATCCTAGATTCAGAGCTTGGAGGGTAGCATAGATTTGCACCCATAGTTCTAGTTCAGTAGCTTGGGGGACGGCGATATATATAACGCCCCAAGACCACTAGTTTCAGGGACATAAGTGGCATGCTTTGGGGGACGGCGATACGTAACTCCCCAATGTCATGGATTTGCACTTCTGGCTCTAGTTAGGCAAATGGAAGACGGTGATACGTAACGCCCCCATACGTCAGGTTTTCATAGACAGGGACCATTTTTCAGAAACAGTTTTCAAAGATCAATTTTTTAGAAATAGTTTTCAGAAATAGATATTTCAGAAATAGTTTTATAACAGATCTTTCAGATACAATTTTTCAGAACCAGATTTTCAAAAGAAAATTTTAGAAAAGTTAACTAGAAAGAAAGAAACTTTTTTTCAGTTAATGAAAGTAATTTCAGATAAAATAAGTTTAAACAAGTTGGATTTTTGAACCATGTATTTTTCAAAAGTATTTTAGTATCGATTTATAAAACTATCCACTCAATTTTTTAGAGAGTGATTTATGACTCTGGCTTGGATAGGATGGCTACAGGTTCTTCCATTATTTCTAATTCTTCTTGGCGGTGGCCCCCATCTAGGTCTGCCGCCCTTCTTGATCTGGCTCGGGCCCTTCTTCTGAATCCTTCTAGCTTGAGGGAGGATGAGCTGGTTTGGGTGGATGATAGTAGAGGGAGATTTTCTGTGGATAGTGCCTGGAATGCTATGCGGTCTAGGGGAACCTTGGTGCATTGGTTTCGAGTTGTTTGGTTCCGGAAGGCCATTCCCCGCCATTCCTTTTTACTTTGGATGTCTATTCAGGGAGGCCTTTGTACTCAGAATAGTTTGATGAGGTTTGGTATCTCTTCTTGCTCGCGATGTATTCTCTGTGGTTGTTCTAGTGAGGATATTGATCATCTTTTCTTCCAGTGCTCCTTCTCTTCTAAAGTATGGTCGACTGTGCTGGCTATGTGTGGGTTAGATTGGAGTTGCCGAGACTGGCTTCAGACTGTTGAGTGGATGTGTTAGTTTTCTGACGCCTCTTTACGCCACCTTCTTGTTCAAATGTCTTTTTCCGCGTCAGTTTACCATTTATGGAGGGAGAGGAATGCTTGCACTCATGATGCGCCTCTTCGGCCTGTTTCTGTCCTGCTTAGTGATATTGTTTTTGATGTTCGGAATCGTGCTGGCTTTTTACGGAAGGTGAATCCATCTTATGACAATAAATGGCTTCACCTATCCTGGCACTTGCCCGATGACATTTTCTGTTGATCTTCTTTTGCTTCTAGCCTTTCGGCTTTTCTTCTAGGATGGCATGTCCTCTCTAGTAGTCTGGGGTATGCCTATTTGCTCTTGTTTAGTTTTCTTTTGGTTATACACTTACTTTATCCAAAAAAAAAAACGATCTAACCCCCCCACTCCCAGTTTCTTTGTTTTGCAGGTTACCTGTAGGATGAGTTTGAGAGGATGGATACTGATGGCAGTCACTAGAGGGTCTGAGTCCACCAAAGTGTGTATAGAGTTTCAGTATTGTCAGTGTCAAAGTAAAAGCTGTATGTCATGAATTATATTGAATAAGTTATTGCAATGTGCTAATGTGTTCATTATCATAGTTGTGATATGTAGTACTAATGAGTACACTATATGAGTATTTGAGATGCATTTCATGTTTTTGAGTCGGGGCAATGGTCCCTATGCATGAGACAGTCATTTGAGATTAGTTCAGATAAGATGATTACAGACAGATAGACAGAGGCTCAGAGGGATAGGCGGCCTATTCCATGCCAGTAACATCTCCCTGATTGGGGATGTTACCAAGATGGTATCAGAGCCATGTTTAGGGAGTTAGTGACTACAGTGGGCAGAGATCTGGGGTCTTGTATACATAGTATTTCCGGGATACTAGTATGCGGGGCACTACCTCTCCAGTATTTGATCCTCGAGTACGTCCTCAAGCCCTATAGACATGTTAGTAAGCTTTCCCCAGACTATTCAAATAGTATTTTTATGGAAACAACTATACTCTAAATCCAATTTGAATATTCTTTTGTAGTTATCATGGCTTATCACTAGAAGTACAGACAGGCTATGAGATAAGGGAGTGGAAAGAGAAATCTATAAGAAAAGTAAAAGAGAACGTACGGATGCTTAAATTAACCAGATATTATGACATGAGTCCAACCACACCAGAGACATTACAGGATGCAGCTAACAACTTGGAGGAACCCATGCAGTTGCCAACAGGGCCAATCACACGCCAAAGAGCAAAGAAGATCAGAGAGGCCTTTGCGGGACTAGCTCAGAGCTATGTGACCAGTTGCAGCAACCAAGTCAAGTGCACACCAGAGACACATATGGGCATAACCAGAGAGGTCCCCAAGCTATTTCATTTGACCCAGATCAGCTCAGACTGAAGCATAGTAGAGCAGTTTCAGCACCAGCACCCTTTTGACCCGATTTCACCCATTTTGGGACTATGTTGAATTCGGCCAAATGGGGGCATTTTTGTCATTTGTGCTCGACATTTTTACTTTATTTATGATGTAATTAGCATGGTTGACTATGCCATTAGGCTTAATTATGCTTAGATTTGTACTTAGCCGGAAGCACGTCAATTTACTATAGCATGTAAACCTTTATTAGCTTAAGTGAGATTAGCTTCAAATATTTGTTTTAAGTTTATTTAGGTGCAAAAGGACCTTAATGGTCGTGGTTGAGGTGCTTGACTTAGGTCTTTTGGTAATTTTTGCTCTAGGGTCATTTTAGCCTTTTTACTCTCTTGTAACCCTTATTATATGCCTCTTCTTTGTATTTTTGGACAACCAACGTAATATATAGAATTTTGAAAGAAAGAAAAGCTTGAGCTTTCCATGGCTATGGCCAAAACCTTGTTGAGGGAGGGATTCCCCTTTTCAAGTTCAAATTGACTTATCTAAGCTTGGCAACTTAGTGGCGTCTCCATTGCTAGCAAAATACAATCTGATTTCATGCTTGTGGTTATCATGGACGTGAGTTTCATGGTGGTTAGGGGCTGATCTTGGTTGGGTTTTGTTCCTACAAAATCAGTATTCAAAGTTCTTGGGGTTTTGAGAAAGATGCTTGGGGTTTGCTTGGTTTCCAACCCAAGTGAGTTCTTGTCATATTAGTAAGAATCAGAGATAAAGAGTTAGATAGTAAAAGATAACACCAGAATTTATAGTAAAGGAGAATATAGCGAGCCTAAGCAAGAGTAAAAAAATGCCGAGTAGACTCAAGTAAAGTTCCTTCCCTCCAAATAAGATTCCCTTTCTACTCAGAAAATTTTCCCAAGTAGACCCTATAATCCTTGAGTACCTCATATAGGCAACGAGTTCCCCGAATAACGAAGAGTAGCCATAGGGCAAAAGTAGCAAGAAATCAGGATCAGTGGTAGAGGTTTCCAACATACATAAGATGCCAAAAATGATATAGAGATTTTAGATCCTCAAGCCCAGGCCCGTAAGAAAACAAATGAAGGTCGTAAGGAAATATGATTAATTACCTTATTCTAAGAAACCCAACATAGATTGGACCCTAAGTTACCTAGATTCTCATTCCGCAGTGGTACCAGTCAAAGAAGCGGCCCTAACGGAGTCTATCTCATACCTACCTTACATGAGTAATAGACTATGTTAGGACATAAAATATTAGAATAAGAACGTCGATACCTATTGAGATATAAATTCCTGCCCCACTCTATACCAGCTTAGATAAAGATAATCGTAAGAAAATTCGATGAAAATTTAACCTAATTCAGAAACAGAAAACACTAAACGATAGACTACCCAGGAAAGAACTTAGGAGGATTTAAGAGATAGAAAAGAAAGAACCTGACCCGAGTCAATAAGGGATAAGTAATATTACCTGTGAGAAACCTATAGATCAGGCAAAAACCAGTATGAGTCCTCGTGAACTCAAAAGAACAGACTTATGAGATGAGGAACATTCAGAACTTAAGCAAAAAGTACCAGTACAGACAGAAAGATCTTATGGTAAATTTGCAAACCGTAAATTCAGTTATTGATGGACGTATTAAAGTTTGCCCTCCTTTGGATGTTGCGGAGGAAGGTAGTTTGGTGTGGAAGAATACTTTGGTTGGTAATTTTGTTGGCAAGAAACTTCCTTTCAAGGTAGTTAATTCTATTGCTCATAAGATATGGGGGAGATTTGGATTGCGAGAGGTGTTATCTTCTGACAATGGATTTTTCTTCTTTAAATTTGATAACTTTCAAGACGCATGTGTGGTTATGGAGAGAGCTCCATGGCATATGGCCAATCAGCCATTAGTTCTTAAACATTGGCAACCTGGTCTGCCTCTCGCCAAAGAAGATGTTCATAAGGTTCCGGTGTGGGTTCGTCTATATAATGTTCCGTTAGAGTATTGGACTTCCAAAGGGTTGAGCTTTGTGGCTAGTGCTGTTGGGCGCCCACTTCATGCGGATCATATCACTTTATCCCAAATAAGGCTAAGTTATGCTCGAGTTTGTGTTGAAGTTGATGCAAGGGATACTTTAGTTGAGGATTTTGACTTTGAATGGTCCAATGGTAGGTGGATTAAGATTCGGGCTGAGTTTGAATGGATTCCTATCAAGTGTTCTTCTTGTGGGGTATTTGGCCATATATTGGGTACTTGTCCTAGTAGAGTACCTAAGGATGAGGAAAGCAAGCCTAAGGATGAGGAAAGCAAGCCTTCTAAAGTTTGGATGCCTAAACCTATAGATTGTTCGACAAGTACGAGTAAAAATAAGGAGAAGGATAAGGAATGGGTAATAGTTTCAAGGAAGAATAAGGGTAAGGGTGTGGTGAAGGCAGTTGACACTTTGCCTCATGAGGAGTTGGCTTTAGTTCCAATTGATGTCTCTGAGATAGGTTCCAAAGGTATGGACATTATTGTTTGTGTTGATAAGGAAGAAGGGGAATGCTCCCCTTTAGTGAGAATGCCGAATAGCAAGAAGCCTGTAGATCATAGTAAGGAGTTATGTTGTACGGTGGCTTTGGAAACCAAGGACACCGGTTCTATAAATGGTGAGGAAGCCATATCTGATCTTGGTAAGGAGTCCGTAAATGAGCAATGTGAGGATGATGTATCACCCATTCGTATTGATAACTCTTTGGCATTGAAAGCTAAAGATTCTTTAGAGAAGAAACGGTTGGGTCAGGGTGGTAAAAATAAGAACTCTGGTGGTAAGAGGGGTCGGAAGAGCCATTCACCTCATGGTGGAAGGTGGAGATGATCTGTTGTGTTGGTCTTCTCTTTATTGTTTAAATGATTTTTGGTTGTTGGAACATTCGGGGTCTTAATGACCCTACTAAGCAGGCTGAAGTTCGAAGGTTTTTCCGTGATGAGAAGCTTTCACTTTGTGGACTGGTTGAGACTAAAGTTAAAGATGGTAATCTTCTACATGTGTCTCGTGCTATTAATCCTTCTTGGAAGTTTGTTTTTCAATCAGGTGTTGTTCCTTTTGGAAGAATTTGGGTATGTTGGAACCCATCGGATGTGGATGTTATTGTTATTCGGTCTTCTCCTCAAGCTATTCACTGTCGTGTTGCTCATGTTTCTTCTGCTTGGAGTTGTATGGTAACAGTGGTTTATGGAGAATGTAGTTATGAGAAGCGTCGAGAACTTTGGGCTGACTTGGTTGCTAGTGGTTATGAGTTTGACACATCTCCGTGGTTAGTAATGGGGGATTTTAATGCGATTTCCGATCATTCTGAGCATCATGGTGGCAGTTTGGATTGGCCTTCTTGGAAAGATGAGTTGGGTTTGTGTTTGGGCCGGGCTGGTTTGGCAGATGTTCAGTTTTCAGGTTGTAGGTATACTTGGCATAATAAACAGATTGATTCTCCTATTTGGCGGAAACTAGATCGGGTGGTCGCTAATACCTCTTGGGAGTGCTCTTTTCCTGGTTCAGTAGCTAGGTTTCTACCCTCGGGAATCTCAGATCATTCTCCTATGGTGGTTACTCCCTTAAAGCTCCCTACAAGGAATATTCCTTTTAAGTTTTTTGATTTTTGGGCTGAGCATCCAGATTTTGTGTCAGTGGTAGCTAAAGCTTGGGATGTGGATATTTGTGGTACTCCAATGTTTCGGTTGTGCAAGAAATTGAAGAGTGTGAGGTGGCGCTACGAAGTTTAATTTAGATCACTTTTCTAATCTTTCTAGGAGGACCACATGTGTTAGAAAAGAGTTGGAGGGGGTGCAGAGTGCGCTACAAGAGTCTCATTCTGATCCATTTCTGCTGAGTGAAGAGGTGAGATTGTCTTTGCTTTATGGAAATCTGAGTCGAGATGAGGAAAATTTCATGAGACAGAATCCCGAGTTCAGTGAATAATCTTGGTGATCAGAATACAAAGTTTTTTTTCCAAGCTATGAAGAATCATCATCAGAGAAGTAAGATAACTTCTATAACCACATAGGATAATACTCGTTTGGAGGATCCTACATTAGTCCAAGAGGAGATTGTGTCCTTTTATAGTACTATGTTAGGGCCTCAGCCGAGTTTGCCAGATTTTGATCGAGATCTTCTTCACTCTACCATTACTCAGTTTGTTTCTGATGAGCAGAGAGAGGTCCTTAGCCGAGAGGTTTCAGAAGAGGAGATTAAGGCTGCATTATTTTCTTTGAAAGATCATAAGGCTCCTGGACCAGATGGTTTTAACTCAAGTTTCTTCAAGAAAGCCTGGTGTGTGGTAGGTGATGATGTTATTCATGCTATTCACTCATTTTTTATCTCAGGGAAGCTCTTGAAACATGTGAATGCCACATCTATTGCTCTTATTCCGAAGATCCCTAATCCTTCTAAGGTCAAGGATTTTCGGCCTATCTCTTGTTGCAACACTATCTATAAATGTATCTCTAAGATTATTGCAGATCGGATTAAGATTGTTCTTCCTTCCGTGGTAAGCTCCAACCAATCTGCTTTTGTGGCGGGTCGACGTATTAGTGACAATATCTTATTATGTCAGGAGTTGGTCAAGAACTATCATAGGAGTGTGGGGTGCCAGGTGTGCTCTTAAGATTGATTTGATGAAGGCTTATGATACAGTTCGATGGGATTTTATGTTGGAGGTGCTGAGAACTATTGGGTTTCCTGAGAGGATGGTTGGTTGGATAGGAGAATGTATGACTTCTACTATTTTTCTGTTTCTATTAATGGGGGGGTTGAATGGTTTCTTTCCAGGAGGTCGTGGTTTACGTCAGGGGGATCCTATGTCTCCATATCTTTTTGTTTTGCTATGGAAGTTCTCTCGGGCTTACTTTACAAGATGACTCAAAAACAAGGTTTCAGGTATCATTGGCGGTGTTCTAAAATCATCTTACCCATCTATGTTTTGCTGACGATCTCATGATTTTTTGTCGAGCAGAGAAGGTTTCAGTTTTCATGGTAAGGGATTGTCTTCATCAGTTTATGGGGTTGTCTGGTTTGGTTTCTAATCCAGCAAAGAACCAATTTTTTTCTAGTGGTATTTCTGCAGTATACAAGCATGAGTTGCTCAGCCTTTTGGGTTTTCAGGAAGGTATGCTCCCTATGCGTTACCTGGGAGTTTCGTTGATTTCTTCAAAACTTCAGGCTTCTGATTGTAATGTCCTTGTAGAGCGTATTATTGGCCGAGCTAAAAATTGGAGTTGTAAATATCTCTCTTTTGCGGGGCATTTACAGCTAATTAAATCAGTGCTGTTTTCTATCCAGGTGTATTGGTCTTCATTGTTTATATTGCCAAAAACTGTAATTAGAAAGGTGGAGTCTATCTTGAGGTCATTTCTTTGGAAGGGTAGTGAGCTTGTTTCGACAAGGGCGAAGGTGGCTTGGGATAGAGTTTGTTTACCTGTCAAAGAAGGGGGTTTGGGGATTAAGAAGCTAGAGGATTGGAATAAGTCAACTATTACTAAGCACTTATGGTTTGTTAATTCGGGTAAGGAATCCTCTTGGTCTACG
Source organism: Zanthoxylum bungeanum (assembly GCA_019454045.1). Classification (NCBI taxonomy): domain Eukaryota; kingdom Viridiplantae; phylum Streptophyta; class Magnoliopsida; order Sapindales; family Rutaceae; genus Zanthoxylum; species Zanthoxylum bungeanum. Next base: position 393,649 of record SKCR01010129.1, read on the forward strand.
TGGGTTCGTTCTTACTTGTTGAGGGGGCGTAGTTTTTGGGAAGTTACATGTCCTAGTGCTTGTTCATGGAGTTGGCGGAAAATTTTAGGCCTTCGTAATTTTGTGCGTCGTAGGATGAGGTTTCATATTGGGAATGGTGAGAAGGCTTTATTATGGTATGACAATTGGCACCCTCTGGGACCAATTGTGGATACCTTGGGAGAGAGAGTCATTTATGATTCAGGACTAGGTAAGATGGCTAGGGTGGCCGCTATTGTTGATGGTAACTGTTGGCGCTGGCCATCAGCGAGGTCAGCCAATCTTCTCCAATTGGCTTGTTCTATGCCTATGGATTTTGTTCGTTGTGATACGAAGGAGGATGTGCTGGTGTGGGAGGATGATCATAAAGGTATTTTTTCGGTCAAGAGTGTTTGGGATGCGTTGAGGGTAAGAAGTAATCGGGTGAGTTGGTACCGAATTGTTTGGTTTCCAAAGGCCATTCCAAGACATGCTTTCATGCTTTGGCTCACGATTCAAGGAGGCCTTTATACTCAGGATTGGTTAATGGCTTTTGGCATTTCAGGTTGTTCTATATGTGTGCTTTGTGGTCATTCGGGGGAGGATAGAGATCATCTCTTCTTCAAGTGTTCATTTGCTTCTCAGATATGGTCGTCTATTTTGGCTAATGTGGTATAGATTGGTGCTCTCGTGACTGGATACAGACTATTATGTGGATGGAGCAGTATAGTAGTGGATCTTTGTGTCATTTACTTGTTCGATTATCCTTTGCCGCTGCAGTTTACTTCATATGGAAGGAGAGGAATGCTCGACTACATGACGAGTGTCATAGTCCATATAGAGTTCTCTTGACCAATATTATGTTTATTGTACGGACTCGTGCTAGTTTGTCAAGAAATGTGAAGCTTTCATATGATAATAGATGGTTTCAACAATCTTGGCAACTATCCAACGATATTTTTTGATTTGATTTTGCTTGTCTTTAGCCTAATTGGCTTTTGTTCTGTAGCTAGGAAGGCATGTCTTCCTTAGCTCTCTGGGGTATGCCCCTGTGCTTTTGTTATTTCTTTGGTTAATATACTTACTTTATCCAAAAAAAAAAATGAACCCCCATTAGACTCCGTAGCATGGCTTAGAGCTAAGAGGTAGAATATAAAAACAATAAAAAGGAAACATAAAATAACAAGAGAACTCAATATGCATATTGAAATAATAATGTAGCTTATAAATAGCAACGTAAGTGAAGACCTTGGAGTGATTGATCAAGATTAAGAAACCGTAAGATATGGAATAGTAAATACAGCTTCCAGTAGTATGAATGATAATTCTTCCTTGCAGTAACCCTACTTCAGTAAGTATATAGATACTCAACCAGGAGTGGGAAGCATGTATATACCCCTCGACTTGGAGCTTAACAAGGATTTGAATAAGTAAGGAAAAACGTGGGATACGATGGATGAATCACGAAATAGCAAGATAGTTGAACAGAAGAATAGATAAACCCCAAGGAAGTAAAAGCTCAAAAGAGTTAGGAAATGAAGTAAGCAACGTATAGCAACAAAAAAGTAAGATACCATACTTATACAGAGTTTCCCATAGCTTAGACACCCAAATTATTCAGGATTAATAAAAAGTGTAGTATCCAAGCCAAAGAAATTGTAGTGATGCTGTAACATGTATTAATATATAGAGTTTCCAAGGAGGTGCAGACTTAAGAGATCCAAGAAAACGAGATAAGGTGACATGATCCAGGCCGAAAACAAAGCAAAAGACCCATTACAAGTACTAGAAGGGCCAATTACGAGGCAGAGGACCAAAAGACTCAGAGAAGCAATGACGAGATTAGTTCAGAGTTTTATGGCCGATTGCAACAAACAAAAAAGACACATGTAGGCTTCAATAGAGAGGGCCCAAAGCCACTTCACTTGGCCCAAATCAGTTTTGAATGAAGCTCACAGGCCTTTGAAGACTTAAAGACTTTGGTATTTTTGTAAATTTAACCTTTAGGGGCATTGTTGTCTTTATGCCTTTAGGGTTTCTCTTTGTAACACTATTTAAGCTTTCTTTCTTTTTCATTTTGAGGAATCAACGAAATTTGTAAAACACAAAAGCTTAAAGCTTTGGCTATGGCTAAATTCTTATAAGGGAGGGATTCCCCTTTTCAAGTTTGAATCGACTTATCTAAGTTTGGCAACTTAGTGGCGTCTCCATTGCTAGCAAAACACTACAAGGAACATCTTAAAAGTTCTGAAGGGCAAGTTCTTTGTGGGTCTTCTTTGTGGCCTTGGAAGAGTTTTATTTCTACAAAATCAAATTCGCGGTTCTTGGGGTTCTGTCTGTTGCTTGGGGTTTGCTTGGATTTTGAATCCAAGTGGGTTTCTTATCATTTGGTATCTAGAGCTCAGGGTTCCAAGGTCTGATTTTCCTATCTTTACTTTTTGTTTGATTTTGTTTTTATTTTCGTTCTTTGTTATTTTCATTTCAGTTCTTCTTGGATCTTGTTTCTGTTTTCGTTTTTTTTTTTATTTCTGGATCTGATTTTGTTGTGTTTTGTATATCAATTCATCTTTTATCATTTTCCAGTTCTGGTTTTTTGTTATGTTCTTCATATCAGTTCCTCATATACTTTATATTCTTTAGCATATGTTGAAGAAATAAGCATGTTCTTTGGCGGTTGTGTGATTTGTTTCTAAAACCCTAGTGAAGTCTGAAATCAGACCCTGAAACTCAGCCTCTGAAATCAAGACCTAAATCAGCCTCTGAAATCAGAACCACAGTATCAGCATCTGACGTTATAAAAAAAAAAGGACTTGAGTGATAGTGATCACTTGAGTAAAAAAGTGAAATTTTTTGGTTGAATTTAGTTTGTTCCATATTATCATTTAGGTGCCCATGGAGGGTATCCCATCAAAATTTCTATAGAGGTGCCAAATTTTCTCCCGAAATTGCATACGACCGTGAATTTGCATGCTTATTTTTTTTCCATTGTGCCTATTGTTTACTTTTTTATTCTAATTACTCTAACATAAGTATTATTGATTGAGTCTTCGTCATTGCTATTCATGTTCGCATTTTGTTTCCGCATGCGCTATATATATATTATTGGGTCTGTTGTGTTTCATGCTAGCTTGAGGACTACACTTGGTTTTGTATTTGTTGGATTGAGTGTGATTCACATTTGAATTGAGGAAGAACTCAAGAGTGGTAAAAGGCAGTGATTGTGAGCACAGTATCGAGTAAAAGCCAAATGAGTGCAAACACGAGTGGAGTGATATCATTCGAGTGTAAACACATGAGATTGTAAGGATTTACATATTTGCTTTAATTTCTTGTTATTTCTAATCTGTTTATTTAGTGTTGAGATGGCAGGTCTAACCACTGATGAAAAGCTTGAGGCTTTGGATAGGAAATTTACAGATATGATGGAGAACATGAATACTGCTTTGGAGAGATTGACCAAGAGTGTAGAGAGTATTCAAACTGGTAGCGGTCCCAGAGCACCACCACCCCAGCATATACCACCACCTCAGAATGTACCACCACCTCATAATGTGCCACCTCGACGTGTACCACCACAGTATGTACCACCAGATGAAGAGGAAACTGAAAATGAGTTTGATGATTCTGATGGTCTTGATGATGTGGAGGAGAGATTTCAGCCTGGGCATGATAGGAGGCCTAATAAGAGGTTTGATAGGAGGGATAGACGATTTGATGATATAGGTGCATTTGATGCCAGAATAGGGGATTATGATAGGAGGGGATATGGTAGACGATGAGATGTAGATGGTGATCTAGGTAGCATCAAGATCAAGATACCAACATTCCACGGCAAGAATGATCCTGAAGCTTACTTAGAATGGGAAAAGAAAATATAATTGATTTTCAACTGTCATTTACTACTCAGATGAGAAGAAGATCAATCTGGCAGCAATTGAGTTTATCGATTATGCTATGATTTGGTGGGATCAGCTTGTCTCTACTCGGAGGAGAAATTATGAGAGACCGGCTCAGACATGGGCATAACTTAGAGGTCTCATGAGAAAGAGATTTATACCCAGCCATTACTATAGGGAATTGTATCAAAAACTACAACATCTGTATCAGGGGACCACGAGTGTTGAGGACTATTACACCGAGATGGAAGTTGCCATGATCAGGGCAAATGTAGTTGAGGATGCAGAAGCTACTATGGCACGGTTTCTAGGGGGCTTGAATAGAGAGATTGCAAACATGGTGGAGTTGCATCACTATGTTTATTTGGATAATATGATTCACATGGCTATCAAGGTAGAAAGGTAACTCAAGAAAAGGTCAACATCCAGATTTGGTACTCAGGCTACTTCTGCATGGAAGGGAAAATGGGTTCCGAATGAGAAGCGAGATGGAGGCTTTGACAAGCCTAGAGGCGAGTTTAGTGGAGGCTTTAATAAGCCTAGGGCCGAACCTAGTGCCAAAGTGACATGAGTCCAACCACACTAGAGACATTACAGGATGCAGCTAACAACTTGGAGGAACCCATGCAGTTGCCAACAGGTCCAATCACACGTCAAAGAGCAAAGAAGATCAGAGAGGCCTTTGCGGGACTAGCTCAGAGCTATGTGACCAGTTGCAGCAACCAAGTCAAGTGCACACCAGAGACACATATGGGCATAACCAGAGAGGTCCCCAAGCTATTTCATTTGACCCAGATCAGCTCAGACTGAAACATAGTAGAGCAGCTTCAGCACCAGCACCCTTTTGACCTGATTTCACCCATTTTGGGACTATGTTAAATTCGGCCAAATGGGGGCATTTTTGTCATTTTTGCTCGACATTTTGACTTTATTTATGATGTAATTAGCATGTTTGACTATGCCATTAGGCTTAATTATGCTTAGATCTCTACTTAGCCGGAAGCACGTCAATTTACTATAGCATGTAAGCACCTCAATTAGCTTAAGTGAGATTAGCTTCTAATCTTTGTTTTAAGTTTATATAGGTGCAAAAGGACCTTAATGGTCGTGGTTGAGGTGCTTGACTTAGGGCTTTTGGTAATTTTAGCTCTAGGGTCATTTTAGTCTTTTTACTCTCTTGTAACCCTTATTATATGACTCTTCTTTGTATTTTGGAGACAACCAACGTAATATACAACATTTTGAAAGAGAGAAAAGCTTGAGCTTTCCATGGCTATGGCTGAAACCTTGTTGAGGGAGGGATTCCCCTTTTCAAGTTCAAATTGACTTATCTAAGCTTGGCAACTTAGTGGCGTCTCCATTGCTAGAAAAATACAATATGATTTCATGCTTGTGGTTATCATGGACGTGAGTTTCATGGTGGTTAGGGGCTGATCTTGGTTGGGTTTTGTTCCTACAAAATCAGTATTCAAAGTTCTTGGGGTTTTGAGAAAGATGCTTGGGGGTTTGCTTGGTTTCCAACCCAAGTGAGTTCTTGTCACAAAGGTAAAGAGGCTGCAGAATTGAGCAAAACTAGACCAAAACCTGAGGGTGCAACTACTAGAACTAAGGATGTAAAGTGTTTCAAATGTTTGGGCATGGGACACTATGCTTCACAATGTCCCAATAGGCGTACCTTAGTGATTGATAAAAAGAGTGGAGATGTGTACTCTACCGATAGTGAGGTTGAGGAGGAGATGCCAGAGTTGGAGGATCCTAGTGACCATTAGGGTGTTGCATACCCGCTGAATAACTTATCCTTAGTTGTCAAGCGTGCTTTGAGTGCACATGTCGTAGAGGATGAGAGTGTGCAGCAGAGGGAGAACATATTCCATATTAGGTGCCGTGTGAATGGCAAGGGGTGTAGTATGATCATCGATGGGGGCAGTTGTACTAATGTTGCTAGCACAGCTTTGATTGAGCGATTAGGGTTGAGTTGTTTGAGACACCTGAAGCCTTACAAGTTGCAGTGGTTAAATGATTGTGGGGAAATAAGTGTGACAAAGCAGGTGTTGTTGAGCTTTACCATTGGGCCATACACAGATGATGTCCTATGTGATGTGATACCGATGCATGCAAGACATATTCTTTTGGGCAGACCATGGCAATTTGATAAGAAGGTTATTCAAGATGGGTTCAAGAACAAGTACTCTTTTCAGCATAAGGGAAAACCCATTACATTATACCCACTTACACCTGCACAAGTCCATGAAGATCAGGTTAAGTTGCAACTTGAACGTGACAAAGAGAGAGCGAAGGGAAACACCACCTTGGGTGAGACTAGTGAGAATGGTGTATCGGGTGAGAAAAATAAGGCCAAGGCCGTGGGAGTTCCCAATGGGAGTGTCAGTGAACGTGAGGGGGAAACAAAAGGGAGAGTTAAAAAGAGTTTCGACATGGGTGAGGGTGAAGCGAGAAAGCGTTCAAGGCTAGCAAGCTCATGCTATTGTTAGTCTTTATAAGGAGCCTCATTTTTATTTTACTAACATTGACCCTTTGCTTCCTGTGTCTATTTCATCTCTTTTGTAGGATTACAGTGACGTACTGACAGAGGACATACCTAGTGGGCTTCCACCCATTAGAGGTATTGAGCACCAGATAGACTTCATACCTGGAGCAGTCATTCCTAATAGACCGGCTTATAGGAGAAATCCCGAGGAGACAAAGGAGCTACAAAGGCAAGTATGGGAGTTGATGGACAAGGGGTATGTGAAGGAAAGCATGAGTCCTTGTGCAGTACCAGTGCTTCTAGTTCCTAAGAAAGATGGGACGTGGCGTATGTGCGTTGATTGCGGAGCTATCAACAATATTACGGTAAAGTATCGTCGCCCCATTCCTAGACTAGATGACATGTTGGATGAATCGCATGGTTCCAAAATTTTTAGTAAGATTGATTTAAAGAGTGGATACCATCAAATTCGCATGAGAGATGGAGATGAGTGGAAAACTGCATTTAAGACTAAGTATGGCTTGTATGAATGGTTAGTTATGCCATTTGGTCTTTCAAATGCACCTAGCACATTTATGAGATTGATGAATCATGTTATGCGTGCATTTTTAGGTAAGTTTGTTGTGGTTTATTTTGATGACATCTTAGTTTACAGTAAAACAGTATATGAGCATGTTATGCATTTGAAGCATGTTCTTGATGTGTTAAGGCAAGAAGAACTGTATGCTAACTTTGATAAGTGCACTTTTTGTATGGATATTTGTTTTCCTTGGATTTGTTGTGAGTGCAGATGGCATCAAGGTAGATTTGGAAAAGGTGAAGGCAATTCAGGCTTGTAAGATTGATTTAAAGAGTAAGATTGATTTAAAGAGTAAGATAGATTTAGTAAGATTGATTTAAAGAGTGGATACCATCAAATTCGCTTGAGAGATGGAGATGAGTGGAAAACTGCATTTAAGACTAAGTATGTCTTGTATGAATGGTTAGTTATGTCATTTGGTCTTTCAAATGCACCTAGCACATTTATGAGATTGATGAATCATGTTATGCGTGCATTTTTAGGTAAGTTTGTTGTGGTTTATTTTGATGACATCTTAGTTTACAGTAAAACAGTATATGAGCATGTTATGCATTTGAAGCATGTTCTTGATGTGTTAAGGCAAGAAGAACTGTATGCTAACTTTGATAAGTGCACTTTTTGTATGGATATTTGTTTTCCTTGGACTTGTTGTGAGTGCAGATGGCATCGAGGTAGATTTGGAAAAGGTGAAGGCAATTCAGGATTGGCCAACACCAACAACAGTGATAGAAGTCAGAAGCTTCCATGGATTAGCAAGCTTCTACTGCAGATTTGTTAAAGACTTCAGTAGTATTGCAGCACCACTGACTGAAGTAGTGAAGAAGACTGTTGGCTTCAAATGGGGTGAAGAGCAGGAGCGTGCATTACAGGATCTGAAAATGAAGTTGTGCAGTGCACCAGTCTTGGCACTACCCAACTTTGAGAAGACATTTGAGATTGAGTGTGATGCATCCAGGATAGGCATTGGAGTGGTTCTTATGCAAGAAAAGCGACCAATAGCTTACTTTAGTGAGAAGCTGAATGGAGCAGTTTTGAGGTACCCCACATATGATAGGGAGTTGTATGGGCTAGTGAGAGCCCTTGAGACTTGGCAACATCATTTGTGGCCTCGAGAGTTTGTGATCCACACAGATCATGAATCATTGAAGCATCTGAAGGGCCACGGTAAGCTGAACAAACGACACGCAAAATGGTTAGAGTTTGTTGAGACATTTCCATATGTAATCCGCTATATAAACAAGGTAAGGAAAACATTGTCGCCGATGCACTACTGCGAAGGTATGCCTTACTTACTTCATTGAGTGCAAGAATGCTTGGGTTTGAATTTATTAAAGAACTTTATGCTAGTGATATTGACTTTAGTATCTATGCTGCATGTGAAAAGTCTGCTTTTAGTAAATTCTACCAACATGATGTGTTTCTGTTTATGGAGAATAGATTATGCATTCCTGTTTGTAGTATGCGTGAGTTGTTAGTGAGGGAAGCACATGAGGGAGATTTAATGGGGCACTTTGGCATTGCCAAAACCTTAGGGGTATTGAGTGAACATTTTTATTGGCCTAAAATACGGAGAGAAATTGAGCGTTTGTGTGATAAGTGCTTAACTTGTAAACAAGCTAAATCTAAGGTTATGCCTCATGGGTTGTATACACCATTGCCTATACCTAGTGATCCATGGGTAGATGTATCGATGGACTTTATCTTGAGTTTACCTAGGACTAAGAAGGGTAGAGATTCCATCTTTGTAGTGGTTGATAGGTTCAGTAAGATGGCACACTTTATAGCATGTCATAAAACTGATGATGCCACTAACACTGTTGACTTGTTCTTTAGAGAAGTAGTACGACTCCATGGGATTCCACGGAGTATAGTTTCAGATTGTGATGTCAAATTCCTTAGTCACTTTTGGAAAGTTTATAGGGTAAGCTGGGAACTAACCTTTTGTATTCTACTACTTTCCACCCCAAACCGATGGCCAGACCGAGGTTGTTAATAGGACTTTGACTCAGTTATTGCGTACTATTATCAATAAGAACTTAAAAACTTGGGAGGATTGTTTGCCTTTTATTGAATTTGCATATAATCGTAGTATTCATTCATCTACATCTTACTCACCATTTGAAATTATTTATGGTTTTCAGCCACTAACTCCATTAGATTTGTTACCTTTGCCTGTCGATGAACATGCGGGGCTAGATGGAAAAAGGAAAGCCGATTTGGTGAAGCATATACATGAGAAAGCAAGAGAGCAAATACAACGAAAGAATGAGCAATATGCTTCTCATGCTAATAAGGGAAGAAAACGTGTGGTATTTCAGCCTGGAGATTGGGTTTTGGTACACATGCGCAAGGAGAGATTTCCTGAATAACATAAATCTAAGCTACAACCGAGAGGGGATGGTCCATTTCAAGTCTTGGAATGGATTAATGACAATGCATACAAGCTGGATTTACAAGGTAAGTATAATGTGTCTGCTACATTTAATGTTTCTGACTTAACTCCTTTTGATGCAGGTACAGATTCGAGGTCGAATCCTTTTCAAGAGGGAGAGGATGACATGATACAGGCTGACAATAAAGCAAAAGACCCATTACAAGTACCAGAAGGGCCAATTACGAGGCAGAGGACCAAAAGACTCAGAGAAGCAATGGCGAGATTAGTTCAGAGTTTTATGGCCGATTACAACAAACAAATAGAGATGCATGTGGGCTTCAATAGAGAGGGCCCACTTGGCCCAAATCAGTTTTGAATGAAGCTCACAGGCCTTTGAAGACTTGAAGACTTTGGTATTTTTGTAATTTAGCCTTTAGGGGCATTGTTGTCTTTATGCCTTTAGGGTTTCTCTTTGTAACACTATTTAAGTTTTCTTTCTTTTTCATTTTGAGGAATCAACGAAATTTGTAAAACACAAAAGCTTAAAGCTTTGGCTATTACCAAATTCTTGTAAGGGAGGGATTCCCCTTTTCAAGTTTGAATCGACTTATCTAAGTTTGGCAACTTAGTGGCGTCTCTATTGCTAGCAAAACACTACAAGGAATCATCTTAAAGGTTCTCAAGGGCAAGTTCTTTGTGGGTCTTCTTTGTGGCCTGGGAAGTGTTTTGTTTCTACAAAATCAAATTCGCGATTCTTGGGGTTCTGTCCGTTGCTTGGGGTTTGCTTGGATTTCGAATCCAAGTGGGTTTTTTGTCATAAGGAGGGAAGTTCAGTAACAGAGCAAAATTTAGAAAGGCAGCATAACAGTGGGAGTACCGTAGGAGTTTGAGAGAACATGAGTGTAGGCACTGCATTTTTACATATAAGTCCCGATGATGTGTCTCGCATGGAGACACTACCTCTTAAAATTGTGGAAGTCGCGGGAAACGGACGTCGAAGGGAAGAGTCAGGAATTGACATCTTATTGGATTTAATTCGCTTGTTTAGCTTCGGGTTTGCTTGTTGGACCTTTGTTTTAAAACACATCCTTAAACCAAAACCAAAGCCACACGCCCACCTAGCCCAAAACCAAAGCCATACGCCCACCTAGCCCAAGCCCATTAAATCACATCATAATAATTAAAACATTTAAAACACATGTCAAAAATTAAATTAAATCAAATTAAATTAAATCAAATCCAATTAAATCAAAACAAATCTCATTCCTAAATTAAATAAATCAAATCAAATCTCATAAATCACATTCATAATTAAATTAAATCACATGCCTAAACTAAATGAAATCAAATCAAATCCCAATAATCATCTTTCTAACTAAAACAAATTACCTCCCTAATTAAAGATATCTTTTCCTTATGATACACAAATTAAATATTCCCCCCATAATTACAATATTCTTTCCCTATTCGCATAAAGTAAACCCCAACATTTGCCTATAAAAAGAAGCCTACACCAACACATTCAACCTTGGCTCATTCTCACGAAAACAAACCCTAAACAAAAAATACTCACAACAGCCTTCCTCTCTCATATTCGGCTCTCTCCTTGACTACATCACTCTCTCTCTCGGCCATACAAAGCTTCCCTCACATAACTCACCCCCTTCAACCAGCCGAAACCCTAAACTACTCATAACCCTCACGTAGCCAACAACTCATTCATCTTCACAAAATAATCACAAACCCACGAAGCAGCCCTCATTCACGCCAAATAAACGCCCCTCACCAGCCCTCTCATTCTCCATGCAACCGAAAACAAACAAACAAAAATCATAAACAACAACAACCCCATACACCGACTGCAAACAAACCATCCAGTGATCACTCAATAACTCTAATAGCTACTGACAGATCAACCACACCTCACGCCAGCTGTAGCACTAAAACCAAATCAGTGTGGACGTGAACACAAGGCACCAGCCAACAGTGCATGCTCGACACTGTGACACATAGGCATGGACATGAAGAACAAAGAAACCTCCACCGATTGAACAAAACAGTAACATCGTGGCGTGAACAGCGCATGCAAACAAAAATAGAAAAAACATTGAGCTAGAAACCATTCTGGACGTGAGCAAACTACCTCTATAACCGATCCCAAAACAGTCCCCAAAGAACCTCAAAACAGTCCCATAAATAACCCAAAAATAGTCCAAAAACAGTAGTGAAACGGAGTAAAACAGTAGCCCAAAACAGCGAAACAACGAAGGAAAATGTTGAACAAGTGAACCGGAGGAGTTGCGGAGCATCAACCCTTCCGACGGATGTGTAACGCAATTCCGAGAGACGACTTAAGAGGTTAGACCTGAGGGCGCCCCTTTTATTTATTCTCTTTTTATTTTTATTTATTATCTTATTTTACTTCGCACGAGTATTGATGATTGGTGTATGATATGACTTTCGAATGAATGGAATATGTGTTCTCTCTTGTGGTATATCGGATGGAAACCTGGATGTAAATTCCGTAGCCGAATCCGGATGGACGGTATTGCGGTCTGCACTCAGGATACAATGCCACATACCACTCGAGAGACACACATATTTCGTTTATCCAACCATGTATTTGAGCATGATTTAATCGTTAGTATGTTATTTATTTTTAAGCATGATTTAGTCGTTAGTATGTTATTTCTTTATGCATGATTTAGCTATTTTTCTTTGGCAAATAGGAATTTAATTTACGTTTATGTTTAGGATGTTATTTATTCTTTGTGTTTGATAATTCAACATGCCCATTGTGTGATATTGTATGTTTGCCATTATAATGACTTACTTTTAAAGCATGCAAACTTAGACATAGGATTTACTTTGGTGAATGCGAACTAGATCTAAGTTACTCTGGAGCACATATGATGCGTAGACTCGGTTATATTATCACATAAATCCGTTCATTACAAGTGGCATAAGTAAGGGACCATTTCGAACCCAACAGTTTGAGGTCTTCCCTTGCGATGGGTGAGTGCGGCCTTAAATCATTTTCCCAGTTCACACTGGGTGGTGACTCCATGTTATTTCTCCGGTTTAGTTCCCCCGTGGGCTACTCCGTATTCCCGACTAGGCCGCGAGCCTAGAACAGCGTCATCGATTTCTATGTCCTACAGTCTGGTGACTCCACTGGGGATAGAGAATCGGCCCCGAAATAATGTCTTGTAATGGTTGTGATTTGTGCTTTGGTTAACCGTGTCTACCGTGGGTTGAAAGGGGTTTAATCAAAGGCACTTTTAAGGCTAGGTAATGGTTTGATGTCTTCCTTCATTCACTACCTTTCTATAAGGAAAAGCTGTGAAGGCACCTGGATAATCATGTACTCGTAGCTTATTGTGATGGACTAATTTGGAAGACTCGTTGTTTATTCCTGTCACCAAGCGATAAGAGCCTAAGAGGCTTAGGTTTTTAAGAGAGTTCGCTCCGCCCTCCCTCTGGGGAATCTACAACGGGAAATCCATTTGACAGTCAGTCACGCACCATAACTCGTTGGCACGTACCTTAGTGTATAAAAAAGGTGCACTCACTTGGTCGCTCGGACCCTTGAGTGGGGAGACCTAGTCGTGGGCAATCCTTCGTTGACGAGAGCCTTTGTCTATACCCATATAAACCCGCATATGAACTGTAGTTGTAGGACCGATAGAAACTATTCCTTTATGTTTGGTTTAGGACCATCATCATTTGGATTCAGTTGGACTTTCTGTCATGAGGTATGGGCTTGTTGGGCCATTTAAACTGGGACGAGTCCGTGCTCTATGGCAATTGGGCCAAAAGCTTCTAAAATGCCGATGGGCCATTTTTGTTTGGGCCTCTTATCATTTGAAGTTTTTTAGCCATGTTATCGCAAAAGTTTAAACATGTTGGGCCTTTTTCAACTGGGACAAGTTTGCACTGCGCAATAGTATGATTGAATGCTTTAAAATGATAATGGGCCGACTTATATACTCCATACATTGCACACATCTCATGCATACACGCATCATGTTAACCTCTGTGTCTTAAAAGCCATCATAGATATCCGTTGGGTTAGTGACATGATCCAGGCAGACAACAAACCAAATGACGCATTACAAGTACCAGAAGGGCCAATTACGAGGTAGAGGACCAAAAGACTCAGAGAAGCAATGGCGGGATTAGTTTAGAGTTTTATGGCCGGCTGCAACAAACAAATAGAGGCGCATGTGGGCTTCGATGGAAAGGGCCCAAAGCCATTTCACTTGGCCCAAATCAGTTTAGAATAAAGCTTTCTAGGCATTTAAAGACTTAAAGACTTGATATTTGTGTAATTTCGTTTTTAGGGGCATTATTGTCTTTATGCCTTTAGGGTTTCTTTTTGTAACAATATTTAAGCTTACTTTCTTCTTCATTTGAGCAACCAACGAATTTGAAAACTCAAAAGCTTAAAGCTTTGGCTATGGCCGAATTATTGTAAGGGAGGGATTCCCCTTTTCAAGTTTGAATCGACTTATCTAAGTTTTGGCAAACTTAGTGGCGTCTCCATTGCTAGCAAAACACTACAAGGATTCATCTTAAAGGTTCTCAAGGGCAAGTTCTTTGTGGGTCTTCTTTGTGGCCTTGGAAGGGTTTTGTTTCTACAAAAATCATATTCGCGGTTCTTGGGGTTCTGTCCGTTGCTTGGGGTTTGCTTGGATTTCGAATCCAAGTGGGTTCCTTGTCATTTGGTATCTAGAGCTCAGGGTTCCAAGGTCTGATTTTTCTATCTTTCCTTTTGTTTGATTCTGTTTTTCTCTTGTTCTTTGTTATTTTCGTTTCAGTTCTTGTTGGATCTTGTTTCTGTTTTTTTTGTTTTGTTTATTTCTGGATCTGTTTTTGGTGTGTTTGTTCTTTGTTATTTTCGTTTCAGTCCTTGTTGGATCTTGATTCTGTTTTTGTTTTGTTTATTTCTGGATCTGTTTTTGGTGTGTTCTGCATATCAGTTCATTCCAGTTGCATATCAGTTCATCTTCATCACTTTTTCCAGTTCTGGGCTTCTGTTCTGTTCTTCCTATCACTTCGTCATAGTCATTCTGTTCTTTAGCATATGTTTAAGAAATAAGCATGTTCTTGGCGGCTGTGTGTTTTGTTTCTAAAACCCTAGTGTAGTGTGAAATCAGACCCTGAAAACTAAGTGAAGTCTGAAATCAGACCTAAAACGTAACCTTTGAAATCTGCCTCTGAAATCAGACTCTGAGTTCAGACCCTGAAACTTAACTATTGAATCAGCTTCTGAGATCAGACCCTGAAACTTAGCCTCTGAAATCAGACCCAGACCAGTAGCCTCTGAAATCAGACCCAGACCAGTAACCTCTGAAATCAGACCTAGACCAATAGCCTCTGAAATCAGACCCTAACCAGTAACCTCTGAAAATTAGCCTCTGAATTCAGACCTTGAAATCAGACCCTTATTCGACTCTGAAATCAGACACTGACCAACAGCCTCTGAATTCAGACCATCATCAGACTCTGAAATCAGGCTTTGAAAACCAGCCTCTGAAATCAGAACCTAAATCAGCCTCTGAAATCAGAACCACATTTAGCATCTGACGTTATCAAAAAAAAAAAACAAAAAGAAAAAAAAAGAAAAGAAAAAGGGACTTGAGTGATAGTGATCACTTGAGCAGAAAAAAAAAAAAGTGATTTTTTTTGGTTGAATCTAGTTTGTTCCATATTATCATTTAGGTGCCCGTGGAGGGTATTCCATCAAAATTTCTATAGCGGTGCCAAATTTTCTACCGAAATTGCATACGACCGTGAATTTGCATGCTTATTTTTTTTTTCCATTGTGCTAATTGTTTACTCCTTATTTCTAATTACTCTAGCTTAAATATTATTGATTGAGTCTCCGTCATTACTATTCCTATTCGCGTTTTGTTTTCCGCCTGCCCTATATATATATATATTGTTGGGTCCTTTGTGTTTCATGCTGGCTTGAGGACTACATTTGGTTTGTATTCTTGGATTGAGTGTGATTCACATTTGAATTGATGACGAACTCAAGAGTGGTAAAAGGCAGTGATTGTGAGCACAGTATTGGATAAAAGCCAATAGAGTGCAAACACGAGTGGAGTGATATCATTCGAGTGTAAACACGTGAGATTGTGAGGATTTAGATATTTGCTTTACTTTCCTGTTATTTCTAATCTGTTTGTTTAGTGTTGAGATGGCAGGTCTAACTACTGATGAAAAGCTTGAGGCATTGGATAGGAAATTTACAGATATGATGGAGAATATGAATACTGTTTTGGAGAGATTGTCCAAGAGTGTAGAGAGTATTCAAACTGGTAGCGGTCCCAGAGTACCACCACCTCAGAATGTACCACCACCTCACAATGTGCCACCTCGCCGTGTACCACCACAGTATGTACCACCAGATGAAGAGGAAGCTGAAAATAAGTTTGATGATTCTGATGGTTTTGATGATGTGGAGGAGAGATTTTAACTTGGGCATGATAGGAGGCCTAATAGGAGGTTCGATAGGAGGAATGATAGGAGGGATAGACGGTTTGATGATAGAGGTGCATTTGATGCCAGAAGAGGGGATTATGATCGGAGAGGATATGGTAGGCGAGGAGATGTAGATGGTGATCTAGGTAGCATCAAGATCAAGATACCAACTTTCCAAGGCAAGAATGATCCTGAAGCTTATTTGGAATGGGAAAAGAAAATAGAATTGATTTTCAACTGTCATCACTACTCAGACGAGAAGAAGATCAGTCTGGCAGCAATTGAGTTTACCGATTATGCTATGATTTGGTGGGATCAGCTTGTCTCTACTCGGAGGAGAAACTATGAGAGACCGGTTCAGACATGGGCAGAACTTAGGGGTCTCATGAGAAAGAGATTTATACCCAGCCATTACTATAGGGAGTTGTATAAGAAACTACAACATCTGTATCAGGGGACCAAAAGTGTTGAGGACTATTACACAGAGATGGAAGTTGCCATGATCAGGGCAAATGTAGTTGAGGATGCAGAAGCTACTATGGCACGGTTTCTAGGGGGCTTGAATAGAGAGATTGCAAACATGGTGGAGTTGCATCATTATGTTGATTTGGAGGATATGCTTCACTTGGCTATCAAGATAGAAAGGCAACTCAAGAAAAAGTCAACATCCAGATTTGGTACTCAAGCTACTTCTGCATGGAAAGGGAAATGGGTTCCGAATGAGAAGCGAGATGGAGGCTTTGACAAGCCTAGAGGCGAATTCAGTGGAGGCTTTAATAAGCCTAGGGCCGAACCTAGTGCCAAGGGTAAAGAGGCTGCGGAACCGAGCAAAACTAGACCAAAACCTGAGGGTGCAGCTGCTAGAACTAAAGATGTCAAGTGTTTCAAGTGTTTGGGCATGTGACACTATACTTCACAATGTCCCAATAGGCGTACCTTAGTGATTGATAAAAAGAGTGGAGAGGTGTACTCTACCGATAGTGAGGTTGAGGAGGAGATGCCAGAGTTGGAGGATGCTAGTGACCATGAGGGAGCTGCATACCCGCTGGATAACTTATCCTTAGTTGTCAAGCGTGCTTTGAGTGCACTTGTTGTAGAGGATGAGAGTGTGCAGCAGAGGGAGAACATATTCCATACTAGGTGCCGTGTGAATGGCAAGGGGTGTAGTATGATCATAGATGGGGGCAGTTGTACTAATGTAGCTAGCACAGCTTTGATTGAGCGATTGGGGTTGAGTTGCTTGAGACACCCGAAGCCTTACAAGTTGCAGTGGTTAAATGATTGTGGGGAGATAAGTGTGACAAAGCATGTACTGTTGAGCTTTACCATTGGGCCATACACAGATGATGTCCTATGTGATGTGATACCGATGCATGCAGGACATATTCTTTTGGGCAGGCCGTGGCAGTTTGATAAGAAGGTTATTCATGATGGGTTCAAGAACAAGTACTCTTTCCAGCATAAGGGAAAACCCATTACATTATACCCACTTACACCTGCACAAGTCCATGAAGATCAGGTTAAGTTGCAACTTGAGCGTGACAAAGAGAGAGCGAAGGGAAACACCACCTTGGGTGAGACTAGTGAGAGTGGTGTATCTGGTGAGAAAAATAAGGCCAAGGCCTTGGGAGTTTCCAAGGGGAGTGTGAGTGAACGTAAGGGGAAACAAAAGAGAGAGTTAAAAATAGTTTCTACATGGGTGAGGGTGAAGCAAGGAAAGCGTTCAAGGCTAGCAAGCTCATGTTATTGTTAGTCTATAAGGAACCTCATATTTATTTTACTAACTCTGACCATTTTCTTCCTGTGTCTATTTCATCTCTTTTGCAGGATTACAGTGACGTACTGACAGAGGACATACCTAGTGGGCTTCCACCCATTAGAGGTATTGAACACCAGATTGACTTCATACCTGGAGCAGTCATTCCTAACAGACCGGCTTATAGGAGCAATCCCGAGGAGACAAAGGAGCTACAAAGGCAAGTACGGGAGTTGATGGACAAGGGGTATGTAAGGGAAAGCATGAGTCCTTGTGCAGTACCAGTGCTTCTAGTTCCTAAGAAAGATGGGACGTGGCGTATGTGCGTTGACTGCCGAGCTATCAACAATATTACGGTAAAGTATCGTCACCCCATTCCTAGGCTAGATGACATGTTGGATGAATTGCATGGTTCCAAAATTTTTAGTAAGATTGATTTAAAGAGTGGATACCATCAAATTCGCATGAGAGAGGGAGATGAGTGGAAAACTGCATTTAAGACTAAGTATGGCTTGTATGAATGGTTAGTTATGCCATTTGGTCTCTCAAACGCACCTAGCACATTTATGAGATTGATGAATCATGTTATGCGTGCATTTTTAGGTAAGTTTGTTGTGGTTTACTTTGATGACATCTTAGTTTATAGTAAAACAGTAGATGAGCATGTAATGCATTTGGAGCATGTACTTGATGTTTTACGAAAAGAACAATTTGTATGCTAACTCTGACAAATGCACATTTTGCATGGATAGAATTGTTTTTCTTGGCTTTGTTGTGAGTGCAGATGGCATCGAGGTAGATGTGGAGAAGGTAAAGGCAATTTAGGAATGGCCTACACCAACTACAGTGACAGAAGTCCGAAGCTTTCATGGGTTAGCGAGCTTCTATAGGAGATTTGTCAAGGACTTCAGTAGCATTGCCGCGCCATTGACTGAGGTAGTAAAGAAGACAGTTGGTTTTCAATGGGGCGAGGCGCAAGAGCGAGCATTCCAGGACCTTAAAGCGAAGTTATGCAGTGCACCCATTTTAGCACTACCCAACTTCGAGAAGACATTTGAGATTGAGTGCGACGCATCAGGGTTAGGTATTGGAGCAGTTCTCATGCAAGAAAAGCGGCCAATAGCCTATTTTAGTGAGAAGCTGAATGGAGCAGCTTTGAGGTACCCCACGTATGACAAAGAGTTATATGCGCTTGTGAGAGCACTTGAGACATGGCAGCACTACTTGTGGCCTAAAGAGTTCGTGATCCACACCGACCATGAATCATTAAAACACTTGAAGGGTCAAGGTAAGCTGAATAAGCGACACGCAAAATGGATGGAATTCGTTGAGTCATTTCCATATGTTATACGCTACAAGCAAGGTAAAGAAAACATAGTGGCCGATGCATTATCTCGCAGGTATGTTTTACTTACTTCAATGCATGCACGGATGTTGGGATTTGATTTGATTAAGGAATTATATGAGTGTGATTCTGATTTTGGTGAGATTTATACTACTTGTGCAAAGTCATCTTTTGGAAAGTTTTACATTCATGACGGATTCTTATTTAAAGAGAACAGGTGTGTGTCCCTGCTTGTAGTATGCGTGAGTTGCTTGTGAAAGAAGCGCATGGGGGAGGTTTGATGGGGCATTTTGGGATTACTAAGACTTTAGCTATTTTACATGAGCACTTTTATTGGCCTAAAATGAAACGTGATGTTGAGCGAATTTGTGATAAATGTCTAACATGTAAGCATGCTAAATCTAAATTAATGCCACATGGTTTGTATACTCCTTTGCCTGTACCTAGTGAACCCTGGGTTGATATATCGATGGATTTTGTGTTAGGTTTGCCTAGGACAAAGAGGGGTAGAGATTCAATCTTTGTTGTAGTTGATAGGTTTAGTAAAATGGCTCATTTCATTGCATGTCATAAAACCGATGATGCTACAAACATTGCAGATTTATTTTTCAGAGACATAGTGCGACTCCATGGTATACCTAGGAGTATTGTATCTGATAGAGATGTTAAGTTCCTTAGCCATTTTTGGAAGGTGTTGTGGGCTAAACTAGGCACCAAACTATTGTATTCTACCACATGTCATCCACAGACTGACGGACAAACAGAGGTAGTTAATAGGACTTTATCTCAATTATTGCGCACTATAGTTGGCAAGAATTTGAAGAGTTGGGAAGATTGTTTGCCATTTATTGAGTTTGCATATAATCGTAGCATTCATTCTTCTACTTCATTTTCACCTTTTGAAATTGTTTATGGTTTTCAGCCACTAACTCCATTGGATTTGTTACCTTTGCCTGTTGATGAGCACGCGGGGCTAGATGGAAAAAGGAAGGCCGATTTGGTGAAGCACATACATGAGAAAGCAAGAGAGCAAATACAACGAAAGAATGAGCAATATGCTTCTCATGCTAATAAGGGAAGAAAACGTGTGGTATTTCAGCCGAGGAACAGACTTGCGAGCACTTATCTCCCGGCCACGGCCTATAATCGATAAGCATTAAGCTACCCATGGGCGAGTATTAGGACCACCATGAGGAGAAATGCTACCTTAAAGGGTAGGTGTGCTGAAAAAAAAAAGAGAAAGAAAGAAAAAAAGAAAAAGAAAAAAGAAAAAGAAAGTTCAAAATGAAAAGAAAGAAAAGAGAGAGACAAAAGAAAAAAGAAGAAAACCATATCAGGTTGAGTACGAGAAAGTAAGAACAACATATGATCAAGACATCTAGGTTGGTTTGACCCTTTGATCCCAATTCTTCGAGACAAAATCATCGAGTTGGCTTACTTAAGGATTAAGCCGCGAAAGAGCATTGACACACACACACACTAGGAGTCTAGTTCAGATCACTCATGCATCAGTATCAGTCTGGGGGCGAGGCCCGCATCAGTATCAATCTGGGGGCGAGGTCCGCATCAGTATTAGTCTGGGGGCGAGGCCCACATCGACATCAGTTCGGGGGCGAGGCCCACATTAGTATCAGTTTGGGGGCGAGGCCCACATCAGTATCAGTTTGGGGGCGAGGCCCACATCAGCATCATCATCAGTTTTGGGGACGAGTCCCAGGGTCGAGGCCTAGATCATCAGCAGTTTTGGAACGTCACATCACATGATATACTTGGCCGACTGCAAGCAACGAAGAGCAGAAAGCTAAACCAAGACTGGGGGCGATCAGTCTACCACCTCGCAAATGAGGGACATAACGGGAATTTGAGCCATGAGACCAAAGGAAACTGAGCAATCACTAGAAGAGAATTGACAGAAAGAAACTGTAAGCAGACCCAGGGGGTGACCAAAGACAGTTATAGGCGAAGGACACCAAGGAGCACAAGGAAGACCTAACCCATCGAAATAGGAAACACATCCATGCATACATGCATACACGTAATTTTTGTCTTGTTGTTGTTTGTAGGTTTTAAAGAAAAGGAAAAGGCAGCAAAGACACACAGTTCAGGAACAAAGCCCATGGGAATAAAGCCATATCTTGACACAGTTCGGGAACAAAGCCTAGGGGAATAAATCCCACTTTCAAAACAGCTCGGGAATAAAGCCCAGGGGAATAAAGCCCTATCTTAACACAGTTCGGGAACAAAGCCCAGGGGAATAAAGCCCTATCTTGACACAGTTCGGGAATAAAGCCTAGGGGAATAAAGCCCACTTTCAAAACAGCTCGGGAATAAAAGCCCAGGGGAATAAAGCCTTATCTCAACACAGTTCGGGAACAAAGCCCACTCTCTACACAGTTCGGGAATAAAGCCCAGGGAACAAAGCCCACTCTCAACACATTTCGGGAATAAAGCCCAGGGGAATAAAGCCCTATTTCAACACAGTTCTGGAACAAAGCCCACTCTCTACACAGTTCGGGAATAAAGCCCAGGGAACAAAGCCCACTCTCAACACAGTTAGGGAACAAAGCCCAGGGAATAAAGCCCACTCTCAACGCAATTTGGGAACAAAGCCCACTCTCAATACAACTCGAGAATAAAGCCCAGGGAACAAAGCCCACATTCAGTACAGCTCGGGAACAAAGCCCACAGTCAACACAGTTCGGGAATAAAGCCTAGGGAACAAAGCCCACATTCAATACAGATCGAGAACAAAGCCCACAGTCAATACAGTTCGGGAATAAAGCCCAGGGAACAAAGCCCACTCTCTACACAGTTCAGGAACAAAGCCCCGGGAATAAAGCCCACATTCAGCACAGTTCGGGAACAAAGCCCACCATCAGTTCAGTTCGGGAATAAAGCCCACTCTCAGCACAGATCGAGAACAAAGCCCACACTCCACACAGTTCGGGAATAAAGCCCACATTCAACATAGTTCGGGAACAAGACCCGCAATTCAATTTGGGAACAAGACCCATAATCAGGAACAAGACCCGTAATTCAATTTGGGAACAAGACCCACCATCGGGAACAAGACCCGCAATTAAATTTGGGAACAAGACCCGCAATTCAATTTGGAAACAAGACCCACAATCGGGAACAAGACCCACGCGAACAAGACCCACAATTCAGGGAACAAGACCCTCAACTCAAATCGGGAACAAGACCCACGGGAACAAGACCCACAAATCAGGGAACAAGACCCTCAACTCAAATCGGGAACAAGACCCACAATTTAGGGAACAAGACTCTCAAACTCAAATCGGGAATAAGACCCAAGGGAACAAGACCCACAACTCAACTTGGGAACAAGACCCACAACTCAACTCAAATCGGGAATAAGACCCTCATCTCAACTCAGAAACGGCAGCTGGCGAGCCTGGTAAGTAAAAATACATGCATAACTTTGATAGGATTGTCACTGTCACACACTGCACAAGTCCCATCAAAGTGGGGGCGACTGTAGGCACGGTATTTTTACATATAAGTCCCGATGATGAGTCTCACATGGAGACACTACCTCTTAAAATTGTGGAAGTCGCGGGAAATGGATGTCGGAAGGGAAGAGTCAGGAATTGACATCTTATTGGATTTAATTCGCTTGTTTAGCTTCGGGTTTGCTTGTTGGACCTTTGTTTTAAAACACATCCCTAAACCAAAACCAAAGCCACACGCCCACCTAGCCCAAAACCAAAGTCATACGCCCACCTAGCCTAAGCCCATTAAATCACATCCAATAATAATTAAAACATTTAAAACACATGTCAAAAATTAAATTAAATCAAATTAAATCAAATCAAATCCAATTAAATCAAAACAAATCTCATTCCTAAATTAAATAAATCAAATCAAATCTCATAAATCACATTCCTAATTAAATTAAATCACATGCCTAATCTAAATGAAATCAAATCAAATCCCAATAATCATCTTCCTAATTAAAACAAATTACCTCCCTAATTAAAGGTATCATTTCCTTATGATACACAAATTAAATATTCCCCCCCATAATTACAATATTCTTTCCATATTCGCATAAGGTAAACCCCAACCTTTGCCTATAAAAAGAAGCCTATACCAACACATTCAACCCTGGCTCATTCTCACGAAAACAAACCCTAAACAAAAAATACTCACGGCAGCCTTCCTCTCTCATATTCGGCTCTCTCCTTGACTGCATCTCTCTCTCTCTCGGCCATACAAAGCCTCACTCACACAACTCACCCCCTTCAACCAGCCGAAACCCTAAACTACTCACAGCCCTCACGTAGCCAACATCTCATTCATCTTCACAAAATAATCACAAACCCACGAAGCAGCCCTCATTCACGCCAAATAAACGCCCCTCACTAGCCCTCTCATTCTCCATGCAACCGACAACAAACAAACAAAAATCATAAACAACAGCAACCCCATACACCGACTGCAAACAAACCATCCAGTGATCACTCAATAACCCTAATAGCTACCGACAGATCAACCACACCTCACGCCAGCTGTAGCACTAAAACCAAATCAGCGTGGACGTGAACACAAGGCACCAGCCAACAGTGCATGCTCGACACTGTGACACATAGGCATGGACATGAAGAACAAAGAAACCTCCACCGATTGAACAAAATTGTAACATCATGGCGTGAACAGCACATGCAAACAAAAATAGAATGAACGTGGAGCTAGAAACCATTCTGGATGTGAGCAAACTACCTCTATAACCGATCCCCAAAACAGTCCCATAAATAACCCCAAAACAGTCCCAAAAACTGCACCTCCAAACAGTCCAAAAACAGTAGTGAAACGGAGTAAAACAGTAGCCCAAAATAGCGAAACAGTGAAGGAAAACGTTGAACCAGTGAACCGGAGGAGTTGCAGAGCATCAACCCTTCTGACGGACGTGTAACGCAATTCCTAGAGACGACTTAAGAGGTTAGACCTGAGGGCGCCCCTTTTATTTATTCTCTTTTTATTTTTATTTATTATCTTATTTTACTTCGCACGAGTATTGATGATTGGTGTATGATATGACTTTCGGATGAATGGAATATATGTTCTCTCTTGTGGTATATCGGATGGAAACCCGGACGTAAATTCCGTAGTCGAATCCGAATGGACGGTATTGTGGTCTGTACTCGGGATACAATGCCACGTACTATTCGAGAGACACACTTATTTTGTTTATCCAACCATGTATTTGAGCATGATTTAATCGTTAGTGTGTTATTTATTTTTAAGCATGATTTAGTCGTTAGTATGTTATTTCTTTATGCATGATTTAGTTATTTTTCTTTTGCAATAGGAATTTAATTTACGTTTATGTTTAGGATGTTATTTATTCTTTGTGTTTGATAATTCAACATGCCCATTGTGTGATATTGTATGCTTGCCATTATAATGACTTACTTTTAAAGCATGCAAACTTAGACATATGATTTACTTTGGTGAATACGAACTAGATCTAAGTTACTCTTGAGCACATATGATGCGTAGACTCGGTTATATTATCACATAAATCCATTAATTACAAGTGGCATAAGTAAGGGACCATTCCGAACCCAACGGTTTGAGGTCTTCCCTTGCGAGAGGTGAGTGCGGCCTTAAATCATTTTCCCAGTTCACACTGGGTGGCGACTCCATGTTATTTCTCCGGTTTAGTTCCCCTGTGGGCTACTCCGTACTCCCGACTAGGCCGCGAGCCTAGAACATGTCGCCGATTTCTGTGTCCTACAGTGAGCCTTATGGAGATTCTTAGTAAAAGGTAGTATGATTAATAGTCAGAGGTAAATTATGAGTAGAGCTGAAAGAGATAATTCAGATGGCTTTAGCAGAAGCACCTTAGTATGGGAGCTAACACCGAGTATGCAAATAAGAGAGCCTATGCTCATGGATAAGCAGCACATGCAATCGCAACATGGGTAATTAGTGAGAACACCATAACCAAAATGCTTCAGGACAAGCCCCACGCTCCCAGCCCTCGTTAGATAACGGTAATAAAGATGGACCTTGATGTTCGCCTCGAGATATTCCTATAATCAAGTGTATGTGTAGTGAAAGGAGATCAAAACATAAAGCCTTTGAATACAGTACAAGAATAGAATAGAAGAGGAAAATAGCCCTAAGAAAGAGATTTAAAAGAAAAGTTGTTTAGATGAAGCGATTGAGAGATAAAGTACTAGTTTAGTTGTGACGAGCATATAAAAGAATAGCGTTAGACATGGCCAGAGATGTGTACGGATGATATCATTCTGGTAAGGAAACAAAGATATAGATCACGAAACTCTCAGGTATAGAATAAGATGAGAAGACAAGTCAAGACGGTCAATAAATCAATGGTTTATAAGAGGAACTGTCGAGGTTCGGTGTCAATAGGAGAGAATATTATGTAAGCAATTACAGAAGATCATAACAATAAGATTTCTCTGTAATGGAATGAAACTAAAGTTCTATTACATCTTAGTTCACGTAATCAAGATGAAGTAACCATCCATAGTTAAAGTCAACCAGACAGTCACATGTATGGGTGGTTTGGTAGATGTGTAAAGTAATATGGAATCGAGAAGATAAGTTTACTACAAAGTTACATACAGTGCAGTGGGTGAGTTATAAAGTATTTCACATGTAAACGGTCGTCCGATAAACATAGGATTTATGAACTTGTATATATTTGCATATATCCAATTACCACTAATTGACAAAGTAAGACTATAGGAGCAACAAGGGGGGAGATCTCAGAATGCAAGTAGGTATGGAAAACAAGTTGGTGTAAGAGCCGTAACTGAAGTTATAGTGGCAACAAAAGTAATAGTATGGATAGAATATGAACTATAGTTACAACCGAACCGCCAGCGACTACGTCAAAATAGGGAATACAGTTCAAACAAAAGTATACATACAGTTAACCTCAGCCTGAGAACCTTGCTTCTAAGTTATTAGACAATTGAGAAGGATCACAAAGAAACTACCCATAATTAATCTCCTTAGTACAAAGCAATTCAATAGATAATACTAGTGAGCAAGAGGTAGAAGAAGCATCAGACCATATATTATGAAGTGCTAAGCCCCACAGATAGTCAGAGATGTGAGAACTTGAAAGAACAGAACCCTTAAGCAGATGAAGCTTAGTGAGAAAATAGAGAGTTAAACAGTCAAATTATAAAGCTGAATACTGGTTTGTGATGTGTAAGCAGCGCTAAGAGAATATACAAGAGGTTATTCTTTTATATATACATGCATCATAGTGGAATCAGTACATGCAAAGGCTTAACCATAAAAAAACTCTAGTACTTCTAGAAAAGTTTGAAAGTACCTGTGAGGAAGAATCAGATGGAGACAAGTAAAGTTGGTCATAGCTAGAAATCGAAGAATGAGATTTCTTTAAGGCATAATAATAGTTGTAGTTTGACAATAGTACTAAGTATCCAGTAGAACTCTTACGAAATAAGAACAAGGAATTGCCACTCAATCAAGAATTCAAGAGGTATGATGCATGAAACATATATTAGGATAAGAAGAAGAGTAATGCATACTTATGAGCTTTATAAATAAAGTAAAGTATCAGTCCATGTAGACAGAAATATAGTACCTTCTAGGTTATGATACAATTTTTGGAGCGAAGTAGAGAATGAATATGTAGACGATTATAAGTTGGTGACCTAAGAAATAACATGTTAGTTATGTAACTTGTGATAGAATGTTTAGTATCGAGAATCTCGGATCTAGACAAACTCCAAGATTTCAGTTTTAAAAATGATTCGAGGACGAATCCTAATTCAGGGGGAATAATTTGTAGCATCCGGTGAACTTGACGACTTGTACGGTACCAGAGCCTGACGACTATTATAATTCAGAGGCATAATACTTGATATAAATCATGTTCAAACAAGTACGTTCATAAAATGTAACTTGGGACATTCAGAAGATTCCTTGAAATTTTGACGCGGAACTTAGTTTATGTTCAACCTCGAACAATTTTTAGTAATCGGGCCATAACATTTTCATACGATCTCTACTTTTTATGAATTTATATCGTTGGAAAGCTTAGACCAAGAGCTACAGCTTTTATGTTGGACATTTTTCCAAATTCGAACTCGAAATGGGTCAAAAATCGCAATTTCCACAACTACTATAGTAATTTCGAGAATTAACTAGAATTGTGTGATGTGGCAAAATGTGGACCACTCATTTGCAACACAAAAATCAACCTTTTTTTATAAGGTGTGTAGCTGGGCACGTTTTATATAGATATGGAATCCACTCCTTCTTACGAGAAGTAGATGAGTATCTTCCTTAAGGGTTGATTCTGTACTTGAATAGTTAGAGCACTCAAGTCTTTCTATTACAAATAGAAATATTACTATTCATAATAGTTATGAATAAATCGTTCATTAGAGAATCAATTATACTTATGGCAAAAAATAATTAGAGGGGTATAACAGACATTATGACCCAGCTCTAATTATGAGATACTCGTGGAGGGTCAATCTTTATGAAATGATTATATCGGTGGACACCATTGACTTTCGGTATAAAATATATCTGCAACAACGAGAGTGCAACTTCCATTATTTATGATTCTTCTTGGCGGTGGCCCCTATCTAAATCTGCTGCCCTTGTTGATTTGGCTCGGGCCCATCTTCCGAATCCTTCTAGTATGAGGGAGGATGAGCTAGTTTGGGAGGATGATAGTAGATGGAGATTTTCAGTGGATAGTGCCTGGATGCCATGCGGATGAGGGGAACCTTGGTGCATTGGTCTCAAGTTGTTTGGTTCCGGAAGGCCATTCCCCGCCATTCGTTTTTGCTTTGGATGTCTATTCAGGGAGGCCTTTGTACTCAGGATAGTTTGATGAGGTTCGGTATCTCTGATTGCTTGCAATGTATTCTTTGTGGTTGTTCAAGTGAGGATATCAATCATCTTTTCTTCCAGTGTTTCTTCTCTTCGAGGATCTAGTCGACCGTGTTGGCTTTTTGTGGGTTAGATTGGAGTTGCCGAGATTAGCTTCAGACTGTTGAGTGGATGTGTCAGTTTTCTGATGCCTCTTTACGTCATCTTTCTTGTTCGGCTGTCTTTTACTGCGTCAGTTTACCATATTTGGAGGGAGAGGAATGACAGCACTCATCATGCGCCTCTTCGGCCTGTTTCTGTTCTGTTTAGTGATATTGTTTTTGATGTTCGGAATCGTGTTAGCTTTTTACGGAAGGTGAATCCATCTTATGACAATACATGGCTTCACCTATCCTGGCACTTGCCCGATGACATCTTCTGTTGATTTTATTTTGCTTGTAGCCTTTCGGCTTTTGTTCTAGGAGGGCATGTCCTCTCTAGTAGTCTGGGGTATGCCCATTTGCTCTTGTATAATTTTCTTTTGGTTAATAATACACTTACTTTATCCAAAAAAAAAGTTTTAATTAATATTTCGAGATTATTGGAGCTCAGAACTGTAGGTCCATTTGGTCCCCATGTTAGCTCGTTACACTATAGGAATCCATGAAATAATTGGATCGTCCAATTATGAACTCACTTGAAAAATATTAAATAATTGAGAATTATTTATTGATATGATTATTAATTTGATTATTAATTATATAATGTCACACTTTGAAATTATATATTAAGGTGTTTAATGTATAGTTTTTATATTAATGATTATTAGATAATCTTTTAAAATATGATTTGCTTTTAAATTAAATTTGATTTAATTCAAAATCAAATATGTAATTTATATCATGATATAAGTTACATGTTAAATTTTAATTTCAAAATTAAATGATATTTGATATTATATTTAATTTTTGAAATTAATAATGTTGTTGTGACAAAAATGCCATTGGCCAATATTTATATATGTGATTAGGTTAGGGTTAATTTTATAAATGTACATTTGATATTATATGATGCTTTTCTTGTAACATCTGGTGAACCTAACGACTTGTACGGTACCTGACAAGAAACACACTTGGATTCGAAATCCAAGCAAACGCCAAGCAACAGACAGAACCCCAAGAACCGCGAATTTGATTTTGTAGGAACAAAACCCTTCTAAGGCCACAAAGAACTTGCCCTTGAGAACCTTTAAAATGATTCATTGTAGTGTTTTGCTAGCAATGCAGACGCCACTAAGCTTGATAAACTTAGATAAGTCGATTTTAACTTGAAAAGGGGAATCTCTCCCTTACAAGAATTCGGCCATAGCCAAAGCTTTTGTGTTTACAAATTTCGTTCTTTGCTCCAAAAAGAAAAAGAAAGAAAGTTTAAATAGTGTTACAAAGAGAAACCCTAAAGGTATAAAGACAACAATGCCCCTAAAGGCTAAATTACAAAAATACCAAAGTCTTCAAAGGCCTGTGAAGCTTCATTCAGAACTGATTTGGGCCAAGTGAAGTGGCTTTGGGCCCTCTCTATTGAAGCCCAGATGCGTATCTATTTGTTTGTTACAATCGGCCATAACACTCTGAACTAATCCCGCAATTGCTTCTCAGAGTCTTTTGGTCCTCTACCGCGTAATTGGCGTTTCTGGTACTTGTAATGGGTCTTTTGCTTTGTTGTCGGCCTGGATCATGTCATCTCCAACCTCCTGAAAAGGATTCGACCTCGAATCTGTACCTGCATCAAAATGAGTTAAGTCAGAAACATTAAATGTAGCAGACACATTATACTTATCTTATAAATCCAGCTTGTATGCATTGTCATTAATCCGTTCCAAGACTTGAAATGGACCATCCCCTCTCGGTTGTAGCTTAGATTTACGTTGTTCAGGAAATCTCTCTTTCCGCATGTGTACCTAAACCCAATCTCCAGGCTGAAATACCACACGCATTCTTCCCTTGTTAGCATGAGAAGCATATTGCTAATTCTTTCGCTGTATTTGCTCTTTGGCTTTCTCATGTATATGCTTCACCAAATCAGCTTTCCTTTTTCCATCTAACCTCGCATGCTCATCAACAGGCAATGGTAACAAATCTAATGGAGTTAGTAGCTGAAAACCATAAACAATTTCAAATGGTGAGTAAGATGTAGAGGAATGAATACTACGATTATATGTAAATTCAACAAAAGGCAAACAGTCTTCCCAAGTTTTTAAGTTCTTATTGATAATAATACGCAATAACTGGGTCAAAGTCCAGCTCCTTTGGTCGTTCGGCCGTCAGAGTTGTCTCCCGTGGCTCCTCTGTTGCCCTGCCACCCACTGTTATCTCGCCGTTTAAGGATTCTTGCCCTGGGTATCCCACATCCTCGCCGGATCTGGTTTGTTCGCCAGTTTCCCCTGGCAGTTCGTTGATTTCGGAGCCACTTCCGGGAGTTCCCAAGCCTCCTTTTGCCGTTGCATCTGGTTCTATCGAACCTGTTCCATCGGTTCATGGTCAGATGGCGCTCTAGCCTCATTCTTCCGTTGCTTTGGCTATCTCTCCCTATGAGCCAGTGCCTGTTTCTGGTTCTCTCGGCCTCGTTCCATTGGTTCATGGTCAGTTGGCTCATGTGGGTTTGTTTGAACGATCTTCTTGCTCCTCTGCCCCCTAGTTATGGTAGTGGTTTTGATGGGCTTGTTATTGGGGATTTGGGTGGTTATTGTGCCAGGGGTTGTGTTGTTTCATCTGTTGGTTCTGGTGTGGCCAGTAGCGATTTGG
Organism: Zanthoxylum bungeanum; assembly: GCA_019454045.1. Lineage (NCBI taxonomy): Eukaryota > Viridiplantae > Streptophyta > Magnoliopsida > Sapindales > Rutaceae > Zanthoxylum > Zanthoxylum bungeanum. The sequence continues at coordinate 424,231 of SKCR01010129.1, forward strand.
GGATTGGTATAGGTCCTGTTGCTGTGAACGGCAGTGTGGGGGTTGAACGCTCTGCTGGTGAGGAGTTGGTGTGTAGTGTAAGGGCTATTTCGCTTGTTGCTTGTGTTGCCGAGAGTGGAAATATTTATGGTACTGGCCCGTGTGTTGCAGTCGATGGTCCTTCTATTTGTTCTAGTGTGGCCAGTAGTGAATTGGGGATTGATATGGGTCCGGTTGATGTGAACGGTTGTGTGGGGGTTGATAGCTCTACTGGTATGAAGGTTGTAGGTTTCGAAGGGGCTGTTTCGTCTGATGCTGGTGCTGCCGCGAGTGGAATTTGTGGTATTGGCCCAGAAGTGAAATTGAGTGCTTTAGTTGGTGGTTTCAGTGATTTTGGGGTTGTTAAGGCAGTTGGTGCATGTCTGAATATTGGTGGTGTTAATGCCTCTGGGGTTGCTAAGGCAAATGGTGCTAACCAAGTGCCCATTTGTTCGAAGTCTAGTGGTCACACTATTTCGTCTCCTGCTGGAGGAATTAATCTGGAGGGGGTTCATGTGGTTCCGAAACACCCAGGGTTAGGGGGCATTGGCTCTGCTAGTTCTCTTAGTTATGCTAATGTGCTAAATGGTCCTAAAGGAGGTGATCCTCTTGACTCGGCATCCTTGTCTACTTCCCTACACTATGTTCAGCCAAATGTTATCGATGGAAGGGTTATAGTGTGCCCTCCTGCAGAGGTTTTTGAAGAAGGTGGTGTGTTTTGGCGGAGTACACTAGTAGGATACTTTGTGGGTAAAAGACTTCCATTTCAAACTGTCAACTCTATTCCGCACAAGTTATGGGGAATGCTTGGTTTGCAGGAGGTTCTAACCTCAGATAATGGCTTCTTTTTGTTTAAATTTGATAGCCCTCAAGAAGCTTGTGCGGTGTTGGATAGAGCCCCATGGCATATGGCTAATAGACCGTTGGCTCTTAAACTTTGGCAACCGGAATTATCCTTGACCAATGAGGACCTATTTAAAGTTCTGATGTGGGTCAGACTTTTTGATATGCCTTTTGATTTGTGGACGACTAATGGGATTAGTTGTGTGGTCAGTGCAGTTGGGAGACCTCTCAATGTTGACCATATTACCCTTTCCAGGAAACGGATCAGTTTTGCTCAAGTTTGTGTTGAAATTGATGCTCGAAATCCCCTTGTCGAGGAGATTGTTTTCCAGAATCCTAATGGTACTAGGGCACTAGTTAGGGTTGAGTTTGAATGGGTTCCTGTGAAATGTACTACTTGTGAAGTTTTTGGCCATTCGTTGAAGTACTACCCAAAAAGGCTCCTAGTAAGGAGGTTAGTAAGCCTTCTCAGTCCTGGGTTCCCAAGCCATCTATTCCTCCTGTGGAAAAAGTTGTGACAACTGATACGACTGACAATAAAATGGGTGTCTGGATTCCGGTTTCTAAGAAGAAGAAAGGTAAGGGAGCGGTTGCGACCACTCCTGTTAGCTCGACCGGTGATGTGATTCAGGATGTTACCACTGAAAGGGTTCTTGTTTTGGGTGAATGCTCTTCCAATAGTTTGGAACCGGCTCCGGTAGACTCTTCTTTACCTGTTGTTGTTATTTTGGAGGCAGAGGGTAAGAAGGAAGGTGAATGTTCTCTTGTTTCTCAACTACTTGTCGAGGATCTTCCTAAGTCTATTGCAGCTGAGTCTCCGCCTTCTAGAGATTATGATTCACCCACTCCCAATGATAACAGATTGGCTGACAAGGCCATTGATTCTCTAGAGATCAAGAAATTGGTTTATGGCAACAAATCAAAGAAGGGTTCTGGTGGTAAGAGGAGTCAGAAACGGCAGTCCCCGAGAGAGGGTCAACGACGATGATTTGATTGGGTTTGGTTCTTCTCTTTTTATGTTTTAATGATTTTTGGTTGTTGGAACATTCGGGGTCTCAATGACCCAATAAAACATGCTGAAGTTAGGAGGTTTATTCGTGATGAGAAGCTTTCTTTGTGTGGTTTAGTTGAAACCAAGGTAAAAGAGGTTAATTTTGTGAGTGTCTCTCGTGCGATTAATCCTTCATGGAAGTTTTTTTGCCACTCTGATATTCTTCCGTTTGGTCGTATTTGGGTGTGTTGGAACCCTAGTGACATTGTTGTCAGCATTATTCGCTCTTCTTCTCAAGCTATTCACTGTAGCGTGTCTCATATTTCTGGGATGTGGAGTTGTGTGGTTTTGGTGGTGTATGGTGAGTGTGACTACGAGAAGCGTCGGGAGCTTTGGGCCGACCTGATTTCTAGTGGTAGTGTTTTTGATGATTCTCCATGGCTTGTATTGGGAGACTTCAATGCTATTTGTACTCCTGTTGAGCATAATGGTGGATTTGTGGCGTGGCCGCCTTGGAAAGATGATTTGGGCTGCTGTTTGGGTCAGGCTGGTTTGGATATCTTCAATTTTCTGGCTGTCGGTTTACTTGGTTTAATAAGCAGATTCAGTCTCCTATTTGGCGTAAGTTGGACCGTGTTCTCATTAATTCTTCTTGGGAGTGTCTCTTCTCGGGTTCTGCTGCCCGCTTTCTTCCCCATCGGGTCTCTGATCATTCTCCTATGGTGGTTAAGCTTTCTGAGCTCCCTCAGAGGAAAATTCCCTTCAAAATCTTTGACTTTTGGGCTGATCATCTTGATTTTTTCTCAGTTGTGGCTAGGGCTTGGGACATTGATGTTCTTGGTACTCCGATGTTCCATTTATGTTGTAAGCTGAAGAGTGTAAAGTTGGCCTTGAAGAATTTTAATGTTGAGCATTTCTCTAATATTCCGAGTAGGGTTTTGGAGATTAGGAGGGAGTTGGATAGAGTGCAGTGTGTTTTACAGGAGTGCCCCAATGACTCTGCTCTGTTAGCTGAAGAAGCAAGTCTTTCGTTACGGTATGGTGATTTGATTCGGGCTGAGGAAGGCTTCAATAGAAAAAAATCTCGTGTTCAATGGCTCAACCTTGGGGATCAGAATTCTAAATTCTTCTTTACTGCTATGAAGAGTTTTCACGGCCGTAGCAAGATTACTTCTGTCACTAAGGAGGATGGGACCCGTGTGGAGAATGATTTTTTTTTTTTGGATAAAGTAAGTATTATAACCAAAAGAAAACTATACAAAGAGCAAAGGGGCATACCCCAGGCAACTAGAGAGGACAAGCCCTCCTAGAAGAAAAGCCGAAAGGCAACAAGTAAAAGATCAACAGAAGATGTCATCGGGCAAGTGCCACGAAAGGTGAAGCCATTTATTGTCATAAAATGGTTTCACCTTACGTAAAAAGCTAGCATGATTCTGAACATCAAAAACAATATCATAAAGAAGAGCAGAAACAGGCCGAAGAGGCATATCATGAGTGCGAACATTCCTTTCCCTCCAAATATGGTAGACTGACGCTACAAAAGACAAACGAACTAGAAGGTGACGTAAAGAAGCATCGGAGAACTGACATAACCACTCAACAGTCTGACGCCAATCCCGACGTCTCCAATCTAACCCACATATAGCCAGTACAGACGACCAGACCCACGAAGAGAAGAGGCACTGGAAGAAAAGATGATCAATGTCCTCACTTGAACAACCGCATAGAATACAACGCGAGCAAGCAGAGATACCAAACCTCATCAAACTATCCTGAGTATAAAGGCCTCCCTGAATAGACATCCAAAGTAGAAAGGAATGGCGGGGAATAGCCTTCTGGAACCAAACAACTCGAGACCAATGCAGCAAGGTTCCCCTTGTCCGCATGGCATTCCAGGCACTATCCACAGAAAATCTCCCACTCCTATCATCCTCCCAAACCAGCATATCCTCCCTCAAACTAGAAGGAGACGAAAGATGGGACTGAGCCAGATCAACAAGGGCAGCAGACCTAAAAGGGGGCCAACGCCAAGTAGAATCATAGATAATGGAAGCAACTGTGGCCATCCTATCCAAGCCAGAGTCATAAATCACTCTCTCACCCAACGTGTCCACAATCGGGCCGAGAGGATGCCAAAAATCAAACCACAGTAAAGTCTTCTCACCATTCCCAATCCTAACTCTCATCCGCCGTCGGGACCAAGAACGAAGCTCCAAGATCTTACGCCAACTCCAAGAGCAGTCTGTAGGATAACGGACCTCCCAAAAACTTCTCCCCCTCAACAAATAAGAGCGAACCCAATTCGACCAAGATGAAACCTGGCCAGAATAAAGAAACCAAATGTGCTTAACAATAGCCGCTCTATTCCAAGAATCCAAACTCTTAATCCCCAGCCCCCCTCCTTAAGAGGTAAACAAACTTTACTCCAAGCCACTCTCGCCCCAGAAGAGGTGAGCGTACCACCTTTCCAAAGGAAAGAACGCAGAATCGTCTCCACCTTCCTAACAACAGACTTAGGAAGAATAAATAAGGAAGACAAACTTGAATGGAGAACAACACAGACTTAAGTTGAAGCCGACCTGCATAAAAGAGAAACTTACTACTCCAACTCTTAGCACGCTGATAAGTGCATGAAAATGTACTTTGAAACATCACTTATCTAGCTTATTGTTAAGTATTTAGTTATATATTTTATATTTTATCATATAGTTTTGATTGTTATATTAATTTAGAAATATTTATTATTTACACTAATTTAGTGATTTTTATTTGTAGGAATATTAACATATGGATCCTGGGAAAATTGCAAGTATTTAGGGATGTATAGGACGCACACGGGAACCGAGAACACGAAGAACAAAGATTAAACTATCGCCCCGCGGCGCCACAATCCCATACAAAATCCAGGGAGTGAGGCGCCACGGCGCCATTTGAAAGAAAAAAGAGAAGCGGTGGTGCGCAGGAAAATAAATGAACAAAGAGCAAAGAAATCAATTGCTTTTGAAAATAAGCAAAATGTGCGTGAGGCTTGAAGGGAAAGCAACAAATAGAAGAATTTGATACTTTGCACGGGGCGCAACAAGCATAAATAGGAAGAATGGCGTGAAGTAATTGGAGAGGAAGTCAAGTTTGACCAAGAAAATAATTGACCTTTGGTTGAAAAAGGAAAGGAAAATAATGTGGGCCCTTGTGATGGAAAGTTTGATCACGTGAACACTAGAAAAGAAAGAAAATGGGCGCCTCGGCGCCCCCCAGAATGCCAACTTGCATACAAATATCCAGCGGATCAAGCGCCGCGGCGCTGCGCAAGGAAGTTCCTACGCGTTCCAGGTTTCGTTTTTTAGGGTTTTTCTGAAATCCCAATGACACCCTGACACTTCTATAAATATGAGACTTCGTCCAAAACACAAAAGGAGGCTAGATACACACAATACCAAAGAGAAAACAGAGCCGTGCAAATTCCCGGGATCAGAACCAATGATTTCTCCATCTATCTCTGTTGTTTCTTCTTCATCTAGCGCGAACTAATCTCCCAAGCAAAGCTAAGGGCGAACTCTTGTACCCAATTCTTGTATTTTTGTTATTTGATTCATGAATGATTTTAATTGATTAATACAATTGTTATTCTATTCATCTCTTTATTCTTTTGATTAATTGAGAATCATATTTTATTAGTTTACATATAGATTCAGTCATGCTTTTTCTATGTGTTGTTAGTAAAATTGGTTTGATAGATTAAGGTTGTTTTGCGAGTTGATCTTCTGCTGCAGTATTGCCCGAGGGTATATTGTCGTCGTTAGATAGGTTGTAACGATAACCTTGTGAGTTGTGAACGTAGAGAAGATTGAATAACAATTACCTTAGAACTTAAACTGGTGTAGAATTGAATATCTTCCAATTTTGGATTTGGGACGTGAAATCCTTAATTGAGTAATAACATGAATCAATAACGGAATATAAGTAATAGGTACAAGAGGGGACCCTGATGCTTTGCTATTTTTCTCATTATTATTAAAATCTTTTAAGCCTTTGAATTCTTTAGTTTTCCATCATAATTTAATCCTTTCTTTAAGATCAGTTATTGCTAATTGTTTTTGTTTAAGTAAACCAGTTTTTGTAACCATCTCTCTGTGGAATCGACACCCCAACTGTACTGCGATAACCGCGAGTCATATTTGGGCGTAATCAAAATTTGGCGCCGTTGCCGGGGAGACGGTTTACAAGCAAAAGGACAGGTTTGCTTTGTCAATAACGAAGCGGTAACTTCGTTCCTTTTATTTATTTATTTTCGTTTATTTTCTTTTAGTAATTTAGTTTTTATTCTTAATTAGTTCTTTTTATCTTAGTATTTATTCTAATTGTTCTATTTTTGTTTTAGTTTTACTTAGATTTTGAATTTTAGGTTATTCTTTTTTTATTAATCATTTTTTTTCCCTAGTATTATTTGAACTTAAATTACATGCCTAGACGTAGGGATAGATTTGGTAGGTTCGTTAGAACTGAAGAAGAAATTCTGATTCAGAGAGTTTGTTTGACAATCCACTATTCACACCCTCCACATCTAGTGCACACATAATGAGTGATTACGAGAGGCCACCTAGGAGGACTCTTGAAGAGTACCTCCACCCAACTCGCACGGCTACACCTTCGTGTATCCTGTTTCCTCCAAATGCACCACCCGTAGATTTTAAACCTGGGATGATACAGTATCTTCCAACCTTCCATGGTTTGGAGAAAAATCCCTATTTGCATATTAGAGAGTTTGAAGAGGTAGTAGCGACTTTCCATGACCGGTTTGGAACTACAGACACAATCAGACTTAAGTTTTTCCCTTTTTCCCTTAAGGACAAAGCTAAGAGTTGGTTGTACTCTTTAAGACCTAGGTCAATAGGATCGTGGGGCGAGATGACCCGGGCATTCTTTGATAAATATTTCCCACACCACAAGACGGATGCCCTTAAAAAACAAATCTCTAACTTTTCCCAGAAAGACAGTGAGACCCTTTACCAAACATGGGAGAGGTATAAGGAATTGTTAGCTAGTTGTCCCCACCATGGTTTTGAGAGTTGGCGTTTAGTTAGTTACTTCTATGATGGATTGACACCTAGGGAGCGCCAATTCGTTGAGACAATGTGTAACGGCAAGTTTATCCAAAATGACCCTGATGAGGCCCTCGAGTACCTAGATGACCTAGCTAAGAAGTCTCATACCTGGACTGGACCTAATTCCATAGATAGCACTGATAGAACACACCTCACTCCTCCCATTAGAAGCGTACACCATTTGAGAGAGGAGGACAGCCTTAAGGCGAAAGTTGAACTATTAGCCAGACAAATGGGAACCTTACTAGCTAAGGACAATAAATCTATGCATACAGTAGCCAACTTAGAGCCTCAGGAAGTTTGTGCTGTTTGTAACAGGACCGATCATTTGACACAAGAGTGCCCTACAACTAGGGACCCATATGAGAGTCAATGCAATGAATTAGGAACGTATAGGAAACCCTACACACCTTACTCAGACACGTATAACCCTGGTTGGAGAAACCATCCCAATTTCAGTTGGAAACAAGACTCTCATCAGTCGACTCAGACACCACACCCTAGGAGTTACAGTACCCCACCTCAGTATCACACACCTGCCATCCCTAGGAACTCCTTAGAGGACACCCTGCAAGCCTTTATGGAAACTCAAAGTAAGACCAATCAAAAGTTTGAATCAACCAATCAGAAGTTTGAATCAACCCATCAGAAGTTTGAATCCTTAATAGCTCAGCTAGCTGAGGACAACAAGGAGATTAAAAGCCAAATCTCCAAGTTAACCAACGTATTGAGTGTGAATGAACAAGGGAAATTCCCTTCCCAAGCTCAACCTAATCCTCAAGGGCAACACATGGCACAGGCTGATCAGGGAGGTGCGAATGTAAAAGGCGTTAATGCCATAACTATTAGGTGTGGTAAGGAGGTAGGAGTAAAAGACACCCCAAACATAACAGATCCGACCCAGGATAATAGTGTAGAAACTCCTCAGGAAGACCCAGAACCACAACTCCCAGTTAGAGTACCATTTCCTCAAGCCCTTAGGCCAGCCACCAAAGCTGCAGACCCGAACGGTGAGATCTTAGAACACCTTAGGCAAGTGAAGATAAATCTGCCCTTGTTACATGTAATCAAACAGGTTCCCACATACGCTAAGTTTTTAAAAGATCTGTGTACCATGAAAAGAAAACACCATGTGAAGAAAACTGCATTCCTAACGGAACAAGCTAGTGCAGTGATTGAACAAAAGACCCCACCGAAATATAAAGACCCGGGGTGTCCCACCATCACTTGCCAGATTGGTACATGTGAATTTGGTCAGGCATTATTAGACTTGGGCGCGAGTGTGAATCTCATGCCATATTCGGGCAGTTAGGGCTTGGCGAGATTAAACCTACATCAGTAGCTTTACAGTTAGCTGACCGATCCATTAGAAAACCACGGGGAATAGTCGAGGATGTTTTAGTTCAAATTGATAAATTCTACTACCCCGTTGACTTCTTAATTTTAGACACCCAGTCTGTAGTTAACGCTGAGTCCAAAATTCCGCTTATTTTAGGTAGACCTTTTCTTGCTACAGCTAATGCCCTTATTAATTGCAGGAACGGTCTAATGAAATTATCATTTGGGAATATGACGCTGGAAGTGAACATTTTTCATGTTGAAAAACAACCACAGGATGATGATGAGTGTCAAGGTACATACATACTCGAAGCAGTCCTGCCAAAAACAGCTCCTCTACAACCTGAATCAAATCTTCCGGCAGTGCAATTGATCCCAAAGAATCGTAAAAGGAGGAAAATAAGAGCTCGTGTTCAATTGAATATGATATCTGGAAAATTAAAAATGGGGTTGAATCAACTTTTTAATATGTGCAGTCAAGACTTTCAGCCACCAGACCTTGGAGGATCCGTGGATACACTGCCGCAGCTAGACAGAAATTCCCTCCCATGCCTTCATCAGTACGCTAGATGGAAACCACCATGACAACTTGAGCGTTTGCGTCTGGCTGAAGACGTTAAACTTAGCGCTAGCGGGGAGGCAACCCTTGCATCTGCATTTTTTTTTTATTTTATTTATTTAGTTTTATATATATTTTGTGTTAACTACATGTTTATTTTTCTGTTTGCATGAGTGTTTATACAGGAGTCAGCACAACCTACACAACCACACAGGCAAAGTCTCGCCAGCAGGAACCTGATCAACTCCGCCCCTGGTAGTGTTGTTCCTTAATCTTTTTTTCTTTATATTTATCTTACATTGAGGACAATGCAAGTTTTAAGTGTGGGGTGTATGCATGCGCATGATAATACCTATCTTAAATACATGTTATTCTAATTTTTTTTGTTTTTAGTCCTTGATAGTTAAACATAGGTCATATGATGATATTGTTTGTGTTAGGATGAAATCTTAGAAACGATAAGTCCTTTAATGTACTTTTATCTAATGATTTGAGTAGTTTATCTATGTTAGACTCGTAAGCACTTAATTATGGGTTTTTAGCAGTGGAAGCCTGAGTAGTTAGCAAGATGACTAGTTGAATAAATTGCATGTCGATGAATGACCGTTTGCTTAGATATCTATCCTGAATTGCTTGTGTTATGACGTATGGTATGAATGCAAATAAAAGAAAAAGTCTCTGAAGAAAGAAAGTAAACCACCTATAACCGACAAGCGTGAAGCTACCCATGGGCGAGTATTAGGACCACCATGAGGAGAAATGCTACCTTGAAGGGTAGGTGTGTTGAAAAAAAAAATGGCAAAAGAGGAAGAAAATAAAAATCCAAAAGAAAATGCAATAAGAGACAAGAAAGAAAAGAAAAGAAAAAAGCATACCATATTGAGCACACATAAAAGCAAATACAGAGCTTAATTGAGATATCTGGGTTGGTTAGACCCATCGACCCCGATTTTTAGACGAAATCATTGAGTTGGTTTACCTAGGAATGAAGCTGTGAACGAACCTTAACACACACACACTTTGAGTCTAGCTTAGCTTAGATGGTTTATTCAAAGACTTAGATTTGAGTTGCATTGAGTACTTTGAAGGTTCTCTGATTTCATTACTATGCATTCTCTGAGGACAAAATTATGTGCAACTATCGGGACTATGTAGTTTTTATTTTGTTTGATTGTGTGTTTTGAATGACGTTTGTGGGTGTCGTCGCTGTAAGCCCTCACGAGACTATAACTCGTCCACTAGGGACACCTAGGGGTTTAAAGGCTTGTTGCATATGCTAAATGCAATCGTGATCCCTACGAAAGTGGCTTAGATAGTTTTTATTTATTTAATTTTCATTTTATTTTACGCTTGAATTGCTAGGGACTAGCAATAAGCTGGTTGGGGGTTGTGATAAGTGCATGAAAATGTACTTTGAAACATCACTTATCTAGCTTATTGTTAAGTATTTAGTTATATATTTTATATTTTATCATATAGTTTTGATTGTTATATTAATTTAGAAATATTTATTATTTACACTAATTTAGTGATTTTTATTTGTAGGAATATTAACATATGGATCCTGGGAAAATTGCAAGTATTTAGGGATGTATAGGACGCACACGGGACCGAGACACGAGAACAAAGATAAACTATCGCCGCGGCGCCACAATCCCATACAAAATCCAGGGAGTGAGGCGCCACGGCGCCATTTGAAAGAAAAAAGAAGAAGCGGTGGTGCGCAGGAAAATAAATGAACAAAGAGCAAAGAAATCAATTGCTTTTGAAAATAAAGCAAAATGTGCGTGAGGCTTGAAGGGAAAGCAACAAATAGAAGAATTTGATACTTTGCACGTGGGCGCAACCAAGCATAAATAGGAAGAAGTGGCGTGAAGTAATTGGAGAGGGAAGTCAAGTTTGACCAAGAAAATAATTGACCTTTGGTTTTAAAAAGGAAAGGAAAATAATGTGGGCCCTGTGATGGAAAGTTGATCACGTGAACACTAAGAAAGAAAGACAAATGGGCGCCTCGGCGCCCCCCAGAATGTCAACTTGCATACAAATTCCAGCGGATCAAGCGCCGCGGCGCTGCGCAAGAAGTTCCTACGCGTTCCAGGTTTCGTTTTTAGGGTTTTTCTGAAATCCCAATGACACCCTGACACTTCTATAAATATGAGACTTCGTCCAAAACACACAAAAGGAGGCTAGATACACAAATACCAAAGAGAAAACAGAGCCGTGCAAATTCCCGGGATCAGAACCAATGATTTCTCCATCTATCTCTGTTGTTTCTTCATCTAGCATGCGGAACTAATCTCCCAAGCAAAGCTAAGGGCGAACTCTTGTACCCAATTCTTGTATTTTTGTTATTTGATTCATGAATGATTTTAATTGATTAATACAATTGTTATTCTATTCATCTCTTTATTCTTTTGATTAATTGAGAATCATATTTTATTAGTTTACATATAGATTCAGTCATGCTTTTTCTATGTGTTGTTAGTAAAATTGGTTTGATAGATTAAGGTTGTTTTGCGAGTTGATCTTCTGCTGCAGTATTGCCCGAGGGTATATTGTCGTCGTTAGATAGGTTGTAACGATAACCTTGTGAGTTGTGAACGTAGAGAAGATTGAATAACAATTACCTTAGAACTTAAACTGGTGTAGAATTGAATATCTTCCAATTTTGGATTTGGGACGTGAAATCCTTAATTGAGTAATAACATGAATCAATAACGGAATATAAGTAATAGGTACAAGAGGGGACCCTGATGCTTTGCTATTTTTCTCATTATTATTAAAATCTTTTAAGCCTTTGAATTCTTTAGTTTTCCATCATAATTTAATCCTTTCTTTAAGATCAGTTATTGCTAATTGTTTTGTTTAAGTAAACCAGTTTTTGTAACCATCTCTCTGTGGAATCGACACCCCAACTGTACTGCGATAACCGCGAGTCATATTTGGGCGTAATCACACGCATAACAATACGATCCACAAGAGAAGCACAATCTGAGGCCCGGGTTTAGTAGAGATCAAAGGGACTCCCAAATACCGCACTGGAAGAATCCCTACTTGGAAACCCAAAACATGACGCAGATGGCCCTGAAGGGTAGAAGAGATACCAGAGAGAAGAAATGACTTTTAGCTGGATTCAGAATTAACCTGATAAACCACTGAACTGCCCGAGACAATCCTTGATCAAGGAAACCGAGGATGCATCTGCTTTACAAAAAATCATAAGGTCATCCGCAAAACAGAGATGAGTAAGACAGTCCTTAGAACACCGCTAGTGGAACTTGAAACCCGGATTAAAAGCCATATTACGAAGAAGACCTGACAGAACTTCCATAGCCAAAACAAAGAGATAAGGAGACATAGGATCACCTTGTCGTAACCCACGACCCCCAGAAAAGAAACCATGCAACTCTCCATTAATAGATACAGAGAACCTACTAGAAGTCATACACTCCTGAATCCAACCCAACATCCTCTCTGGAATACCAACAGTCCGCAAAACCTCAATCAAGAAATCCCAACGAACAGTGTCATAAGCTTTCATCAAGTCAATCTTAAGAGCACATCTCGGGGAACCTCCAGTCCGATGATAATTCCGAACCAATTCCTGACACAAAAGAATATTGTCGCTGATACGCCTTCCCGCAACAAAAGAAGATTGATTATGACTGATCACAGAAGGAATGATAACCTTGATCCTATTCGTAATAAGCTTAGAAATACACTTGTAAATAGTATTACAACAAGAAATAGGCCTATAATCCTTAACCTGGGAAGGGTTAGGAATCTTAGGAATCAGAGCAATAGAAGTAGCATTAACCTGCCTCAAGAGACGCCCAGAGGAAAAGAAAGAGTGAATAACACAATGGACATCATTCCCCACAATATTCCAAGACTTCTTAAAGAAACCCGAATTAAACCCATATGGGCCTGGAGCTTTATTGTCCTTCAAAGCGAACAGGACAGCCTTAATCTCCTCATCCGAAACCTCCCGAGATAGAGTCTCACTCTGCTCAACTGTCACATAGCTAGTAATAGCAGATTGAAGGACCACCCTATCAAAATCCTGCTGACCTTGCTGAGGACCTAAAAGGGTCTCAAAAAAAGAAACAATCTCATCTCTAACCAAAACATCTTCCACCACACGGGTCCCATCCTCCTTAGTTATAGAAGTGATCTTACTACGACTGTGAAAACTCTTCATAGCAGTAAAGAAGAATTTAGTATTCTGATCCCCAAGGTTAAGCCACTGAACACGAGATTTCTGTCTATTGAATCCTTCCTCAGCCCGACTTATGTCTCCATACCGTAACGAAAGACTAGCTTCTTCAGCTAGCAGGGCAGGGTCACTAGGGTAGTCCTGTAAAGCACAATGCACTCTGTCCAACTCCTTCCTAATCTCCAAAACTCGACACGGAATCTTAGAGAAATGCTCAAAGTTAAACTTCTTCAAGGCCAACTTAACACTCTTCAGCTTACAACATAAACGGAACATCAGAGTACCATGAACATCAATATCCCACGCCCTAGCCACAACAGAGAGAAAATCAGGATGATCAGCCCAAAAATTAAAGAATTTAAAGGGGATTTTCCTCTTATGGAGCTCTGCAAGCTTAACTACCATATGAGAATGATCAGAAATCCGGGGGGAAGAAAGCGGGCAGAAGAGCCCGGGAAGAGACACTCCCAAGAAGAATTAACAAGGACACGGTCCAACTTACGCCAAATAGGAGACTGAATCTGCTTATTAAACCAAGTAAACTGACAACCAGAGAACTGAAGATCATCCAACCCAGCCTGACCCAAACAGCAGCCCAAATCGTCTTTCCAAGCCGGCCAAGCCACAGACCCACCACTATGCTCAATCGGAGACGGATGGCATTGAAATCTCCCCAAACAAGCCACGGAGAATCATCAAAAGCACTACCACTAGAAATCAGGTCAGCCCAAAGTTCCCGACGCTTCTCGTAGTCACACTCACCATAAACCACTGAAACTACACAATTCCACATCCCAGAAATATGAGACACACTACAATGAATAACTTGAGCTGAAGAATGAATAATGCTAACATCAATGTCACTAGGGTTCCAACAAACCCAGATACGACCAAACGGGCTAACATCAGAGTGGACAAACTTCCATGAAGGATTAATCGCACGAGAGACATTCACAAAATTAACCTCCTTAACCTTGGTTTCAACTAAACCACACAACGAGAGCTTCTCATCACAAAAAAACCTCTTAACTTCAGCATGTTTTAATGGGTCATTGAGACCCTGAATGTTCTAACAACCAAAAATCATTAAAACAGAGAAGAATATAGCCAAACCAAACAAATCAGCGTCAACGACCCCTCTAGGGGACTGCCGTTTCTGACTCCTCTTACCACCAGAACCCTTTCTAGATTTGTTACCATAAGCCAATTTCTTGAAATCCAGAGAGTCAATGGCCTTATTAGCCAAACTGTTAACCATGGGAGTAGGCGAATCATAAGCTACAGAAGGCGAGCACTCAGCTAAATCAGATTTAGGAAGATCCTCAACAATATGTGAAGAAGCACGGGAGCACTCACCTTCCATATTTCCATCTGCCTCCACAGAAACTGTTTTAGAAGAAACCACGGGCAAATGAGGATTAACCAGAGTCGATTCCAACCCATTAGAAGAGCACTCACCCAAAACAAGAGTCTTGTCAGTGGAAACATCCTGAGTCACATCACCGCTCGAGCTAACAGGAGTGGTCACAGATGCTCTCTTGCCTATCTTCTTCTTAGTGACCGGGATCCAGGCACCCTCCTGATCCTTAGTAGTGTCAACCATAGCAACTTTATCCATAGATGGGATATAAGGCTTTGGAATACAGGACTGAGAAGGTTCACTAACCTCCTTACTTGGAGCCTTTTTAGAGCAAGAATTCACTGAATGGCTAAAAACTTCACAAGTGGAACATTTCACAAGAACCCATTCAAACTCAACCCTAATAGGTACCCTAGTACCATTAGGGTTTTGGAAAATAATCTCCTCGACAAGGGGTTCCGAGCATCAATCTCAACACAAACTCGAGCGAAACTGATCCGTTTCCTGGAAAGGGTAATAAGGTCAGCATTGAGAGGTCTCCCAACTACACTAGCAACACAACTAATCCCTTTCGCCGTCCATAAAGTAAAAGGCAGATCATAGAGTCTGATCCAGACCGGAACCTTGAACAAGTCCTCATTAGTCAAAGATAATTCAGGATGCCAAAGTTTAAGGACCAACGGTCTATTAGCCATATGCCAAGGGGCTCCGTCCAAAACCACACTAGCCTCTTGAAGTCTTTTAAATCTAAACAAAAAGAAACCATTATCGGAGGTTAGAACCTCAAGCAAACCTAGCCTCCCTCATAACTTGTGTGCAATAGAGTTGACAGTTTGAAAAGGGAATCTTTTACCCATAAATTAACCAACTAATGTACTCCGCCAATACACACTGCCTTCTTCAATAACTTCAGCAGGGGGGCACACAACAACCTTACCATCAATAACATTAGGTTTGACATAATGTAAAGCGGTTGAAGAACTTGACGAATCCAAAGGATCAACTCCTTTAGGTCCATGCAACGCAAAAGCATAACTCTTAGGGCAACCAGAATTACCCCCCTCGACTACTGCAGGTGCCTCGGAAGCAAAAGGCACAGCAACCTGACTCACACTGAAAGCATCACCACTCACACTTCTTCCTGTCAACTTGGCAACATTCTGCCCCAAAACAATACCATTAACAGTCCCAGTATCCATCAAAACTGCCACAGCCGAGAACTTCGACTCCTCACCAACAAGTATCCCAACATCCCCAACCGGTTTCCCGTCAATACTAATTCCAAAACCACAGCCAACCGCAACACCATAGTCAACCGATCCCCCGTCAACATCAGGTCCAGAAACTACAGAACCCCTATCAACGCCATGGCCAGAACCCAAACAAACCTCATCCAACAAACCCACATCCCTAGCGACCAAACTGCCAACTGAACTCCCTACAACGCCATGTTCAGAAACACAAGCAGTGCAGACTGACTCAGATTGTGCGCCATGTCCAGACTGACTAGAACCCAAACAGCCAGCAAGACCACCTACAACTCCATGTCCCGGATCACAAACAATGACACAATCAACACCAGAACCAGAACCCAAACGCACATCATTCAACAAACTCACATCACCATCGACCAAACAACCAATAGAAGTACTAACAAATGATGTGTTGGTTAGAGAGGAGATTGTCTCTTTTTTGAGACTCTTTTGGGGCCCCATCCCTGTCAGCAGGATATTGATAGTGATGCTCTTCGATCTGCTATTACTAGGCATGTGACAGCTGAGCAGAGGGAGTCTCTTACTCGGGAGGTTTCAGATGAGGAGATTAAGTCTGTCTTGTTCGCGCTGAAGGACAATAAAGCTCCAGGCTCAGATGGGTTTAATTCGGGATTCTTTAAGAAGTCTTGGAGTATTGTGGGGGATGATGTTCTTTGTGTTATCCACTCTTTCTTTTCCCCTGGGCGTCTTTTGAGACAGGTTAATGCTACTTCTATTGCTCTGATTCCTAAGATCCCCAACCCTTCCCAGGTTAAGGATTTTCGACCTATTTCTTGTTGCAACACTATTTACAAGTGTATTGCTAAGCTTATTACGAATATGATCAAGGTTATCCTTCCCTCAGTAATTAGTAATAATCAATCTGCTTTTGTTACGGGGAGGCGTATCGGTGACAACATTCTTTTGTGTCAGGAATTGGTTCGGAATTATCATCGGACTGGTGGTTCCCCGAGATGTGCTCTTAAGATTGACTTGATGAAAGCTTATGACACTGTTCGTTGGGACTTTTTGGTTGAGGTTTTACGAACTGTTGGTTTTCCAGAGAGGATGGTGGGTTGGATTCAGGAATGTATGACTTCTACTAGGTTTTCTGTGTCTATTAATGGGGAATTGCATGGTTTTTTCTCAGAGGTCGCGGGTTACGACAGGGTGATCCTATGTCTCATTATCTCTTTGTTTTGGCTATGGAAGTTTTTTTTTTTGGATAAGGTAAGTATTTAACCAAAAGAAAACTATACAAGAGCAAAGGGGCATCCCCCAGGAACTAGAGAGGACAGACCCTCCTAGAAGAAAGCCAAACGGCTACAAAAGATCAACAAAAGATGTCATCGGGCAGGTGCCACGAAAGGTGAAGCCATTTATTGTCATAAGATGGATTCACCTTACGTAAAGAACTAACACGATTCCGAACATCAAAAACAATATCATATAGAAGAACAGATTCAGGCCTAAGAGGCATATCATGAGTGCGAGCATTCCTCTCCCTCCATATATGGTATACTGACGCTGCAAAGGACAGACGAACCAGAAGATGACATAAAGAGGCACCGGAGAACTGACAAACAAAGCCACTCAACAGTTTGGCACCAATCTCGGCAACTCCAATCTAAACCACACATGGTTAGCACAGACGACCAAACCCTCAATGAAAAGAGGCACTGAAAGAAAAGATGATCGATGTCCTCACTCGAACAACCACAAAGAATACACCGCGAGCATGCGGATATACCAAATTTCATCAGACTGTCCTGAGTACAAATGCCTCCATGAATAGACATCCAAAGAAGAAAAGAATGGCGGGGAATAGATTTCCGGAACCAGACAACAACTCGGGACCAAGGCATCTCGGGTCTCCTTGACCTCAAAGACATTCCAGGCACTATCCACAGAAAATCTCCTTTGTCTATCATCCTCCCAAACCAGCACATCCTCCCTCAAACTAGAAGGAGACGGAAGATGAGTCTGAGCCAAATCAATAAGAGCAACAGATCTAGAAGGGGGCCAATGCCAAGCAGAATCAGAGATAATGGAAGCAACTGTGGCCATTCTATCCAAGCCAGAATCATAAATCACTCTCTCGCCCAACGAGTCCACAATTGGGCCTACAGGATGCCAATTATCAAACCACAATAAAGTCTTCTCACCATTCCCAATACTCACTCTCATTCGCCGACGGGACCAAGAACGAAGCTCCAAAATCTTACGCCAACTCCAAGAGCAATCAGAAGGACATGGGATCTCCCCAAAAGCTTCTCCCCCTCAACAAATAAGAGTAAACCCAAGTAGACCAAGAAGAAACCTGGCCAGAACAGAGAAACCAAATGTGCTTGACAATAGCCGCTCTATTCCAAGCTTCCAGACTCTTAAGACCCAGCCCCCCCTCCTTAAGAGGTAAACAAATTTTGCTCCAAGCTACCTTTGCCCCAGTAGGGGTAAGCGCACTACCCTTCCAAAGGAAAGAACGCAGGATAGTCTCCACCTTCCTAATAACTGACTTAGGAAGCATAAATAAAGAAGACCAATAAACTTGAATGGACAACAGAACAGACTTTATAAGCTGGAGCCGACCTGCATAAGAGAGAAACTTACAACTCCAACTTTTAGCACGCATAACAATGCGATCCACAAGAGAAGCACAGTCAGAGGCTCTTAGCTTAGTCGAGAGCAAAGGAACCCCCAAATACCTCACAGGAAGAATCCCCACCTGGAACCTTAACACATCACGCAGTTGGTCTTGTAGAGTAGGAGAGATGCCAGAAGAGAAGAGATGACTCTTAGCTGGATTCGGAATTAAACCTGAAACCACTGACCACTGAACTGCCCAATACAATCCTTGATCAATGAAATAGAGGATGCATTTACTTTACAAAAAATCATAAGGTCATCCGCAAAACAGAGATGAGTAAGACGGTCCTTAGAACACCGCCAGTGGAACTGAAAACCCGGATCATAGCCATAATACGAAGAAGGCCTGATAAAACTTCCATAGCCAAAACAAAAAGATAAGGAGACATAGGATCACCTTGTCGCAACCCACGCCCTCCAGAGAAAAAACCATGCAGCTCCCCATTAATAGAAACAGAGAATCTCGTAGTAGTCATACACTCCTGAATCCAACCCACCATCCTCTCAGGAATACCAACAGTCCGCAGAACCTCAACAAAAAATCCCAACGAACAGTGTCATAAGCTTTCATCAAGTCAATCTTAAGAGCACATCTCGGGGAACTACCATTCCGGTGATAATTCCGAACCAATTCCTAACACAAGAGAATATTGTCACTAATACGCCTACCCTCGACAAAAGCAGATTGATTCTACTGATCACTGAAGGGAGGATGACCTTGATTCTATTCGCAATCAGCTTAGCAATGCACTTGTAAATAGTGTTACAGCAAGAAATAGGCCTATAATCCTTAACCTGAGAGGGGTTAGGAATCTTAGGAATCAGAGCAATGGATGTAGTATTTACCTGCCTCAAAAGACGACCTGAAGAAAAGAATGAGTGAATGGCACATAAGACATCATTCCCCACAATATTCCAACACTGCTTAAAGAAACCCGAATTAAACCCATCTGGACCTGGAGCTTTATTGTCTTTCAGCCCGAACATGACAGCCTTAATCTCCTCATCCAAAACCTCTCGAGAAAGAGCCTCACTCTGCTCAACAGTCACATGTCTAGTAATAGCAGATTGAATGGCCTCCCTATCAAAATCCTGCTGACCATGCTGAGGCCCTAAAAGGGTCTCAAAAAAAGAAACAATCTCATCTCTAACCAAAACAGCTTCCTCCACACGGGTCCCATCCTCCTTAGTAATAGAAGTAACCTTACTACGACCATGAAAACTCTTCATAGCAGTGAAAAAGAACTTAGAATTCTGATCCCCGAGGTTAAGCCACTGAACACGAGATTTCTGCCTATTAAAGCCCTCTTCAGCCCGAATCAAATCACCATAACTCACTGAAAGACGAGCTTCCTCAGCTAACAGAGCAGGGTCAATGGGGGAGTCCTGTAAAGCACACTGTACTCTGTCCAGCTCCTTCCTAATCTCCAAAACTCGACACGAAATCTTAGAGAAATGCTCAACATTAAATTTCTTCAAAGCCATCTTAACGTTCTTCAGCTTACAACATAAACGGAACATTGGAGTACCATGAACATCAATATCCCAAGCCCTAGCCACAACAGAGAGAAAATCAGGGTGATCCACCCAAAACTGAAAGAATTTGAAGGGGATCTTCCTCTTAGGGAGCTCTGCAAGCTTAACAACCATCGGAGAGTGATCAGAAATCCGGGAAGGAAGAAAACGGGCAGAAGAACCCGAGAAAAGACACTCCCAAGAAGAATTAACAAGAACACGGTCCAACTTGCGCCAAATAGGAGACTGAATCTGCTTATTAAACCAAGTGAACTTACAACCAGAGAACTGAAGATCATCCAAACCAGCTTGACCCAAACAACAGCCCAATTCATCTTTCCAAGCTGGCCAAGCCACAGAACCACCACTATGCTCAAACGGAGAACGGATGGCATTGAAGTCGCCTAAGACAAGCCACGGGGAATCATCAACCTTACTACCACTAGTAATCAAGTCATCCCAAAGTTCCCGCCGCTTCTCGTAATCACACTCACCATAAACCACAGAAACTATACAATTCCACACCCCAGAAATAGGAGTCACATGACAATGAATAACTTGAGCTGATGACTGAATAATGTTAACAACAACGTCACTAGGGTTCCAACACTTACTTCATAAAATGGCTCTTAATCGGGGTTTCAAGTTCCATGGGCGGTGTTCTAAGAACCGTCTCACTCATCTTTGTTTTGCAGATGACCTTATGATCTTTTGTAAAGCGGATGCCTCCTCGGTCTCTTTGATCAAGAATTGTCTCTGGCATTTCAGTGGTTTATCAGGTTTACTCCCTAATCCAGCTAAGAGTCTTTTCTTCTCCTCTGATATCTCTTCTACATTTCTAGGGTAGCTGCGTCATGTTCTGGGTTTCCAAGAGGGGATTCTTCCAGTGCGGTACCTGTGAGTCCCTTTGATTTCTACTAAGCTCCGGGCCTCAGATTGTGCTTCTCTTGTTGATCATATTTTTATGCGTGCAAAGAGTTGGAGTAGTAAGTTTCTCTCTTATGCGGGGTGCCTTCAGCTCATTAAGTCTGTTTTGTTATCGATTCAAGTTTATTGGTCTTCTTTATTTATTCTTCCTAAGTCTGTTGTTAGGAAGGTGGAGACGACTCTCCGTTCTTTCCTTCGGAATGGTAGTGCGCTCACCTCTTCAGGGGCGAGAGTGGCTTGGAGTAGAGTTTGTTTACCTCTAAAAGAGGGGGGCTAGGGATTAAAAGATTGGATACTTGGAATAGAGCGGCTATTGTTAAGCATGTTTGGTTTCTTTGTTCTGGCCAGGTTTCTTCTTGGTTGACTTGGAATAGAGCGGCAATTGTTCCTATCGGTTGTAAATGGATTTACAAGAGGAAGCGAGGGCCCGAAGGAAAGGTTGAGACCTTTAAGGCCCGATTGGTAGCTAAAGGTTACTCGTAGTGACCTTGTGTCAACAACGATGAAACTTTTTCACCAGTTGCAATGTTAAAGTCTATAAGGATTTTGTTGTCAATTACCGCTTACCATGATTACGCGATTTGGCAAATGGATGTCAAAACGGATTTTCTAAATGGATTTCTTGATAAAGAAATATCTATATGGAATAGCCGGAGGGTTTTGCATCCAGCGAAAACTCGGGCATGGTATGCAAGCTGAAGAAGTTTATTATGGACTTAAACAGACTTCACAAAGTTGAAATCTTTAATTCGACGAGATAATCAAATTGTCTGGTTTTCTCAAGAATTCGGAAGAATCCTGTGTGTATCTGAAGGCTAGTGGGAGTATGGTGGTATTTTTTAATTCTCTATGTTGACGACATCCTTATCATTGAGAATGATATTGGGATGATGCAAGGTGTCATAGCTTCCCTCTGTAATAATTTCTCCATGAAGGACCTGTGTGAAGCTTCTTATATCTTAGGCGTAAAACTCTATAGAGATAGAGAAATGAAGCTTATTGGGTTATCCCAATCAATATACATAGATAAGATCTTAGAATTGTATAATTTTGGTAACTGTAAGACAGCAAACATACCGTTCTGACATGGCTTACATCTTTCGAAGAAGATGTGTCCGCAAATAGAAGATGAGAAAATTAGAATGTCTAAGCAACCTTATGCTTTGTGTTGGGGTAGCATCATGTATGCCATGTTATGTACTAGGCCTGATATCAGCTTCGCAGTTAGTGTGAAGAGCATATATCAGTCCAATCCAGGAAATGACCATTGGATGGCCATTAAACATATCCTCAAGTATCTTAAAGGTACTAAGGATAAGTTTATTATCTATGGAGGAAACGAACTGCATGTTAATGGGTATACGGATTCCGATTTCGAATCGGATCTTGATGATAGAAAGTCTATATCAGGATTCGTGTTTACCCTTAACGGAGGTGCAGTTTGTTGGAAGAGTTCCAAACTGTGGTCGACAGCTGATTCCACCACAGAAGTGGAATATATTGTAACTTCTAAAGCTGCAAAGGAAGCTGTATTAGTTAGGAACTTTATCACAAAATTGGGAGTAGTCCCAAGTATCGAGAATCTGATTCCGTTATATTGTGATAATACTAGAGCCATTGCGCAAGCAAAAGAACCAAGGGCACATCAGAAGTCGAAACATGTTGAATGAAAGTACCACATCATTCAAAAGATTGTGTCACGATGGGACATTGTCGTGTGCAAGGTACAGAGTGAAGATAATGTAGCAGACCCGCTTACCAAGGTCATTCCTCTGAAGTTATTTGATAAACATGTGAAGTCGATGGGTATTAGATACAATCGATATTGGCACTAGAGCAAGTGGGAGATTTTGTTAAGGTTGGTGCTTTGAGCGCTAATTTTATTATGTATTTCCTTGTAAATACTAATGTAACATTTTATTATGAATAAAATGATCAGTTTCTTTTATATAACATCTTCTTTAATATGGTAAAGACGTAACAGAACTTAGAATGATTATTTATGAAACTGTTGCAAAAGCGTCGCAACTGACATTGAGTTGTATCATGACATTGTCATTCTTAGACAGTTCTCGATCAAGGTTTACACTACTTGGTCAGTAAAGTAAACTCGTTGAGACTGGTACATGTCATATATTGAAATCTAGGATTCCGATGGTTTCTCCGTGAACCATGAGTCTTGGAGACTCGTATAGACGTGTATATGTTTATAGCAGATAAACACTTAACGACTCACCAAAGATTCTTAATGGATGGTACACCAACGTCAATAAGAATCTTCTCGGGTTGAGTGAGCATAGTGATTCTTTGACTTGAGACACTTTGGATATATGATTAATCCTTCACACTTATATGGCAGCCATGTCACCGATCTATTTAGATCAGACCTCCGCCTGTTCGTTGGGTGTGGTGTCCTGTGTGTATCAAGAAATGATCCGTCAGCTTTGTGTACAGAGCATAGGTATTCAATATGGAATTAGCAATCTATTAAATCCATGGGCCCGTGGTACACTGTAGAAATCAGTTCTAAGTGTTATTAAGGGATTGCTAATAGAAATGTTGACGTGATTATATCTATATAGATTTGACGTTTGTATCTATATCTCTGGAATAATCCGGATACCTGTGACAGAGGTATTATATGTATGTAGTGACCTCGACCTGTATGATTCAGAGAGTTTATCCCTGTTCGTCATAATTTACGGGTGGATGAATTATGGACACGAAATTTGATTTCGTGACGGATATGCCTGAATCTAGAGAGTCTCACTAATGAAATATACTCGTAGAGCACTAGGGCAACTGTTATGAATAATACTGATTATTTATAACTCGTTTAACGGTTAAACGAAAAATACATGCAATCGAGGCCTAATCATCTTTTCCGAATTAATGTGTATTTGTATTTGTATTTAATATTTGATATTATTAAATACACATTAATTAAATATCAAATTGTGATATTTGACATATATCATTAATATATGTATTTGAGATATTTAATGTAAATATAATACATATATTTAAGATATTTATATTTATTATTTAATTATTTAATTATTATATAATTAAATTAATTAATATAACAAATATCTTAAATAATGATTTTTGCTTTTTAATGGCTTAATACCATTGGTCCATTTTTTGGTTTGTTTTATTAAAGATAAAGTGTTAACTTTATTAAAGTAAAATGTGGACTAATGAAAATGCAACAAAAATAAAATAATTGTTTAACAAAATTATTTTGTTTCCATTTTCAAACACAAGATAACGTACACAAATATTTACAAAGAAAGTTGAGAGTAAAAGTGGAAGAAAAGAAAGAAAACAAAGGCAAAAGTTGGATTTTTGTAAGTTATTTCATACTTTCTTCTACATGGTAATTGTTTATATTAATCTTAGCTTCAATTTGTGTTGCTAAGTTGATGTCTCTACTTTTTCGATTTGTAATTAAATATGTTTGAAGCTTGTTGGAGATGTTTAAGCATGTATGTTTATTTATAAGCTTATTATGAGTAATTAAGCTTATAAGATTAATTAGTAATCAAAGTTGCCATTCTGGAGTTGCTTAGCCATTCATAAATAATCTAGAATTTTTCTTGAGTTGTTTCATGATGATAAGACTTGATTGGTGTGGTATTGGATTGATTAAAGTGTTGAATTTTATCAATTTAGTGTAAATTGTGCAATTAGTGTAATTTATGAAATTAGGGTTTTAAACCTAATCCAATTTTGGGGATTTTCGTATATATGTGATGTAATTTGATGTATATATGATGTATATTAAATTATGGATTTATTGGATTTGATCTTGATGTGTTTTGAACAAAAAATGACCAAATTACAAATCTTGGATTTTTATGGGTGCTCTCGGCAATTACTGAAAAGTTTTAGACTTGTGTTGCAAATTGTATTTTCATGTATTAGACATGTATAAATTATTTTGGGATTGATTTGGAATCAATTAAATATGTATTTGGTAATTTAAGGACCAAAATGATTAATTTGCAAAACTTTGGTGTAATTCGGTAATTAAAAGAAATTTTATTTCTTGGGTTAAAATTTTAGATTTTAAGTATTGGTTAATTAAATAAATAAGTTTATTTAATTATTCTAAAAAAAAATTTTGAAATCGAAAAATTATGTTTTCCGTATTCCGCTGCGCTAACATTGTAATTCCGTATAAAACCACAACATAAGGGACTTAGTTTTGTGGCAAGTGCTGTTGGTAGGCCTATCAATATTGAAAACATTACCCTTTCTTGGAAACGACTTAGCTTTGCTCGAGTTTGTGTTGAAATTGATGCTCGGAACCCTCTGGTTGAGGATATTGACTTCCAGTGTCCTAATGGTACGTGGTTAAAAGTTAGGGTCGAATTTGAGTGGGTTCATGTGAAATGTTCTACTTGTGAGGTTTTTGTTCATTCGTTGAATTCTTCCCCTAGAAAGGCTCCTAGTATGGAGGATAGTAAGCCTTCTCAGACCTGGGTTCCTAAGACTTCTACTCCTACTACGGGTGCAGCTGTTCTGGTTGAGGCAGTTAAGGATAAGGAGGGTGCATGGATTTCGGTATCTAAGAAGAAGATAGGTAAGGCAACGACTCTGAACACTCCCGAAAAACCTAGTGGTGATGTGATTTCGGGTGATACCACTGATAGGGTTTTTGTTTTAGGTTAGTGCTCTTCTAAAAATTTGGAATCAGCTCTGGCAGTTACATCTGTACTAGTTGATACTTCTAAGGAAGTTGTTGTGGAGTTGGAGGGTAAGAGGGATGAGGACGAATGTTCCCATATTACAACACTGCATGTCAAGGATCTTCCTGAGGCTGATTTAGCGAAGATTCCGCCTATTGTGTTTTATGATTCGCCCCTTCCTAAGGATAACGGTTTAGCTGTCAAGGCTAAAGACTCTTTGGAGAAAAATAAATTGGTTTATGGTAGCAAGTCTAAGAAGGGCTCGAGAGGTAAGAGGAGTCAGAAACGACAATTCCTGAAAGGGGGTAGACGGTGATGACCTACTTGGGTAGTTTTTTTTTTTCAATCTGTTTTAATGATTTTTGGTTGCTGGAATATCTGGGGTCTCAATGACCCTATGAAATAAGCTGAAATTAAGAGGTTCTTTCGTGATGAGAAGCTTTCTCTGTGTGGTTTAGTTGAAACCAAGGTAAAGGATATTAATTTTGTGAGTGTTTCTCGAGCTATAAATCCTTCGTGGAAGTTTTTTTGCCATTCTAATGTTATTCCGTTTGGTCGAATTTGGGTTTGCTATAATCCTAGTGATATTGATGTGAGCATTATTCGTTCCTCTTCTCAAGCTATACATTGTCATATTTCTCATGTCTCTGCTTTTTGGAGTTGTGTGGTTTCTGTGGTTTATGGTGAGTGTGATTATGAGAAGCGTCGGGAGCTTTGGGCCGATTTGATTACGTGTGGTAGTGACTTTGATGATTCTCCTTGGTTAGTTATGGGGGATTTCAAAGCCATCCGTACATCTCTCGAGCATATTGGTAGTCTTTTGTCGTGGTCATCCTGGAAAGACGATTTGGGTTGCTGCTTAGGTCAGGCTGGTTTGGATGATCTTCAGTTCTCTGGCTGTCGTTTCACGTGGTTTAATAAGTAGGTTCATTCTCTTATTTGGCAAAATCTTGATTGTGTTCTCGCTAACTCCTCTTGGGAGTGTCTCTTCTCGGGTTCGGTTGCTAGGTTTCTTCCCCCTCGGATTTCATACCATTCTCTTATGATTGTTAAGCTTGTTGAGCTCCCAAAGAGGAAAATTCCTTTCAAATTCTTTGATTTTTGGGTTGATCATCCTGATTTCCTTTCTATTATGGCTAGGGCTTGTGATATTGATGTTCGTGGCACCCCGATGTTCCGTTTGTGTAGTAAGTTAAAAAGTGTTAAGGTGGTTTTGAAGAAGTTTAATGTTGAGCACTTTTCTAATCTATCGGGTAGGGTCTTGGAGACTAGAAGGGAATTGGATAGGGTGCAGTGTGCTTTGTAGGATAACCTTAGTGATTCGGCTTTTTTAGCAGAAGAGGCGAGACTTTCTTTATGGTATGGTGATCTATGTCGGGCTGAGGAGAGTTTCAATAGACAGAAATCTCGTGTTCAGTGGCTCAACCTTGGGGATCAGAATTTGAAATTCTTTTTCCATGCTATGAAGAATCATCATTGTCGCAATAATATTACTTCTTTTTCTTTTGAGGATGGGACTCGTTTTAAGGATAATGTTTTGGTTATGGTGGAGATTGTATCTTTTTACGAGACTCTTTTGGTGTTAGGGATATGCCCTATACCCAACTTGTGGATGGGCTATATGTATATATATTTGTAATATTTTCATTAATTAATAAAATGACAATCTTTATTATACGTGTCTTACATAACTTATATGAATCATCAACACTGTAATAAAGCCCTTGGAGTAATAAGACGATGGCTTCCACGCCTTATGAGAATCATTACTCTTAAATGTTCCTAGTTATAGTTTTGTGAATAATCTGGGCGTTCACAAAGCAGAGAGACTAGCATGATGATATGATCCACCCTTAAGTGGGGTAGCCGATCTCATAGGCTACTAGCGGAGATCCGTCCCCTTGGTGTATCACATGGATGCATGAGTTGCTCGTGTCCATCGAACTGACCGCCGAAAGTTTTCATATAGAGTGTTTATCCCATGTGTCTGTGAGAACTTTCATGTATCAATTATATGACTAGTCCTTAGACTTGAGGTCTTTACAATCTTATGTGTGGATCAAATAACTTTGACATTCTCCTTCCCCGGTTCAAAAGATCCGGTCATAAGAGTATGATTGGGTCATTTGTTGAAACACATGAAGTTTGTAAAGATACAACAGAGAATCGCCACTCTCTCGGATAATATTTTCTTATAAGAGTAGTATTCCAGTTCGTGGGTTGATATGTGTGATCAGTGCTTGAGACTGTGGCCACAGCGGAAGAATCATGTGAGAGTTTTGGGTTAGCACGATTCATGACACTATCAACAACATACCTTTGACCATATGGGTAGACACTTTTCGTACCCTAGGTCAATAGGTGGAGATATAGTGAGGCGAGAGACCGTATCATATGTAAATCGCATACAAAATGGGTATATATATCTTTCCTTCTCATTTGGGGGCCTTGGCATGTTGCTAGATGTTAACCTTGATCATTGAAATCGAACGACCATCTGATCAGAGGATAATTTATGTTCGATTAAATTATCATGATTCATTTCATGTCCAACTTGAGGGGAACCCAAAAGGTCACACACAACAAAGTCGAAATCAATGGTTAACAGTGCACAGTACATATTTAACAGCATATACGATTGCTGTAGGAATTGTTCATAAATGGTTCAATGTGTTTAATTATTGAACAGATCATTTATGAGGTTCCATAGTGGTTTAGGGATTGGTGAATGACGATAGGGGCACTTTGGGAATTGGAATAAATAGATTAAACAAAATATTATTCGTGTGAATAGTAACGCGTGAATAGTAACATGTGAATAGTAAAAAAAATTTGTTATTTGTTTTGAATTCCAATTCGGCCCAAACTCTTATTAGGGTTTTACAATCTCATTAAACCACTAAATTAAGATCCAATCGCTAAGATTAAATTGGCTTTTATCCCACATCGGATTCTTAATTAATTTTGTTGTCTTTGGAGCACTATATAAACCCAAAGAATTCTTCACAAATTTTTTACACCAAACCTTTCATATCTTGGGTATATATAAGTGAGCAACTATAAAGTTTAAGAGTAAGCCACTAGTTTTGAGGATCCTTAAGTCTAATTGACTAGAGGAACCTCGAGTTAAAAGTTTTGAGGTATTTGCCTAGGCTAGCACCAAGGGCAAAATAGCCGTGCCCTCAAGGCGTAGTCTTGCTGTTGAGTTTTGGCTTTGGTGTGTGCATCTTTGGAGGCCACACACTTGGGTGGCTCTTTGGAACGTGGAAGAGCTTGCTGAGTTCGAGAAAAGCTTGTAGAATAGAGGGAGGGCTGGAGGAGTCTTCGGTTCAAGTAAGTCTTTTTCTTTCTTTATTTTATTTAGAGTTCTTATGATAGTTAGCATGTTTAGGTTTATGTTCTTTGCATGTTTTATGAGTTTTATGCTTAGAATATATAGTAACATGCCTAGGCTTGTAGAATAATCAAAACAAATGGGTCTTTGGCAAAGGGAAAGCGGCATAATAATTTTTATTTTCCTCTGCGCACTCGCGGTCGCTTCCCAACATTTAGGGCCCCAGCCTTGTGTGCATGATATTGATAGAGATATTCTTCATTCCGCTATTACTAAGCATGTTTCTGTTGAGCAGAGGGAGAGTCTTGCCCAGAGGTTTCTTATGAGGAGATTAAGTTTGTGTTGTTTTCTTTGAAGGACAATAAGGCTCCTGGTCCAAACGGGTTTAATTCGGGCTTCTTTAAGAAGGCTTGGAGTATTGTGGGGGATGATGTTCTTTGTGCTATTCATTATTTCTTTTGTTCAAGGCGTCTCTTGAAGTAGGTTAATGCGACGTCTATTGCTCTGATCCCGAAGTCCCCAACCCTTCCCAGGTTAAGGACTTCCGACCTATTTCTTACTTTAACACTATTTACAAGTGTATTGCCAAGCTTATTGCAAATCAGATCAAGATTGTTCTTCCTTCAGTGGTCAGTTCTAATCAATCTTCTTTCGTTGCGGGGCGGCGTATTAGCGACAATATTTTATTGTGTCAGGAACTGGTGAGGAATTATCATAAGAGTGGTGGTACCCCGAGATGTGCGCTTAAGATTGATTTGATGAAAGCTTATGATACCGTTCGTTGGGGTTTTATGGTTGAGGTTTATGGACTATTGGTTTTCCTGAGAGGATGGTGGACTGGATTCGGGAGTGTATGACTTCTACTATGTTCTCTGTGTCTATTAATGGGGAGCTGAATAGTTTTTTCACTGGGGGCCGTGGTTTGCGACAAGGTGATCCTATGTCGCCTTATCTTTTTATTTTGGCTATGGAAGTTCTCACGGGCTTACTTCAGAACATGGCTAATGATCGGGGTTTCAATTTTCATTAGCGTTGTTTAAAGGACCGCCTCACACATCTCTGTTTCAAAGATGACCTTATGTTTTTTTGTAAAGCGGATGCCTCCTCGGTCTCTTTGATCAATGATTGTCTTTGGCAGTTTATGGGTTTATCAGGCTTGGTCCCGAATCCAGCTAAGAGTCATCTTTTCTCCTCTGGTATCTCTCTTTCTCTTAAGGATCAGCTGCTTTATGTGTTGGGTTTCCAAGAGGGTATGCTTCCAGTGCACTATTTGGGAGTTCCCTTGATTTCTACTAAGCTTCAGGCTTCAGATTGTGCTTCTCTTGTTGAGCGTATTGTCAGGCGTGCCAAGAGTTGGAGTAGAAGGTTTCTTTCGTATGCAGGGCGGCTTCAGCTCATCAAGTCGGTTTTGTTCTCTATTCAAATTTATTGGTCTTATTTATTCGTTCTTCATAAGTCTGTTATTAGGAAGGTAGAGACGACTCTCAGATCTTTCCTTTGGAAGGGTAGTGAGCTTATTTCCTAGGGGCGAAAGTGGCTTGGAGTACAGTTTTTTTTACCTCTGGAAGAGGGGGGCTTGGGGATTAAAAGTGGCTAGATTAGTTGCCCTTATTGAGCTGTCTCGGTCCCTTCAATCAGATCCTTCTAGTTTGAGGGAGGATGAGTTGGTTTGGGAGGATGACAGTAGATGGAGGTTTTCAGTGTTTAGTGCTTGGAATGCGATGAGGATGAAAGGCTCTTTGATGCGTTGGTATGAGGTTGTTTGGTTTCGTAAAGCTATTCCGCGCAATTCTTTTCTACTTTGGATGACTATTCAGGGTGGACTTTGTACCCATGATCGTCTAATGAGTTTCGGTAGCTCTGCTTGCTCGTGATGCGTCCTTTGTGGTTGTTCAAGTAAGGATATTGATCACCTTTTCTTCCAATGCTCTTTCTCTTCACGGTTTTGGACTACTGTGCTGGCCATGTGTGGGTTAGATTGAAGTTCTCGAGTTTGGCTGCAGAGTGGATGTATCAGTTCACCGACGCCTCATTATGTCACCTTCTTGTTCGGTTTTCATTTGCTGCATCAGTTTACTATATCTTAAGGGAGAGGAACGCCCGCCTGCATGATGTGACCACCCACATGCCCTTATTGTGTTTTCTGTCCGGACTCGTGCCAGTTTACTGCGGAGGGTGAAACCATCTTATGATAATAAATGGCTTCATCTCTCATGGCGCATGCCCGATGACATCTTATGATGGTCTTGTTTTGTTTGTAGCCTTTCGTCTTTTTGCTAGGAGGGCCTGTCCTCTCTAGTTGTCTGGGGTATTGACATGAGTCCAACCACACCAGAGACATTACATCATGCAGCTAACAACTTGGAAGAACCCATGCAGTTTCCAACAGGTCCAATCACTCGCCAAAGAGCAAAAAAGATCAGAGAGGCCTTTGCGGGACTAGCTCAGAGCTATGTGACCAGTTGCAGCAACCGAGTCAAGTGCACACCAGAGACATATATGGGCATAACCAGAGAGGTCCCCAAGCTATTTCATTTGACCCAGATCAGCTCAGACTGAAGCATAGCAGAGTAGCTTCAGCACCAGCATCCTTTTGACCTGATTTCACCCATTTTGGGACCATGTTGAATTCGGCCAAATGGGGGCATTTTTGTCATTTGTGCTCGACATTTTGACTTTATTTATGATGTAATTAGCATGGTTGACTATGCCATTAGGCTTAATTATGCTTAGAACCTTGCTTATTGAGTAAGCACGTCAATTTACAATTTGATGTAAGCACCTCAAATTAGCTTAAGTTAAATTAGTTTCTAATCATTGTTTTAAGCTACTTTAGGTGGGAAAAGACTTTTGGGGACGTGCTTGAGTGAATGGTTTGGGTAGTTTTCAGGTCTTTTGGTAATTTCACTTTAGGGACATTTTTGTCCATTCACACCTTTAGGGTTTCTCTTTGTAACCTATTTAAACTTTGTTTTCTTCTTCTTTGGAATAACATTCACGACATTTTCATCAAACTTTGAATGGCTAAATTTCTTGTAAGGGAGGGATTCCCCTTTTCAAGTTCAAATTGACTTATCTAAGCTTGGCAACTTAGTGGCGTCTCCATTGCTAGCAAAATACAATCTGATTTCATGCTTGTGGTTATCATGGACGTGAGTTTCATGGTGGTTAGGGGCTGATCTTGGTTGGGTTTTGTTCCTACAAAATCAGTATTCAAAGTTCTTGGGGTTTTGAGAAAGATGCTTGGGGTTTGCTTGGTTTCCAACCCAAGTGAGTTCTTGTCATTTGGTATCATAAGCTTAGGGTTCTGAGGTCTGATTTCCTATCCTTTGTGTTGTTTAATCTTGTATTCATCTTTGTTTTTGTTGTTGTTGTTGATTTCGGCCATTAAGGAATTTGTCCTCAAGTTCCGGCCATTGGTGTTCTTTGTTGTTTCTTGTTGTTTCTTGCAGATTTGTAATCCTTGTTGCATGAATAACAATCTGTCCTTTAGTAGTTTGTGCTAATTTTGAGTATTTCTTTGAGTTAAGCTTTGGCTACTTAGGTCAAAATTGGGGCTTTTGTGTTCTTTGCTTGAATCAAGTGTTTAGTTGTTAATTGTAAGTTACTAGGACGTGTTTAACATTGTTATTAAGTTATTAGTTTCAAAAATCAAAAAAAAAAAAAATGCATCAGGTCAGATTCGGCCAAGGAAGTACCATCACCACCCTTGCTTTGTTCTTGCCATATACATGTCACTTAGCTTGTTTTCAATAGGTATTGTTCATATCTACTTTGAGAAAATCAGATTGCACTTCATTACTCCTAGCATTGCTTGAACTAGCTTGTTTGCAATCTTTGTGAAGTTGTTGCAATCTTGTGAAGTGTGTGGAAAACAAGTTTGTTTGAGTGATTTGGTGAGGCATTTGAGTGAATGAGTGTTGAAACAAAATGAAATGCTTATGGATTGATGAGGCCGTGACTTACTCCTGAAGTTTACTTAAGCTTGTGTGTTGTTAACTTTGTGAGACAAGTCTGGTTGCTTTGTTACACATATTGCCGTGAGTAAGATGCTTGATGTGCTTATGTTGAAGCATGAATTAACAAGTGTGCTTGCTGATTTGCGTGAGCTATCATTAGCTTGACATTGGATTTGTGTTGAAATCATTAGCATGACATTGAAAATGGAAGCACTCATGAGCTTGACATGGAAACTTGAGTAGCCATCATTGCATTTGAGAGGTGCTTGAAGAGGCAAGTTGCTGCATCACCAAGCTAGTTGGAAAAGTGTTTAGTTGGTTTGTAACTTACCATTGCCGAATTGACATGCTTACTTGACCTACTTGTAAGCTACTTACGTAAGCAGCTGAGTCACCTACTTGTTTTGAAAAAAAAAAGTGAAAAAAAAAAGAAGAAAGAGAATTGGTCGCATTGTGCTTAGCTTGATTAGACCATTTGCAAGTTGATTGGATTGCTTTGCATGAGTTACATTGATTTGATTTGGTTTGTATTGGTTTGAGCTTGAAAGACTATATTTGTGTTATTGCCTAATTGAAATCCTTTGTGCTTCATTGTGTTTCATTGGAGTGTAAACACTTGTGAGTGTGTGTGAGAAGAAAATAAAGGTGAGCTCAAACACTATAGTGAGTGACCACAAGATTACTTCAGTGACACGTTGATTGCTTGCTTGCTTATTTATTGCATTTAGCTAACTCGTCATTCTTTCTTATTCTGAACACTCTAGCTATAGGTTTCTTTCAATTGAGTCTCCGTGATTACTTATCTTATTTTCTTTATTCCACCTGCTCTATATATACATTGTGTTTCTGCTAGCTTGTGGACTACATCTTAGTTGACCATTCTGGGAATTGAGTTGATTTGTAATTGAATTGAGGAAGAACTCAATAGTGGTAAAAGGCAGTGAGTGTGAGCACAGTATCGGGTAAAAGCCAATAGAGTACAAACACGAGTGGAGTGATATAATTGAGTGTAAACACGTGAGATTGTGAGCTTGAGAGGATTTTACATATCGTATTACTTTCTTGTTATTACTAATTTGTTTGTTGAGCTTTGAAATGGCAGGTGTTAGTTTAACCGTCGATGAGAAGCTTGCAGCTATGGATAGAAAGTTTACGGATATGATGGAGAATATGAATGCTGCATTGGAAAGGTTGTCCAAGAGTGTAGAGAGTATTCAGTCGGGCAGTGTTCCTAGAGCACCACCACCTCAGAATGTACCACCACCTCATAATGTACTACCACCTCATAATGTACCACCACCTCATAATGTGCCACCACGTCGAGTACCACCGCAACATATACCATCAGATGAAGAAGAAGCCGAGAATGACTTTGATGATTTTGATGATCTTGATGATGTTGAGGAGAGGTTTCAGCCTAGACAAGATAGGAGGCATGGTAGGGGGTTTGGTAGAGGGTGTGATAGGAGGTTTGATGGGAGACATAATAGGAGGGTTAGACGATTTGATGATAGAGGTGCATTTGATGATAGGCGAGGGGATTATGATCGAAGGGGTTTTGGTAGACGGGGGGACTTAGATGGAGATCTAGGTAGCATTAAAATAAAGATACCAACCTTTCAGGGGAAGAATGATCCCGAGGCTTATTTGGAATGGGAGAAGAAGATTGAGCTAATATTCAATTGCCATCACTACTCAGATGAGAAGAAAATCAGTCTGGCAGCTATTGAGTTTACTGATTATGCCATGATATGGTGGGATCAGCTTGTTACTACTCGGAGAAGAAACTATGAGAGACCAGTTCAGACTTGGGAAGAACTCAGAGGTCTTATGAGGAAGAGGTTCATTCCGAGCCATTACTACCGTGAGTTGTATCAGAAGCTACAACATCTGTATCAAGGTACCAAGAGTGTTGAGGATTACTACACAGAGATGGAAGTTGCCATGATCAGGGCGAATGTAGTTGAGGATGCAGAGGCTACTATGGCACGGTTTCTTGGAGGCTTAAATAGGGAGATTGCCAACATGGTGGAGTTACATCATTATGTTGATTTGGAGGACATGCTTCACATGGCTATCAAGGTAGAGAGGCAACTCAAGAAGAAGGCCACATCCAGATTTGGTACTCAGACTACTTCTACTTGGAAGGGGAAATGGGTTCCGAATGAGAAGCGAGATGGAGGCTTTAACAAGCCTAGAGGTGATTTCAGTGGAGGCTTTAACAAGCCTAGAGCCGAACCTAGTGGCAAGGGTAAAGAGGTTGCAGAATCGAGTAAACCTAGACCTAAACCTGAGGGTACAACTACGAGAACTAAGGATGTCAAGTGTTTGGGCATGGGACACTATGCTTCACAATGTCCCAATAGGCGCTCCTTAGTGATTGACAAGAGCGGAGATGTGTACTCTACAGATGATGAGGTTGAGGATGAGATGCCGGAGTTAGAAGATGCTAGTGACCATGAGGGAGCTGCATACCCTTTAGATAACTTATCCCTAGTTGTT